>CM034354.1:2772523-3159737 GCA_019925275.1 Mytilus edulis
ACTTTTAGTCGTTGAGTTAACGAAAAACTTCGGACATTTTTTTTTATTCCAGATGAAATTAGGTAAAATAACGGCTTTAACGCCAAAAAGATTCGACACATGTCGTTGATCCTGACAAGAATCAAAAAGATCGGAGAATAAGAAATAGGATCACAATGCATGAGAGTTAAAACAGTTTTTCATAAATGTACCGTTGGACATCCTGTTTTTTCCACAATTGCTTTCTTATTTGAATCCTCAAATATACTAGATAATACTTAGAATATGATCAAGAGCTGTAAAAACATTATTCAAAACATATATTAAAGGAGTAGGTCCGGTAAGACCCCTTTTTGGCCCCAAAATATAACAGTTTTACAAAATTATTAAAATGTAAACTTTAAGTTTTTTATTGTACAGGTGAATGCTTCTGCTACATAAATATGGGCTGTTTTTTACAATACAATGCACATATATCGGGTTGTAGCACCATTAAGTCATGCTAAATTACTAAAATCTTCAAAATTTTATCATTTTAGTTAAATTTTAGACGGTTTCCGTGTAAAACGAAAGTGGCCGAATGCGTGTTCATCCTTAATATTGAAATGTAAGTTGTATTTTATGATAATACATAACATATATAAAGATTGTGGATGAACACGGATGCGGCCACTTTCATTATTGACAAAAACCATCTGAAAGTGGCATATTTGAGAGATTTTTCATATTTCAGCTTGAATCGGACCGTTTTTAATGACTGAATCAGTTAAAATCTTTCACAAAAATTAATTGAATCAAGTGAAATAGACACTTAAGTGTTTAAAAAGTGGTCAAAATCCTTCGTCAGATGGCCAAAATGAGTCCTTACCGGACCTACGCCTTTGTTTTAATAATTTGAATCGTGTTTTCTAACATTTTTATTTTGTTTTTGCGGACGAAATTGCGAAGATTCTGTTTTAAAACCGAGGGGTTGTAGAATCATCGTGCCCTACGTTTGAAAGTAGGAATAGAGCAAACAATACTTCATTTCACCCTCATTACAAGAAGCCATGTAGTTTACGATTATTTATAAGGAGATAGAAAGAATGGCTTGCCTTGGAAGGACAAGTCCACTTCTCTCATAAAATTTCAATTTCGACAACTTGGCAATGTTTGTATGATTATCTATCATTTTTTTTTATCTTTATTCAATTCTTCAACATATATATACAACAGATTTATTACACAAAAATATCACAAGGCAATATTTTAAGTATAATTACATATGTATCTATCATGTCTTGCAGTAAAATTTTTTCACGACCGATATTAGGATCTATAAAATATATATGCTTCTCACTGGAGGTATCCAAAGAAAGTACCCAAAGATTTTGCGACGATGCAAATATCAAACTTTAAAATATATAATAGAAATATTTAACCAATGAATTCAAAAAGCAAAAGCTATGCAATTGACAAATATATACTTATTAAGCTTCATATAAATCATTTAACAATAAAATACATTAAATATGAGATTTGGAGTTTTACTAAGTGAGCCAATAATTAAATAATAACACAGTCTACCACACAGCATTTCGGGGACCTCCCTCTGGTATCTTTCCTCCCAATTTTATAGCTGACAATGCGGGGGCTTTTTTAATTATTGGGGGCATTATGATGACCTATAGTTGATAATTGTTGTGTCATTTAGTGTTTTGCCAATCATAATACATATTCTTTTATATATAGCGATGTCGTTATTACGACAACGCTATGTCGTTAAAACGACATAGTGATGTCGTTATAACGACATGATATGTCGAAATTACGACAAAGCTATGTCGTTGTTATGTCGAAATTACGACATGTTATCTCGAAATTACGACATGTTATGTCGAAATTACGACATAGCGATGTCGTAATAACAACATGTTATGTCGAAATTACGACATAAATTTTTTTTTTGGAATGGCCCTTATCGGCTTCCGTACGAAGCCGATAAGGGCCATTAAAAAAAAATATTATGTCGTAATTACGACAAAGCATGTCGTAATTTCGACATAACATGTCATTATTACGACATCGCTATGTCGTAATTTCGACATGATATGTCGTTACAACGACGTCGTTATGCCGTAATTTCGACATATCATGTCGTAATAACGACATCATTATGTCGTTTTACGACATAGCTATGTCGTGATAACGACAGCGCTGTATATAAAATAATATGTATTATGATTGCCAAGAGACTAAATGACACAGAAATTAACAACTATAGGTCATTATAGTTCCCCCAATAATTAGAAAAGCCCCCGCATAGTCAACTATAAAAGAGCGAGGAAAAATACCAGAGGAAGAGTCTCCGAAATGCTGTGTGGCAGACAGTGTTATTAATTAATTGTTAGCTCCCTTGGTAAAACTCCAAATGTCAGATTTAATGTTGTTCATTGTTAAATAATTTACATGAAGCTGAACATTAAATATATATTTGTTAATTGCATAGGTTTTGCTATTTGAATTCATTGGTTAAAGATTTTTATTTATATTGTAAAGTTTAATATTTGCATCGTCGCAAAATCTTTGGTTACCTTCTTTGGATACCTTCAGTGAGAAAGTTATATATTCTATAGATCCCAACAATTCTGATAATTTAAAGGCTGTGAAAGAGCTGGAATTGTATCGTTGCTAAATCAATTGTTAACTTCTTAATATCTTCAGTGAGAAACTTGTATATCTTATAGATCCCATATTAGTTAACGGCCGTGGAAGAGTAAAAATAAAGATATAACATAAAAGCTGTACAGCCGGACAAGGTTGATATTAACTTCTGTTTGTTGGCAGAATAATATGTGGAATTATATGAGGACTGACATTGCAAAACCAAGCATTCTCCTTTTAAATAAGTTTTATTCGTTTTTTTATATTGTTGGTTGATTCTAGTTCGTTCGTTATGTGATGTCATTTTATCAAAAATAACCAGGAGTTGTGGAAATCGATTTGATAATGTTTACCCTTTTAAGTTATTTCAACTAAAAATGCAGTACTGTCGCTAGTAATGTGGGAAGCAAAGATAGGACGCAAGTACTTGTATACGGTTTTCCATATTTTTTTTATCATAGGAATTTTAACTTTCAAGGTGCATATCATCTGTCATTGTAAAATTTCTATATTTTTATTCAACCCCAATACAAATATATCTGATACTCTGGTTAAATTTGAATAGAATTGTATTTTCCCTGTCACATAAGTTGTCGAAATAATCCCTTTAATTACTTGAACCTGGGCTTGCAAATTATTTCCAAAGTCATCTTTAGTGTTCTGATATATATTATAAAATATAGTATTCTACTCCTGGATTGTCCGCGAAAACGGCAAATATAATTCCTGTTTTCCTTTATTAATTCGATGAAACGGGTTTCGTCGCTGTTTGAGATTCGTTTTTCAATTACCTCCATTTCATGCACAAGTTTATATTGACGGAAAGTTCCAGCTTTGCTAGTTCAGGAATTACTTTCATCACGGCAGTTATGACATGAATAGCAGGACAAATCGCGAAGTAAAACATTCCGTGAACTGGTATTAAGTCTTTTGATCTTGGTGATTGCACCTTACTGAGTACTTCCGCAACATAAATTTAAATTCGCATTTTAAATTTAGAAAACTGTCTTGGTTTCTCCAATTTGTCTTTGCAAAAGTTGGACGAAGTTCATGTAATGGAATTTCCCCTCATTTCTCAATTCTTTTAAATAAATCATTAAAAGCTAAAAACGATTAATAACAATTTCAAAATTTAACCTGTCTAACCTAGTATGTCCCCGGGCGGATACTATAGTAACATGCACTATTGTTTTTTTTGTTAGTAATCATCAAACTCTTTTTTCAAAATTCATAACACGATTTGTTTTAATCATTTTGAACATTTATTTAAACTTTAACATATGTAACGTCGGAAATAAGCGTATTTAGGATTTTCGACGTTTTTTATTATTGTCTTAATTTTTTTATTCATTTTCTGCTATATCTACTTATAATATTCACTTTAGGTCGTTGAGTTAACGAAAAACGTCGTTGGATATTTTTCTTATTCCAGCTTCATATGCAGCAACCGAGTCAAATGAAATTTGGCAAAATAACGGCTTTAACGCCACAAAGAACCGACACATGTCGTTGTTCCTGCCAAGAATCAAGATCAATATACATAGAGTTAAAACAGTTTTTCATAAATGTAACGTTGGACATCCGTTTTTTTTTTCACATAGCTTTCTTATTTTAATCCTCAAATTTACTAGATATTACTTAGTATATGATCAAGAGCTGTGAAAATATAATTTAAAATCTTTATTGAATTTGTTTTAATATTGGTTCGTGTTTTCTAACATTTTTAATTTGTTTTGCGGATGAAATTTCGAAGATTCTGTTTTAAATCCTAGTGGTTACAGGAACATATCGTGCCCAACGTTTGAAAATAGAGCAATCAATATTTAAATTCTGAAATTCACCCTTATTACAAGAAGCCGTGCAGATTGCACTTACTTATAGGGAGATGGAATGCTTGGCCTGACTTGGGTGGACTTATTATCAATCCTCATGAAATTCACTTAATGTTCTTCCAACATTTCCAACTATATATCGACCTTATCTGGCTGAACAAGTCTTCCACGGACGATACTTAAAAACACTTTCAATGGATCTATTCAATATGTATAAGTTTTTCACTAAAGGTATCCAAAGAAGTTAACCAAAGATTTTGCAACGATGCAAATATTAAACTTTATAATACAAATAAGTGTCTTTAACCAATGAATTCAAATAGAAAAAGGCATGCAATTGACAAATCTATACTTATTAAGCTTTATATAAATCATTTAACAATGAAATACATAAGTTATGAAATTTAGAGTTTTACCAAGGGAGCTAACAAAATAATTAATAACACTGTCTTCCACACAGCATTTCGGGGACTCTCCCTCTGGTATCTTTCCCTACTCTTGTATAGCTGACTATGCGGGGGCTTTTCTAATTATTGGGGGCACTATGATGACCTATAGTTGTTAATTTCTGTGTCATTTAGTCTCTTGGCAATTATAATACATATTCCTTTATGTATAGCGATGTCGTTATTACGACATAACTATGTCGTTATAACGACACAGTGATGTCGTTAGTGATGTCGTTATTACGACATGATATGTCGAAATTACGACATAGCGATGTCGTTATAACGACATGATGTTATGTCGTAATTACGACAAAGCGATGACCTAATAACGACATGTTATGTCGAAATTACGACATGTTATGTCGTAATTACGACATAGTTATTTTTTTTTTGAATGGCCCTTATCGGCTTTCGTAGTAGTGTCTGTTCATCTCGTAAATAAAATATAATTGTCTGATCCCCATTTTAGTACTGCAACATTAATCCTTTTGTTCAACTTAAATGTCTAAATTTGTACAATTATATTCGTCAGCTAAAGATGACATTTGATCAGAACGAAATGAATAAATTTGTAAAACAAAATATTGAATTTTTACAGTCATGTCAATAACTTCTATCTACCACAGTCAAGGATCATGTGTATCTTCTGTATATAAACATGGTGTATACATTAATTAAGAATTGCAATTGTTATAAAAAGATAAAAGACTGCCACGCACTTATAAGTTAACAATTTTAAGAAAAATGTACGAAACATATGACCCGTTCAGGGTCATATTATCATAAAATATTTCTTTTTTATAAATCATGACGTGAATAGTTTTAACTATTATCTTCATAATGTTAATATAATTATATTATAGACCGCGACCTAACCACGATCTGAATTTAATTTAGATCGCGGTGAGCGTGTTGCGATCGTGGTCTAGTGGGACTGGGGCTTTATAAATTGGTTCATTTAAATAAAAAATCACATTAAATTTCTACATTCCTGCATCAAATTTTGCTAAATTGATAGAAAATCTGGACCTTTGGTTCTCTGTTTTTTTACAATCCGAGATGGAGGAAGACACCCATACCACCTTAAGAGGAATGTTTTACAACAGCAGTGAATTCAATTTTTCTGTGTTTTCTGTAGTATAAAATGTCAAACTAGGCTTGGTAAGGTGTTTACTGCATGTTTGTGTTATTTGAACACAAAACGGAAATGTTTTAATAAGTACAACAGCAATACTGATTAAAATATTTCTCAACCAGACACATTTCTTTCTTAGTTACATTTGTCTTTTATCAAGTACTTAAAATCATATGCATGAATCAATAATGCATGGTCACTATCGATGAGAAAAGACAATTTATAGTCCGTTGCAATACAATTCAATAATAAGGACAAGCAAGACACCAGGCTGAACTGCGTGTATAGTTTACCATATTTGTAACTGTGTCATAGAGTACAACATATTTGCTGTTAAATGAAAAAATTAAAAAGTTAAAGGGTCACACGCTTCGAGATATGAAAACAATTATAATATGATTTCGTTCGGTTCAATCATTAATAAAAGTGAATATTGAAATTCAAATTCGTTTCAAGCAGCCAATTTGGTTCAATTTTGTCAAAATTACTTAAGCAATATTGCTTATTAATTATTCACTAGCAAGTGCAAGTGAGGCATTCGACATCTTTAAATCTGTATTTATATGACCTTCAATTTAACCCATTATCTGGAGATTAGCTACGCATGCATAAGTCGTGTTCAGCGATTAAAGGAAAAGAACGTCAACATTGCAAGTGAAATAAAGGTGGAACATTTCGTTGACTAATTCGATCCAAAACAAAATAATGTACACACGTCTATTAACTTATTTTGTAACCTATAACATTATTCAAATCGACCTTAAGAAACCCAATAGCACGAGGTCGTTTGGCTTTATGTGTATGTTTATGTTTATATCGGGTTATGTGATCGTCAGCAGTATTCGGAGGTCATGTCGATAGCTAGCTAGATGGCGTCTAGACTAAAGTGCACGTGCAATTCTGATGTATAGTTTCGTGTACATGCAGTGTTGACGGTTTATTTCAGATTTATTGTAATTTGGATATTCGTTTAAATATGTAATAAATCAAACATATGAATGTGAGTTAGATCGGTGAATATGAATTTTATAGATAGTGCCCCTGTTAATACTTTCAGTTTATTATATAGAATGGGTAAACAGTTTGATTGGAATATATAATTTTTTTATGTCAGATGCAGCTACTTATGTTGTGATTCTAAATATATTCAATTTCGTTTCTGATTAGGCCTTCTAACTGTTAGAATTATATTTAACTGTAATTAACATCTAGTGAGTATTCAGTTTGAAAATTGTTAATTATTAGTTATAACGTGTATGAACGGATTGAATGGATACTTATTTGATTAACGTTTTAATGTGAATCGAATTCCACATTATATACGTGCGATAAACGTAAAACTCTCCGAAGACACTTATACAAGATAATGTTTTCAGATATTTTACGTAATAACATATAAGAAAATATATAAATTCCTGATGTATATGTCAACCAAGGATATATGAACATTGGATTACTTTATTCCTAAAAAAAACATTCATTAATATCTTTTAACCTTACTTTCGTTATCAATACTTGATCAGTAATTTTAAGGAATAAAGTCCCTAGATATACATGATATAGGTTAAATAAATGATATATGCGAAAAAATGTGTATGTGTGCCTTGCTTTCTTTGTTGCTAATTATCTTTGTTCAGATCAACAAGTATAAACTCTATATATTACTATGTGTCCTTTGTAGAACGCCGACCATTTTCAAAAAGCCTTCTCAAAATATTCATGTTTATATATCATATATATATTTTCGCAACCTAACATAAATGCCTTTTGATTGTATTATTGTGCAATATTTTTGGAGGTTGTTTTTTGAGAACAAAAGGTTTGAATGCGATATCTTTTTAACTAATACAATGTTTTATAAATACAACATGCCATTTTTATTTCTTTTTAATATTTGTATTTAAACAAGTACCTTACTATTTAGGATACACTGAAATCAATGAAAACCGGTCACATTCTTATTTAAACCAAGAAGCTTTTAACCGAGAGTTTCAAATGGTGATGTTGAAATCATCCCTTCGTAAACTTTACGGACGCCATCACGAGTTAATTGACCGTTATGGCATAACCGTTTCACAAATGATATCGGATATGTTTCTTACGTCGTATCTACAATCCTATTCCCTTTCATGAGTGTGACCTTCCGAATTAGACTATTTACTCAATACTGGATTAATTAACACATAAGCAACACGACGGGTGCCACATGTGGAGCAGTATTTGCTTACCCTTCCGAAGCACCTGAGACCCATCCCGTAGTTTTTGATGAGGTTCGAGTTGTTTAGTTTAGTTTCTATGTTGTGTCATGTGTACTATTGTTTGTCTGTTTGTCTTTTTCATTTTTAGCCATGGCGTTGTCAGTTTGCTTTAGATTTATGAGTTTGACTGGTGATCTTTCGTCCCTCTTTTATAATGCATTGCAATTAAACTCTATTGAGTTAACAGAATAATAAGGAATACTCAATTATAGATAAAACTTTACAACGCTAATAGCTTATACAGTATAACACATGTGGCATCGTGCAAAGGAGAATACACATATGCTGTTCCAATGTTTATAAAAACAAAAACATCACATTCAGTGTTAAGGACGTTCATAACTGTTCGACAGAAGTTGGTCTGTAGGCCATTTGCTTTCAGTTTTTTTTTCAATATAATATAAATGTTATGGAATGATGTGCGGTTTTCCAAAATGCTGTATAAATACATTGGTTAATATTATTCGAACCAGTTTGCAGCAGTGCAAAATTGTGTTTATTTTCAAATTTGCATTCTTAATTGAAACGTGATTTAATACCTCAATATATCTCACCATGTTTTGTACTCCATACCCACCGTTCAAGACCCTCATTGGAAGTAAAGGTTATCCAAACCACTCTGATTGTCGTAGGAGATGTAAAGTTTCTATAGTCGGCGTGTCATAGTTAAAAAATGAAGATGACATTTGACCTTGATGGTTTAGATAACTTTGAAAAACAACGTATTTGATGTTTACAATCGTATCATTCACTTCTATCGGCCACGGTTAAAGGTCATACGATCCTTTAGGATAATCACAACGTCTTCATTATACTTTAGAATGACATTTGTTATAGAAACAAAAAAATACAATGCACATCGTTTAATATTGCACACGGAAAAATTACTTACAGAATTTGGACAAACAGTCTTCAGTTTGTACCATATGAATAGTTCAGAGTAATATCATTTCCTAATGCTTCTTCATTCATTTTGTATAACGCGACTAGTATTTACCAATAACCATAATCATAATCTTGGTAATTGATTAAGAGTTGTCTCATTGGCACTCATATCACATCTTCCTATATCTATTGACACATCTGTTTTATATTTGCTATCGTTTTCACTAAAATATCGTTATTTCAGCTTTATGGACCAGCAATAGGTTGTAAGTTAGGTCGGATTGGTCGGTCCGAAATCTCTACTTGATCAAGATTCGTTACTATCAGAGCTCCATCTGCCTCTACCCTAACACCACGCCATCGTGTTCTATAAGATTTTGGTAGCATGACTGGTATTTTTTCGCGAAATCTACGTTTTAATCAGAAATAGAAATAAAGGAATGATGCTGTATTAATATGGAACACATTGTTGACGTTATTGCTAAATAGTTATCAAAAGTACCAGGATTATAATTGCATACGCCAGACGCGCGTTTCGTCTACATAAGACTCATCAGTGACGCTCAAATCAAAATAGTGAAAAAGCCAAAACATATACAAAGTTGGAGAGCATTGAGGACCAAAAATTCCAAAAAGTTGTGCGAAATACGGCTAATGTAGTCTACTCCTGGGGTAAGAAAATCCTTAGTTTTTCGAAAAGTTCAAAGTTTTGTAAACAGAAAATTTATAAAAATGACCATATAATTGATATTCATGTCAACACCGAAGTGATGACTACTGGGCTGGTGATACCCTCGGGGACGAAACGTCCACCAGCAGTGGCATCGACCCAGTGGTGTAAATAGTTATCAAAAGTACCAGGATTATAATTTCATACGCCAGACGCGCGTTTCGTCTACATAAGACTCATCAGTGACGCTCAAATCAAAATAGTGAAAAAGCCAAAACATATACAAAGTTGGAGAGCATTGAGGACCAAAAATTCCAAAAAGTTGTGCCAAATACGGCTAAGGTTAATCTACTCCTGGGGTAAGAAAATCCTTAGTTTTTCGAAAAGTTCAAAGTTTTGTAAACAGAAAATTTATAAAAATGACCATATAATTGATATTCATGTCAACACCGAAGTGCTGACTACTGGGCTGGTGATACCCTCGGGGACGAAACGTCCACCATTGTAAGATCGCGGTTTAAACGTAGTGTAATCGTGGTAAGAACGTGCAATAATCGCAGTAGAAGCGTGGTAAGATCGTATTGCAATCGGATAACTCGTGGTATGGTGATGATGAGCATAGACAGATCTTGATAAGCGTAGTAAGGTCGCAGAATAAGCGCGGTGAGAAATTTTATCGTAATAATATATAAGAAAATATATGAATTATTCCAGGTATGTGTCAACCATGGATATATGAACACTAAAATACGTGAGACGTTATACGCTAAAAATAAATTTCATTAAACTCTTTCAACCTTACTTTTCGTTATCAATACTTGATCAGTAATTTTAAGGAATCAAGTCCCTAGATATACGTATATAGGTTAAATAAATGACATATGCGAATAAATGTGTATATGTGCCTTGCTTTCTATGTTGCTAATTATCTTTGTTCAGATCAACAATTATAACGTATAAATATAACTTTATGTCCTTTGTAGAAAGCCGACAATTTTCAACAAGCCTTCTCAGAATAATCATGTTTATATTCCATATATTTATGAACCTTAAGTAAAACTGAAGGTGTATCAGTCCTGTGTTCGCAACTTATCATAAATGCCTTTTAATTTTATGATTGTGCAATGTTTTTGAAGGGTTTTTTTTCGAACAAAAGATGGGAATGCGATATCTTTTTAACTACTACAATGTATTATGAATACAACATGTTATATTTGATTCTTTGTAATATTTGTATTTAAACAAGTACTTTACTATTTAGGATAAAGAAATCAATGAAAATTGGTCACATTATAATGCTTTGCAATGAAACTCATTTGAGTTAAAAGAATAAGATAGAAATACTCCATTATACGTGAAACTTTACAACGCTAATAGCTTTTGCAGTATAACATATGTGACATCGTGCAAAGTAGAATAGACATCTGATATTTCAATGTTTATAAACACTAAAACATCACATTCAGCGTTAAGGACGTTCTAAATTGTTCGCCATAAGTTGGTCTGTAGGCCATTTGCTTTCAGTTTGTTTTTCAATATAATATTAATGTTATGCAATGATGTGCGGTTTTCCAAAATGCTGTATGAATACATTGGTTCATATTATTCGAACCAGTGTGCAAAATTATGTTTATTTTCAAATTTGCATCCTGGGTACTACTATTTTTTCAAAAACTGAAGTCAGGTGCAATAGTCTTTTTTCGCGACGTTATAAATATTCCTCTCTATGGTATGTTGTAACAAAAATCTTTTTTTTAGTTTTATATGAACTATACCAATTGTAAAAATACATTGAAAATATGTTGAAAATATATAAAGCTAAAGGTGGTATCGGAGTCTAAAATAAAAATGATAGAATTTGTTCATACTTTGCCAAAACGTAGTATATTTTGATATATATGATGAAAAATATAATAAAAATGATAGGTCACCGCGCATTTTCTCAAGCTACAGAACGCGAAAAAAACACCATTTTCTCATTAGAAACAAACAAAAAAATTGTAAAATTGTTAAATACGTAATTTAAAGATAGCTTTTAAACAATGCTTTGAGAATATCAAAGGAAAAGATAGGGTCACCGTACGTTTTTTTCGGCTAAATTACAAAATTGGAAAATTCCGAGTAGAATCCTTCAGAAAATGCAGTGTTTTAGAGTTACCACCCCATTAAATGCGATTTTTTCTTTTTTTTTAAAAACAACCAAATATAATCAACATTTGCAAAAATGTTTATAAATTATATTCTAATACCCCAGTTCCACTAGGCCACGATCACACTACGATCTGCCAAAAAATGCAAATTTTGATGATCGTAGTACGATCGTGTAGATCGTAGTAAATATAAAAGAGAAGATGTGGTTAGGTCGTAGTAGAAGCGTAGTGAGAGCGCACAAAGATCGTAGTAACATCGCAAAGGTCACTGTACTATCGTTATGAGACCGTAGCGAAGGCGTGATTCTATTCGGAAAAACTGCGCTACGATCTCATTGCGACGTCATTACGGTCTCACTGCGATACTTATGTTCTCACTTCTCTTCCACTACGACTATACCACGCTGTTCACGACCATAGTACGATTCTAGCACGCCCTCGCCGTCCTCATCACGCTCTTCCTACGACCTGGCTACGTTCATACTACGACCATTATTCTCAATGTCATTTTACAATAAAATATATTAATTCTCTCCAGGTTAGGTTTGTCTGTATGTAAAAAGTAAAATCACAAAAATACTGAACTCAGAGGAAAATCAATTTGGAAAGTCCATAATCACATAGCAAAATCAAAAAACAAAACGCATCAAAAACGAATGGACAAGAACTGTCATATTCCTGACTTGGTACAGGCATTTTCAAATGTAGAAAATGGTGGATTAAACCTGGTTCTATAGCGCTAACCCTCTCACTTTAATAACAGTCTCATCAAATTCCGTTACATTTACATGATGCGTTAAATAAACAGTCACAATCAATAAAATAGTCAAAATATGGGAACATCAGTCATCATCGTATAACAATTTAATTGGGACTTCTTGTCTATTTTCTCTAACGGATCAATCATGCTTCTTGATTTCATTTATATTAGACCGTTGGTTTTCCCGTTTGAATGGTTTTACACTAGTAATTATTCGGGCCTTTTATATCTTGCTGTTCGGTGTAAGCCAAGGCTCCGTGTTGAAGGCCGTATCTTGGCCTATAATTGTTACTTTTAAAATTTGTTTTTTGGTAATTGATCGAGAGTTGTCTCATTGGCACTCATACCACATCTTCCTATATCTATCAACTGATTTGTATTTGTTTTGTATGTAGCTTCTTATCTTTGTTCGTAACAACACTCACACTTTCCAAACAATATAATTTGTTTCGTATGGACAATAATTCTTTACTTTCAAAAATGGGTACCTCTAATTTTTCCCAAAACTGAAGTCAGGTGCAATAGTCTTTTTTTGCGACGTTATAAACATTCCTCTCTATGGTATGTTGTAACAAAAATCTTTTTTTTTAGTTTTATATGAACTAAACCAATTGTAAAAATACATTTAAAATATGTTGAAAATATATAAAGCTTAAGGTGGTATCGGAGTCTAAAATATAAATGATAGAATTTGTTCATACTTTGTCAAAACGTAGTATATATTGATATATGTTGAGAAATATAATAAAAATGATAGGTCCACGTGCATTTTCTCAAGCTACAGAATGTGACAAATGACATATTTTGTATTGATTATACAGGAAAAAAACATCATTTTCTAATTAGAAAAAAAAATAAAAATAGAATTGTTAAATACGCAATTAAAAGATAGCTTTTAGACAATGCTTTGAAAATATCAAAAGAAAAGATAGGGTCACCGTACGTTTTTTTCGGCTAAAATACAAAAAAGGAAAATTCCAAGTAGAATCCTTCAGAAAATGCATTGTTTTTTGAGTTACCACCCCTAAAAATGCCATTTTTTCTTTCTTTTTAAAAACAACAAAAAATAATCAACATTCGCAAAAAATATTTATAAATTATATTCTAATAACCCAGTCCCACTAGGCCACGATCACACTACGATCTGTGAAAAAATGCAAATTTTGATGATCGTAGAACGATCGTGTAAAATCGCAGTAAATGTAAAAGAGAGGATGTGGTTAGGTCGTATCACGGTCGTGGTAAGGTCTTCAAAATCGTGATGAGCGAGGCAAACTTTGAACATGTTCAAAACAATCGTGGTGCGTCCGTGGCGAAATCAGGTCGTAGTAGAAGCGTAGTGAGAGCGCACAAGGATCGTAGTAAGATCTCAAAGGTCGCTGTACTATCGTTATGAGACCGTAGCGAAGGCGTGATTCTATTCGGAAAAACTGCGCTATGATCTCATTGCGACGTCATTACGATCTCACTGCGATAATTATGTTCTCACCGCGACCAAACTACTCTTCCACTACGACTATACCACGCTGTTCTAGACCATCGTACGATTCTAGCACGCCCTCGCCGTTTTCATCACGCCCTTCTTGCGACCTGGCTACCTTCATACTACGACCATTATTCTCAATGTCATTTTCCCATAAAATATATTAATTCTCTCCAGGTTTGGTTTGTCTGTATGTAATTGGGACTTCTTGTCTATTTTCTCTAACGGCTCAACAATGCTTCTTGTTTTCATTTAGATTAGACCGTTGGTTTTCCCGTTTGAATGGTTTGACACTAGTAATTTTTTCAGGCCTTTTATATCTTGCTGTTCGGTGTAAGCCAAGGCTCTGTGTTGAAGGCCGTATCTTGGCCTATAATTGTTACTTTTAAAATTTGTTACTTGGTAATTGATTGAGAGTTGTCTCATTGACACTCATACCACATCTTTCTATATCTATTGACACATCTGTTTCATATTTGCTATCGTTCACTAACATATCGTTATTTCAGCTTTATAGACCAGCAATAGGTTGTTAGTTAGGTCGGATTGGTCGGTCCGGCATCTCTACTTGATCAAGATTCGTTACTCTCAGAGCTCCATCTGCCTCTACCCTAACACCACGCCATCGTGTTCTATTATATTTTGGTGGCATGACTGTATTTTTTTCGCAAAATCTACGTATTAAGAAGAAGAAGAAATGAAGGAATGATGCTGTATTGATATGACACACATTGTTGACGTTATTGCTAAGAGCGTAGTAAAATCGCGGTTTAAACATAGTGTAATCGTGGTTAGAACGTGCTATAATCGCAGTAGAAGCGTGGTAAGATCGTGTTGCAATCGGATAACTCGTGGTATGGTGAGGATGAGCATAGACAGATCTTGATAAGCGTAGTAAGGTCGCAGAATAAGCGCGGTGAGAAATTTTATCGTAATAACATATAAGAAAATATATGAATTATCCCAGGTATGTGTCAACCAAGGATATATGAACACTGAAATACTTGAGATGTTATACGCTAAAAATAAATTACATTAAAATCTGTCAACCTTGCTTTTCGTTATCAATACTTGATCAGTAATTTTAAGGAATTAAGTCCCTAGATATACATGATATAGGTTAAATAAATGACATATGCGAATAAATGTGTTGCCTTGCTTTCTATGTTGCTAATTATCTTTGTTCAGATCAACAATTATAAAGTCTAAATATAACTATATGCGTGGCATCGTGCAAAGGAGAAAAGACATCTGATATTTCAATGTTTATAAACACTAAAACATCACATTCAGCGTTAAGGACGTTCTAAATTGTTCGACAGAAGTTGGTCTCTAGGCCATTTGCTTTCAGTTTGTTTTGCAATATAATATAAGTGTTATGCAATGATGTGCGATTTTCCTAAATGCTGTATAAATACATTGGTTAATATTATTCCAATCAGTTTGCAGCAAAATGATGTTTATTTTCAAATTTGCATCCTTTATTGAAACGTGATTCAATACCCCAGTTTATCTCACCAAGTTTTGTACTCCATACCGACCGTTCCACACCCTCATTGGAAGTAAAGGTTGTTCAAACCACCCTGATTGTCGCACGAGATGTAAAGTTTCTATAGTCGGCGTGTCATAGTTATAAAATGAAGATGACATTTGACCTTGATGGTTTAGATAACTTTGAAAAACTACGTATTTGATGTTTACAATCGTATCATTCACTTCTATCGGCCACGGTCAAGGGTCATATTATCCTTTAAGATAATCACAATGTCTTCATTATACTTTAGAATGACATTTGTTATAGAAACAAAAAATACAATGCAAATCGTATAATGTTACACACGGAAAAATCACTTTACAGAATTTGGACAAACATTCTTCAGTTTGTACCATATGAATAGTTCAGAGTAATATCATTTCCTAATGCTTCTTTATTCATTTAGTATAACGCGACTAGTATTTACCTATAACCTGATAACCATAATCATAATCTTTATAGTAAATATAAAAATGATAAAAAATAAAATTGAAAATTAGAACTTCTAAACAATATGTTGTTTTATAAAAGTTGTTTGTAGAATTCTAACAATTATATTTCTTCATATACTTAAACCTCCTAAAAATATATAAGGTTTTAAGTAGATATTAAATATTAATATAGGAAACCGTTATTTTAGTTTCATCTTAAATATTAATATAGGAAACTGTTCTTTTAGTTTTATCTAAATTCTAAAAATTATTTAGTTTTTCTAAATTTTGAATATTTAAAAAAAAAGATAAAGATTAGAAAATGTCTACAACAGCTGTGTGTTGCCTGTAAAATAATGCTTTGTTCTCTTTGTGTTATATTTTGTATTATTCAAAACAAAAACGACGGAAAGAAGATGTCCTTGAAGAACTTTAAAGTATCAACAAATACACTACCAATTTTGTTTAAAATCTATTTTAAGACGATATATTTCTGTCTTTGTTACGTCTGTATTTAAACGAGTACGTAAAGTCTATTTAACATTGAATTTAAAACAAGATCACCCCTGATAAAAAAGACAATGTTTTTTTTCAGATCTATTGAATACAAGCTTATTATGTATAAAGGACAAAACACAACGAAATTCAAAACGAATCTCTAAGGATGTCTTTTCTGTGATACTTTATATGATAGCATGTGAAAGGAGGCGGTCGGCCGATGATTTCACTGAAATCGACTTGTTTTTAAATGTTTGTGTCTTATCATTGTTGTTGCGTCTTTGATACCACTATATCATTACATGGATAAAATGGCAAATCGAAAAAAAACTGCAGTATCTGTTTATCTCGTAAATAAAATGTAATTGTCTGATCTCAATTTTAGCACTGCAACATTAATCCTATTGTTCAACTTAAATGTCTAAAGTTGTACAATTATACTCGTCAGCTAAAGATGACATTCGTTCTGAACGATACGAATAAATTTGTAAAACAAAATATCTAACCTCTATCTACCACAGTCAAGGCTCATGTGTATCTTCTATATATAAAAATGGTGTATACGTTAATTAAGAATTGCAATTGTTATAAAAAGATAAAAGACTACCACGCACTTATAAGTTAACAATTTTAAGAAAAATGTACGAAACATATGACCAGTTCAGGGTCATATCATCATACAATGTTTCTTTTTTATAAAGCATGACGTGAATAGTTTTTAACTATTATCTTCATAATGTTAATATAATTATGTGTGTTAAGGTTGAAACTAACACTGTGGCTCCTCCCAGTAGTTATCTCCGTGTTAGTTTCAACCTTAACACACATAATTGTAATGTGTCGTAAACATTTGAAAATATTAAAGGATTAAACGACTTTATAAAGGAATGTGTTGGTGTCTAAACTCAACCAAGTCACTTACAAACATGTCATAAAAGTCCTCGCTGCATACAAAATGTACTTTGGTCAACGGTTTTACATTTCCATACATTAACAAAAAGAAGCATTCAATTCCTAAACAATATATGGTCACCCCCGATGATAAAAAAAAGACAAGTGAAGAGTATGTTGAAATAAAATTCAATAAAATGTAAAGCAAGTAATCAAATAAAAACTTATCTTCATTACGTGATTTTCTTATATGAAAATGGTATAATACCTCATGTATTATTAAGTCAAAGATTACAAATATTTGTTGTTTACTGTTTACCTTACATTATTGTTCTATCAACTGATTTGTTTTTGTTTGGTATGTAGCTTCTTCTTTTTTTTCGTAAAAACACTCACACATTCCAAACACTATCATTTGTTGCGTATGGACAATAATTCTATACTTTCAAAATGGGTACTACTATTTTTTTTCGAAAAACAGAAGTCAGGTGCAAAAGTCTTTTATCGCGACGTTATAAACATTCCTCTCTAAAGTATGTTGTAACAAAAATCTTTTTTTTGTTTTATATGAACTATACCAATTGTAAAAATACATTTAAAATATGTTGAAAATATATCAAGCTTAAGGTGGTATCGGAGTCTAAAATAAAAATGATAGTATTTGTTCATACTTTGCTAAAACGTGGTATATATTGATATATGTTGAAAAATGTAATAAAAATGATAGGTCACCGCGCATTTTCTCAAGCTACAGGACGTGATAAAATGACATATGTTGTATGGATTATACATAAAAAAACACCATTTTCTAATAAGAAACTAAAAAAAGATAGCTTTTAGACAATGCTTTGAGAAAATCAAATGAAAAGATAGGGTCACCGTACGTTTTTTTCGGCTAAAATACAAAATAGGAAAATTCCATGTAGAATCCATCAGAAAATGCATTGTTTTAGAGTTACCTCCCCTTAAGGAGGTAGACCTCGGTTAAGGGAAATAACTCTTAAAATCATATGTACGTTTGTGTCAACCATTTTCATAAATATATTCTAAGCTTCTAGATTACACAGATTATTTCCAATCTGTTTCATGTAAATGCTTAAAATACATTGATGAGACTTGACTTTTAAAAACGTATAACTGACTTGAGTTGTCTCCCTGAACAAAGGTTTACCCCTTAAAATGCCATTGTTTTTCTTTTTTTTAAAACAACCAAAAATAATCAACATTTGCAAAAAAAATAATATTTATAAGTTATACTCTAATACCCCAGTCCAACTAGGCCACCATCACACTACGATCTGCGTAAAAAATGAAAATTTTGATGATCGTAGTACGATCATGTAGATCGCACTAAGTTTGTATCACGATCGTGGTGAGGTCTTCAAGATCGTGATGAGCGTGGCAAACTTTGAACATGTTCAAAACAATTCATGGTGCTGTCGTAGCGAAATCAGGTCGTAGTGGAAGCGTAGTGAGAGCGCACAAAGATGGTAGTAAGATCGCAAAGGTCGCTGTACTGTCGTAGTGAGAGCGTAGCGAAGGCGCGATTCTTTTCGGAAAAACTGTGTTACGATCTCATTGCGACGTCATTACGATCTCACTGCGATAAGTATGTTCTCACCGCGATCAAACTACGCTTCCACTTCGACTATACCACGCTGTTCACGACCATAGTACGATTCTAGCACGCCCTCGCCGTCTTCATCACGCTCTTCTAACGACCTCGCTACGTTCATACTAATACCATTATTCTCAATGTCATTTTCCCAAACAATAGATAAATTATCTCAATGTTTTGTTTGTCTGTATGTAATTGGGACTTCTTGTCCATTTTCTCTAACGGCTCAACCATGCTTCTTGTTTTTATTTAGATTAGACCGTTGGTTTTCCCGTTTGAATGGTTTTACACTAGTAACTTTTCGGGCCTTTTATATCTTGTTGTTCGGTGTAAGCCAAGGCTCCGTGTTGAAGGGCGTATCTTAGCCTATAATTGTTACTTTTAAAATTTATATATCTATTGACACATCTGTTTCATATTTGCTACTAAGTATCGTTCACTAGAATATCGTCATTTCAGCTTTATGGACCAGCAATAGGTTGTAATTTAGGTCGGATAAGTCGGTCCGACATCTTTACTTGATCAAGATTCGTTACTTTTAGAGCTCCATCTGCCTCTACCCTAACACCACGTCATCGTGTTCTATTTGATTTTGGCGGCATGGCTGTATTTTTTTTTGAGAAATCTACGAATTTATCAGAAATAGAATAAGATCGTGATGCAATCGATAACTCGTGGTATGGTGATGATGAGCATAGACAGATCTTGATAAACGTAGTAAGGTCGCAGAATAAGCGCGGTGAGAACGTGTTATAACGTATCGAATTCGTTGTAGAAGCGAAATGAGGACGTAGTAGCATCGTAAATACATCAAAAAATACATTTTCATACCGCTCCTACCGCTACCTCAACACGATCTGAATTTAATTTAGATCGCGTTGAGCGTGTTGCGATCGTGGTCTAGTGGGACTGGGGCTTTATAAATTGGTTCATTTAAAAAAATGCACATTAAATTTCTTCATTCCTGCATCAAATTTTGCTAAATTGATAGAAAATCTGGACCTTTGGTTCTCTGTTTTTTACAATCCAAAATGGAGAAGATACCAATACCACTTAAAGAGGAATGTTTTACAACAGCAGTGAATTCAATTTTTCTGTGTTTTCTTTAGTATAAAATGACAAACTAGGCTCGTTAAGGTGTTTACTGTTTTATTCGAACACAGAACGGGAATTTTTTAATAAATACAACAGCAATACTGATTAAAATATTTCTCAACCAGATATATTTCTTTCTTAGTTACATTTGTCTTTGATCAAGTACTTAAAATCATATTCATGAATCAATAATACATGGTCACTCTCGATGAGAAAAGACAATTCATAGTCAGTTGCAATACAATTCTAAAGTGTTAAAAGGACAAGCAAGACACCAGGCTGAACTGCGTGTATAGTTTACCATATGTGTAACTGTGTCATAGAGTACAACATATTTGCTGTTAAAAGTTTACGCAGACATAGCATACAATGTTTGGAACATAATTTATTGTTCTAGAAAAATGGGAGGTGAATAATAAGATTTATTTTTACGGCAAACGAAATATGCAAATGGCAATATCGTTTTTTAATATGTTATCAGCGTTTTGCAACAATGTTTTAAATTCTAATAAAGTGACAGTCATTTTATGGTAACTCTATATATATTATTATTGCTTATATGAACAATATCAATTAACATTAAATAACATGCTAGAGTTCCCTGGTTCTTGGGGGTATGTAGTAAAACAAATCATTACTACATTGAAAATGAGACAAACTATTGTATCATACTTGAATATATTCAATATCCAATTTTTTATGGAAATATTCTTTATAAAGCACAAAGGTGTCATTATTCACCTCATAAACTTACAAAACCTTTGAATAGACATATTAAGAAGGGATATAATTACGATACTGTTGTCAAGTCATTAAAGATTGCATATTTTGGCGTTAATATTGAGTCACTGATAAGGTCTTTGCGTCGGAACTAAACACATTTATTCTAAAAACAGTTGTTGGCATGACACGGGTTATGTTCTTCTCATATATGTTATGATGGTATGATACTAAACCCCTTACGGGAAGGATTGTGCCTGATGTTCATATGATGAAATCATAATCTTTCAGTCAGTTTGATTGAAGTCTGGAGCTGGCATGTCAGTTAACTGCTAGTTGTTATTTATGTATTATTGTCATTTTGTTTATTTTCTTTGGTTACATCTTCTGACATCAGACTCGGACTTCTCTTGAACTGAATTTTAATGTGCGTATTATTATGCTTTTACTTTTCTACACTGGTTAGAGGTATAGGGGGAGGGTTGAGATCTCACAAACATGTTTAACCCCGCCGCATTTTTGCGCCTGTCCCAAGTCAGGAGCCTCTGGCCTTTGTAAGTCTTGTATTATTTAAATTTTAGTTTCTTGTGTACAATTTGGAAATTACTATGGCGTTCATTATCACTGAACTAGTATATATTTGTTTAGGGGCCAGCTGAAGGACGCCTCCGGGTGCGGGAATTTCTCGCTACATTGAAGACCTGTTGGTGACCTTCTGCTGTTGTGGTTTTTTTATTTTGGTCGGGTTGTTGTCTCTTTGACACATTCCCCATTTCCATTCTCAATTTTATTACACAAAATACAATTAGAACAAGGGATCTAAAATAATTTAAGTTCTTTATCTTGATCAGAATACATCGAAACAACAATTACCGATAGACCAGTTAATTAATTACATACATGGATTGAACGGATAATGTTCGTATGTGAGACGAATTCCACAGTAGGCAACAAACGAAGACAACTACGAAGACAAGTTTCCTCGACATGTTGTTAAGCAATAACATATAAGAAAGGTAACTGCACTGATTTTAACGCATTGGTTTTGTTTTATGTGAGCAATAGAAAGTATATTAGTACATGTAAAATATGTTTAAACTGGAGTTAGAGAGCTGTGCTTGAATTTTCTTTTGTTTGCATGTTAAATTAGGCGTAATCTCGTCTTGTGTCATATCATTGTTTGTTGGTTTTTTTTAAAAGGGGAGGGAAATATCTTTTGAACTACTATATTTTTCTGTTTGATACTAAATGTAAAGAAAGCCATATTGACCCAAATCTTTTCAATAGAACATGTTAATGTCTTTGTTACATTTAGTTTAAACAAATACTTTACAGTTTATTCAGGGTACAATGATACCGATGATATGACATACAGTTGTTTTGTACGTATGTACTGTTTTAAAAGTGTAGTCAGTTGGCCAAATGATTTTATTTTACAACATACCAAGGACATAAATAAAAATTTAGTTTTTCAATATCATATTAGAGTTTTGCGATAATATTCGGTTTGTCAGAATACTACATCAATATATTTTACATGACACTTTGGCATATATCGGACCTATCAATTTAAAACGTTTCTAAATTCATAGGTTGAAGATGACATTTTACTGTTTGTGGCTAGCACATTCGGATTCAACCTGATACTGGCTTACAAACAAACACCATTGAAGGTACATCATGTATTACGTAACCGGAAACTTAACATATTGTATATATATATCTTTACAAAGGGAGACAAGCAGTTCACATACATTGTTTCAACATATAACAGAGTTATCTCTCTTTCTATACTCATATACTAAAGCATACATAGCAAACACTACAGACATTTGACCTTGATTGTTTAGATAAATTTGTAAAACATTTTTCGTATTGGATGTTTACAATGGTTTTAATCTATCCGCCACGATCAAGGTTCATACGATCCTTTCATATAATTTTCACGTGTTTACTTAACTTAAGAATGACACTTATTATAGAAACTTAAAATACAATGCACATGGCATAGTTTTACACAAGGACAAAATAATACGGAACTTGGTAAAACACTCTTCAGTTTGTACCATATGAATAGCTCAGGGTAATATTATCTTACAATGCTTCCCTCTTCGTATCAATATCGCGTGACTAGTATTTGACCATTGTCATATTCTTGTTATAGAGTCGAGTTTATAATTTGTGTTTAAAAAAAAAATAAAGTAATTGAGTCCCCCTCTGAACACCTCTGACTTGTTTCAAACCTTGCTAATTGTGTTGGCTAATGTTAAAATATCAGATGACAGATCATTGAAGGTACAATTAAAATATGCCAATTATTTCATGTTTTCATCGTCTGATTTACATGGGATTGAAAGTGACCCAAGTTTCTGTGCTTTCATTCTATTTTAAAGTTACCCAGATATGTGTCCTTATTCAGAGAGTTACCGCTTTGCACAGGAGTTAATTTGTTTACAGTTTGTACCTTGTCTTTGTGTTTATTTTCAAATACTTTTTTTCCATTTTTTAATAGATATAGGAAAATGTGGTATGAGTGCCAATGAGACAACTGTCCATTCAAGTAACAATTTATAAAAGTAAACCCAAAACAATTCTAGTGTTAAATCATTCAAACGGGAAAACCAACGGTCGGTTCTAATCTATATAAAAGAAAACGAGAAACTAAACACTTATGACCCACATAAACAAACGACAACTGCTGAACATCAGATTTCTAACTTAAAACAGGTGCAAACAATTGCAACAGGTTTAAAAGTTTTAATGGTACAAAACCTTCACCCTTATCTGAAACAATAGTGTAGCATCACAACATAGAAAGACAAACTATTAATGTATAAAATAGTGCATAATTTTCTTGAAGTGAGTTCCTTCTGAAAAACAATTTGTGGATATGGTTTGTGAGCTTTATATCTGATAAAATTTACTCTATTTGCTTCAAGTGAGGTTTTATTACTGAAAGAAATGTTGTTCCAATACTTATAACTTTTTTTTCCAGTTTTTTTCTGCATTTTATGACAACTATGCTACTAAATATTTAGATTAGGAACTATTGACAGCGTGATCAAATACACAGATATTGGTACAAATGTAATGTATCTATATACTATGCTTTAAGTGTTTGGGCAGTTAATCATGTTTTATCAGTGAAATATGGCCAACTTCTCCTTTTTGATTAAATTTTAAAAATAAAAACATCTGAACTCACGGGGATTGACGCCTTTTTAAAAATGACTCCTTCACAAAACATTGATGTGGTTGATCGTCTCAAAATCATAATATGAATGAATACTGTTGACCAATTTATGTTTGTGGATACTTAGTTTTGCGTTAAGCAATATATGACAACAATGGGTCGATTTATTTTCGCAGTTTTGTAATGTTATATGAGAGAAGTCCCAATATATTAGCGACAATTTATGTTCGCGTTATGTTTCCATATGCGGAAGTCGGGAAAAGAAATTCCTCGCGAAAATTTGTTGCTTAACAGTATTATGAAATGGTTACTTTCTAAATGAAATTTTCTTTCCTTAACTCAGGAATTAAATTTCAAACAATTTTCAAAATCTTTTATTTTCTATTTATATCATCTTGGTCAGAGAATAAAATCAAAAATACTTACTTGTTATTTGTTTGAATCTTTGATCCTGTGATCCATACACGATGTCATTCTTCTCAACAGGAACTACAATATTTGATTAATTGAACAGAAGAGGATGTATTCAAAGTTAAAATCAACCGATGAAAAATAGAAAACATTGTATCGGAAGATATCCCGTTATATATACACATATGCGGGAAACATTTTATACAAATGAAATAAAACATTGAATTAACCCACCATTTATACCATTTTTCCCCTTGTCACGTGATCAAGCAGAACACAGTTGTCTATATACCATTTAAATAAGAATAGTCATTGTTCGAAACTATCATGTGTTTAGATTTATACGAGTGGATTTGTTCTTAAAGTCATTCAAAACAAGTTCATTGATGCATTAAACTAATTAGACAAGTATTAAGAATATGGATATGTGTATACTCAACTAAATCCTCTTTGCAAGAAGATCCATGACGTTTAACCAACAACCAATAGTTCATTCTGTTTTTGTTGACGAATTTTTAGTTCCTGATTAACCTTTAGATTTTGTCAGTAAAGTCTAACGATTGTAAATTCAATCGACAAAGTATAATAAAGCACGTGAAGAAGAATTAGTTGATATACCGAGGCTATTTATTCACATGTGTTTCTTTTTGCTAAATAAACTTTTCAGTAACTGTTTTTATTATTGTTGGGTTTTTTTCTGTCTCAGAATCCTTGAGCACAATATATTTGCCAGTGAATGATTGATGGTGAAGGTTTCAGAATTGTAGATCCTAATGACTTTTTAACATTGAACTTCCTTTGGCCTGTAAGTGTTAGGATACCAGTGTCATAGATTAGTCTTTTTTAGACCATACTCGCGGCTTGTGAACAAAATATATATCCAGTATATGTTACGAGTTGGAAACCACTGCTGCTTGAGGTTTTTAACAGCACTCTTACAGTGCAATGCATATTTAACTATAGATGTGTTGAGGAAATTAAGCTGTACCTTTAGAACGCATGTGGAGCAGGATCTGCTTACCCTTCCGGAGCACCTGAGATCACCCCTAGTTTTTGGTGGGGTTCGTGTTGTTTATTCTTTAGTTTTCTATGTTGTGTCATGTGTACTATTGTTTTTCTGTTTGTCTTTTTCATTTTTAGCCATGGCGTTGTCAGTTTGTTTTAGATTTACGAGTTTGACTGTCCCTTTGGTATCTTTTGTCCCTCTTTTAGACATGGTAAGGTTATGATGGAATTCATCATTTTAATGAAGTGATTCTTATAGGTGGTCAATGTTACACAGTAAAATCTTTGAAAATTGTATGTATTGGTACTGCCATTTATGAATGATTGAAATATAATTGAACATGTATTGATATGTATGCATATATATGACCACTATTCATCTTACATCCAGTTGATAGTGATGACTTATATTTTGGTATTGCAAATAGTCATGCGTTTCTTCAACTTTTTCTACGTTTTCACACTAAATTCCGTTGACTGTGTATAATATCATATCAATGATATATAAACCCATATATCAGGAATTGATTTCGTGATCAATTGTATGACATCATACTTAATAATAAAACTTGCGATACGTGAAGAAAGTATATATACCTATTTTTTTAACTGATTTCAACTTTTGGAGCAGAATCTGCTTACACTTTCAGAGAACAAGAGATAATCCTTTTTTGTTAGGGGGAGTTTTTAATTGACTCTGTTGTATTCTTTTTTATATTGTTTTTCACCTGTTTGCTCTTTTCATTTCAAGGTATATAAATGTCAGTTTTTTTTTTACAAATAAGAATGACTATCAGTATAACGACAAGAACATCATCCATATAATAGAAAGTGAAATTAAATGATCTACCTACTGTGATATAAAGATTTATTACAAATAATCTCATCATAGATACCAGGATAACAAATTTATATTTACGCCAAACGCGCATTTCGACTTCAAAAGACTCATCAGTGACGCTCAAATCAAAAATTGTTTAAAAGGCCAAATATAGTACGAAGTTGAAGAGTGATGAGGACCAAAATTCTTAAAGGTTTCACAAGTATCTGAAATAAACCTGATTCAAATGTCAGTTAGAAAAGATGCCAAGACAGGTGTACTGTTGATTTTCTTGGGAAAAAAAAAAAATCTACCTCCTAGTTCCATACATATATTTTATCAACGAGAATCTCAATATCGAACTAAAACCTTTTCTTCGGTGTAGCATGTTTTTTTTCAATGAGAGACCGAGGTTAAACATTTTCAAATTTTTCTTTTGCTCTCTAACAAAATGTGTTATAACATATACGTAATAGCTGGCATATATGGAACAGGATGGGCTTGCACTTGTCGGAGCTTTGATATCTTTGATAAGGTTTGTTTCTGTTTCTCAGTCTTCTATTTGGTGTCTTCTCTTTCTTTTACATTTTATTTTTGATTGATCAATTTTCATGTTGGTATTTTAACCCTGTTTGAAGAATCCACATATGGTTAATTCGATGTTTGCATGTATTTCGTGTAACAATAAAAGACACTTCTTATCCCCCTCCCCCCCCCCCCCCCCCCCCCCAATCGGCCTGTGCGTCCGTTCGTTCATCTGTTTGTCCCGCTTCAAAAATAAATTGTCAATGCGAGATATATCTAGCAACGAACAAAATACATAAGTATTACCAACTATAGGACAACATACAACCGTCACCAGTAATCAAAAGTTGTACATGAAAAGAAAGGCCTGGTATATAAAGAAACAATGAAAATAAAAATAAAATATGGCAGATATCTACCTACGACAATCACAAAGTTTTAAATAGCGACGGACATATTTGACTTTATTGATAAATATATACGGTAAGATCCAATAACAACATGAGAGCACAATTATTGTCAGTTTCATTTGGTCGTAAAAATATTCATGATAATGTGAATATAATGAGTTAAAAAATTGAAATGTGTCGTTTACTAATTATGTATATTTTTTTCCAAATTGCATTTTCAAGCACTGATCATTTGACGATGATCTCAGAAATGTGGATTCGGTGGATCTGGTGGTGGTGGTGGCTGTGGTGTCACTACTGCCACAACTGCATTCCAAGTGTTGTTTAATTGTAGGTATAAATATTCAGCCATTGTTTGGTCACTTTCACCGACACCTTGATAAAAAATATACGATATATAATGAACAAAAAAGACATATACCTATCTATATATTTATAATACCATTTCTCTAATTCTTCATTAATTTATCCCTTTTAACACTCATTGTATAAAAATAATTTTATCAACGTGTGGTTCGTTTGATCTCAGCGCTTCATTGGCTAAAATCCGATTATGACGTCGAAGTTTCTTGCTTTCCTCTGAATGTCCTATTATGACGGCACGACAAAAGGCGAACATGCCTGATGATGCGACATAGAAAGAACACATCTATTCTCTGATCATTCGAAAAGAAGGAATATGTTTGCCTGCATATTGTTTGAAAATCATTAGAGAAACAGATTCTACCACCAAATCTCGTGTAATACGATATTTATCCAGCCTCGCGTTTAAAATTTTTAAAATGTAACTGTGTCGAGTGGATAAATATCCTATTACACTCGATGCAGTGGTAGAATCTGTATTTATTAAACCGACTTTAATATGAGATATTTATATCAGCATATGTTCATCTAACTGCAATACAAACTGCTATATTTGATATAGAATGTGTATAAATGAAAGCATTAAAGCACAGTCAGCCTTTAACTTGAGATTATATTTAAAATAAAACTATAGTTTTTAATCGAACATCTACATTAAAACATAAACAATGTTGATGAATTACTGTTCAAAGCTGTTGACATTATACAAAGAAGATAACTTAAGATTAAAGTTAATTAGTTAATTAATCCTTAGAGGCTGTACTCACTCTGACAATAAATAAAGACAGCAGCAAATTTACTGCACAAAAAACCGATTAAGCAAAAAAAAAGCTCTTCAGTCATGAACAAGACCATTTATTTAAAAGTTCTAAAAATAAATAAATCTGTAAACAAAATTCTTACCGGTTCTCTCATTAAAATCATCTGTAAATAATTGTTTTTTATAATAAGCACTAGAAATTTGACAAGGTGCAATTGTATATTTTTATTTTTGCAATTCATCTTTATACATTTTTGCATGTTTTGCAAGCTTTTTTATATGTTGATTAGTAAGGTATTGATGATCTACTATTTGTTTTTATTAGGAATTTCGTGGACCACAAGATGTCAATCCAAGAATGCTATTGTCTCTGACGGTTTTTATTAGGAATTTCGTGGACCACACGATGTCAACAAATGAACGCTATTATCTCTGACGGTTTGTGTTAAGAATTTCGTGGACCACAAGATGTAAATCCAAGAACGCTATTATCTCTGACGGTTTTTATTAGGAATTTCGTGGACCACAAAATGTCAACTAAAAAACGCTATTATCTCTAACGGTTTTTATTAGAAATTTAGTGGACTACAAGATGTCAATCCAAAAACGCTATTATATCTGACGGTTTTTATTAGGAATTTCGTGGACCACAAGATATCAATCCAAGAATGCTATTGTCTCTGACGGTTTTTATTAGGAATTTCGTGGACCACACGATGTCAACAAATGAACGCTATTATCTCTGACGGTTTGTGTTAAGAATTTCGTGGACCACAAGATGTAAATCTAAGAACGCTATTATCTCTGACGGTTTTTATTAGGAATTTCGTGGACCACAAAATGTCAACTAAAAAACGCTATTATCTCTAACGGTTTTTATTAGAAATTTAGTGGACTACAAGATGTCAATCCAACAACGCTATTATATCTGACGGTTTTTATTAGGAATTTCGTGGACCACAAGATGTCAATCCAAGAATGATATTGTCTCTGACGGTTTTTATTAGGAATTTCGTGGACCACACGATGTCAACAAATGAACGCTATTATCTCTGACGGTTTGTGTTAAGAATTTCGTGGACCACAAGATGTAAATCTAAGAACGCTATTATCTCTGACGGTTTTTATTAGGAATTTCGTGGACCACAAAATGTCAACTAAAAAACGCTATTATCTCTAACGGTTTTTATTAGAAATTAAGTGGACTACAAGATGTCAATCCAAGAACACTATTATCTCTGACGGTATTTATTAGGAATTTCGTGGACTACACGATGTCAATCCAAGAACGCTATTATCTCTGACGATTTTTATTAGGAATTTCGTGGATCACAAGATGTCAATCCTAGAACGCAATTATCTCTGACAGTTTTTATTAGGAATTTCGTGGACCACAAGATGTCAGCCCAAGAACGCTATTATCTCTGACGGTTTTTATTAGAAATTTAGTGGACCACAAGATGTCAATCCAAGAACGCTATCATCTCTGACGGTATTTATTAGGAATTTCGTGGACCACAAGATGTCAATCCAAGAACGCTATTATCTCTAACGGTTTTTATTAGGAATTTCGTGGACCACAAGCTGTCAATCCACGAACGCTATTATCTCTGACGGTATTTATTAGGAATTTCGTGGACCACAAGATGTTAATCCAAGAACGCTATTATCTCTGACGGTTTTTATTAGGAATTTCGTGGACCACAAGCTGTCAATCCACGAACGCTATTTTCTCTGACGGTATTTATTAGGAATTTCGTGGACCACAAGATGTCAATCCAAGAACGCTATTATCTCTGACCGTTTTTATTTGGAAATTTCGTGGACCACAAGATGTCAATCCACAAACGCTATTATCTCTGACGATATTTATTAGAAATTTCGTGGACCACAAGATGTCAATCCAAGAACGCTTTTATCTCTGACGGTATTTATTAGGAATTTCGTGGACAACACGATGTCAATCCAAGAACGCTATCATCTCTGACGGTATTTATTAGGAATTTTGTGGACCACACGATGTCAATCCAAGAACGCTATTACCTCTGACGGTTTTTATTAGGAATTTCGTAGACCATAAAACGTCATAGCACATAACAAAAGGTATTCACTATACTAAAGAAGATTGGATATGATTGCCAATGAGACAACTCTCCACAATAGACTAAGACGCCACAGAATTACAGAACAACCTTCAACAATGAACAAAGCCCATACCGCATAGTCAGCTATATATAAAAGGGCCCCAAATGACAATGCAAAACAATTCAAACAAGAAAACTAACGGCCTTATTTAATTACAAAAATAACAAAAAACGAATATGAAACAAATAAACAAACGAAAACCACTCAATTGCAGGCTCCTGATTTGGGACAGACACATACATTCACAATGTGACGGGGTTAAACATTTAAGAGGGATCCCAAACCTCCCATAACCTGTGTCTGTGGTATAACAGTACAATAATATAACGTACTATAAAAATCAGTTGAAATAGTTATTAAAGGTACCAGGATTATAAATTTGCCAGAAGCGCGTTTCGTCTACACAAGACTCATCAGTGATGCTCATATCAAAATATGTATAAAGCCAAACAAGTACAAAGTTGAAGAGCATTGAGGATCTAAAGTAATTAACGTTTATAATTTTCAATTTGAATCTAAATTATGTCATTGCTTAATTTTTGAAGAAAATTAACGAAAACAGTTTAAAATGAAATCTCAAGATTTCTCTGCATTATTTATAGCAGATATTTTGCCTTCAATTGTCTCACCCAATATAGGTTTTATTTAATAAAATAGAGTTCGTCTTCATTTAACCGAACAATTTGCTTGTCAGTGTTTAAATTTTCTCTACAAGTTTTGGATTTCAAATATTTTTGACACGAACTTCGTTGAGGAGACATGTATTGCAGAAATACGCATCTGGTGCAGGACAATTGATACCGTTTATGTTATTATAGTTGACAAAGTATTTGAATGTATTTAACAGTTATCGATCTTAATAACTTATAAAGTAGCTCTAATCTAGTTTTCGTATTTATCATTGCATATAGGTCTCGGTTGCCAAATGGCCTATGTAGTCATACTACTATATTTACTAGCCAGTCAACACTGAAGCCCGCTCGTGCAGGGGCAGGTTCAATTGAGTCCAATCTAAATTGACTATGATTGTCGGTTTGAAGGTCGTTGGTTTTCTCATGCACTTCAGCTTTCTTCACTTAAACGAAATAACATAAATTAATCAATGGCATTTCATAACTTGCAAGGTCATTGGTCCAAGTATATATGATGTTATATAGATTAGACCGTTGGTTTTCCCGTTTGAATGGTTTTACACTAGTAATTGTGGGGCCCTTTATAGCTTGTTGTTCGGTGTGAGCCAAGGCTCCGTGTTGAAGGCCGTACTTTAACCTATAATGGTTTAATTTTTAAATTGTTATTTGGATGGAGAGTTGTCTCATTGGCACTCACACCACATCTTCCTATATCTATTGATCTCCGAAATTATAGCTCTACACGTTTTATATGTACCTCTATCATGTAATATATTTTATAAAATATAGTGTCCACTTATCCGAATGTTGTGCAAGATAATATAATGTGAACATAAACAATCTGAAACATCAAAAGGTGTACATCCAAAGTGATATGTTATCTGCAGATAAAAAGATGTTTATTTTTTTCGATCACATTCATTTGAAAAGTAAAGTCAAATTCTGATCTCCGAGGAAAATTCAAAGTGGATGATTTTAAATACACAGTTAGTAGGAGAGTTACGTTCCTTAAAAACGGTTCTGTTCTTAAATCAATATACATTGTAAGCATGAAGAATTATTTTTTTGGTCATTATTTGAAAACAAATTTGAAACTTTCTACTTAAATCCAAACATATCGTTTTGTTGTTCAGTTGTAACATCAGGGATTGGAGTTTGGTCGTTAAAATAAAATGCAAGCATTAATGAAATAATAATTAAAGTCAATAAAGATCGTGCAATAAATAATAAAAAAAAAAATGCTATGTAGTAAAGGATTTCTATACAGTTATTCTGGCAATTTACTTATTTTTATGGACCATAACTTCAAGTTTTTATGAAGTTTTTGTTGTGATGTGTACTGTAAAATGCGCTAAACATGCATATTCGTGTCCAAAGATAGGTACATCACCAAAGGTTTATCTATATCAAAGTGGATTTATGTGGATTTGTCGTTGATCACCGGATATCGGTTACTTTTTTGTAACCTCGTGTACTTTGTTATTTCTAAAATCTTTAATGTTAAGTATATTTTAACCTGACAAATTAGGCAAAGCACAACAGTTCATAAATATCAACTATTCACAAGGTACAAACAACCCTGAATCAAGTTAATAATTATTTGTATAAATATGTTATTTTGGTGTTTTTAGTGTTATCTTGTTGCGCTTTTCCTGAGCACCTCCGATCATTCCCGTTGTTTTAGTGTTATCTTGTTGCGCTTTTCCTGAGCACCTCCGATCATTCCCGTTGTTTTAGTGTTATCTTGTTGCGCTTTTCCTGAGCACCTCCGATCATTCCCGTTGTTTTAGTGTTATCTTGTTGCGCTTTTCCTGAGCACCTTCGATCATTCCCGTGTTTTTGTGTTATCTTGCCCTCTTCCTGAGCACCTTCGATCATTCCCGTTTTTTAGTGTTATCTTGTTGCTCTTTTCCTGAGCACCTGCGATCATTCCAGTTGTTTATTGTTATCTTGTTGCCCTTTTCTTTAGCACCTCCGATCATTCCTGTTTTTTGGGGGGTTATCTTGTTGCCCTTTTCCTGAGCTCCTCCGATCATTCCCGTTTTTTAGTGTTATCTTGTTGCTCTTTTCCTGAGCACCAGCGATCATTCCAGTTGTTTATTGTTATCTTGTTGCCCTTTTCTTTAGCACCTCCGATCATTCCTGTTTTTTTGGGGGTTATCTTGTTGCCCTTTTCCTGAGCTCCTCCGATCATTCCCGTTTTTTATAGTGTTATTTTGTTGCCATTTTCCTGAGCACCTGTGATCATTCCTAATTTTTAGTGTTATCTTGTTCCCCTTTTCCTGAGCACCTGTGATCATTCCAGTTTTTTAGTGTTATCTTGTTGCCCTTTTCCTGAGCACCTGCGATCATTCCCTTTTTTTAGTGTTATCTCGTTGCCCTTTTCCTGAGCAGCTCCGATCAATCACGTTGTTTTAGTGTTATCTTGTTGCCCTTTTCCTGAGCACCTCTATTTATTCCCATTTTTTTAGTGTTATCTTGTTGCCCTTTTCCTGAGCACCAGCGATCATTCCAGTTGTTTATTGTTATCTTGTTGCCCTTTTCTTTAGCACCTCCGATCATTCCTGTTTTTTGGGGGGTTATCTTGTTGCCCTTTTCCTGAGCTCCTCCGATCATTCCCGTTTTTTATAGTGTTATTTTTTTGCCATTTTCCTGAGCACCTGTGATCATTCCTAATTTTTAGTGTTATCTTGTTCCCCTTTTCCTGAGCACCTGTGATCATTCCAGTTTTTTAGTGTAATCTTGTTGCCCTTTTCCTGAGCACCTGCCATCATTCCCTTTTTTTAGTGTTATCTCGTTGCCCTTTTCCTGAGCAGCTCCGATCAATCACGTTGTTTTAGTGTTATCTTGTTGCCCTTTTCCTGAGCACCTCTATTTATTCCCATTTTTTTAGTGTTATCTTGTTGCCCTTTTCCTGAGCACCTGCGATCATTCCAGTTTTTTAGTGTTATCGTGTTAGTCTTTTCTTCACCCATTTTGCCTCGTTTTGTATAGACCGTTGTTTTGTTTTCTTTTTATGATTTTGTTTCCTTTTCGACTTGGTATGGTCTGTTTTTCTTCAAGTTATTGATTTTGATTGCAATTTTTTATCTTCGCCCTCATTTTATTGAGTCATGTTATTAACCAAAACATAGAACGTAAAAAACATCAATCATATATCAAAATTGCTTTTATTCACAAAACACAAGTCGTCAAACAAATGTGACAATGACATAATCTACAATAATAGTACAAAATATTATAACAAATAAGATAGAAACAATTCAGCATACTTTTAGTTCTACGATAGAATTTGTCAAACGTGTGTAATACTAACACGACCTAATATAATAGTGGAATATTACTATACAATCAGCTACAGTGGAACACAATGTTATCATCTATATGACACAATTTATCAGATAAATGTAAGGACAAAATCTATAACATTACTGCAGTAAACAAATACAATATACTCACCATTCCTGTATTTAATTTTGTATGACACTGCAAGAAAAAATGTTATTCTCAGATAACTGAGGTTTCTTTGTAAAACTAGAGGGTGCAAGGAGCCTGTGTCGATCACCTTGGTATATGTGCATATTCAACAAAGGACACTCAACATTGTAGTGAGAATGGAAATCATGGAAAAAATCTCTATTTTGTTGATCTTGTATTGCTGACCATTTAGTCTGTCTAGTTATTCCCTGTTTCCTTTAGTTTTTGCTCAAAACACAAAAGATGATTTAAAAAATTCTATAAAGAGTGAAAGTCCACTAACTATATCGGCAAAATTTGGCTTGTTAGTAGATCTTGTCTTGCTGATCATTTTTGAATTTTAAAGTGTCTATTTATCTATTAGGATTTTTATCACATAAGACAAAACGCAAAACAAATGGTAAAAATCGTCATTACAGGGCAATGATGATGGTGGTCAAATGTGGCTAAATTTGGGCCAGTATTTTTTTTTTTGTAAAGGTTAACAGTCGACGACGCACGTACAACGACGACGTTTGATGACTGACGCCAAATGATGATAAAAGCTGACTTAGCCATATCGGCCAGGTGAGCTAAAAAGGGGAAATACAGATATCAAGTAGGCAATTAGTATGAACATACTACACATATATACAGCTACAGAACAAGACCCAATGCCTTATACAATGAAGTTGGAGATAGGATTCATAATATGGTGAATTTGCTGGATGTGACATTATTTATTTTACGAACAATTATAGATCTTCCATGGTTTTCCAAACAAGATGGGACCGACAAACATCACAAAGCTTGAAATACCATGATTGATAATCTGTTTATTGCTCGGAAAAATACAATAAATAGCAATAATCATTTATATTCCCGATTTCTTAAAACAAGACTGAACATAAGAAATGAAAATACCTTGTTTCTCGAGACAAAGAATAGAAAAAAAAATAGCATAAAAGAACGACAAAGTCACTGAAAATACAACTCAGAAAACTACAGAAACAACAACAAATCTCCACTTTATAAGGTCTGAGGCTTGTTCTCTGAAACAAATTAGATTGTAATACCTAACATATTGCTAAAGATAAATTGAAACGAAATTCACAATGAAAATGTTGTCTCAATAAATGAAAATTTTCAGTTGACATCATTAACACACTTATTCTAAAAAGATTGCTAACTTCAATATCATGTGGTCTCTAATGGAGCGTTGTCTCATTTTTAAATATACCACATCTTCTTATTTTTATACTTACTTATTATGAGAAAAGATTAATGTCTCCATCTTTTTGGTATTTTTTTTTAATTGGTTCATTGGTAGAGCAACCCTCTAGTAAATGGGTCGTTAAACGAAAGTACTGGAATATTGTCAAAACAGGAAATATAAAGACCGTTAATTAAAATAGCATTGCGTGAATTTTTAAAGCAATTTTTGAAAATTAATTATTGCCATTTCGGGTGATCTGAATAAAATAAATATATCGGAATACGATATCTTATCATTGTGATATCCAACCAGTCACATTTCTTGCATTAATAGAAACCTCGCAATAAATTCTGAATTAACGGTACTCCATCTTTTGGTGATGCTAGAAGTGCAACATAACATTGGAAAGTTCACAAATATTATTTCGTTTGCCAATAAGTTCATTTCTTTACCTGTTCCTAATGTCAACCTTCTAGACGTAAATCAATATATGTAGCTGACCTCACTGTATCTGTGGTATTTCATCAATCTTAATAAAGACATTAACAGACAATAAAAATGCAATCCACATTATCCCAAAATGGGAATTTTCCAGTAAGTGGACATAACCCTTATAGAAAAACGTGAGGTCAAAAGATAATGTCTATTTTATTCAATTGAGGTAAGAGATTACAAAATTTAGGAGATTTACAAACAAGAGTGCACACTTTATTAATCATTGATATTATGCTGGTAGTCCTAAATATAAAGCTTTAATAAAACTGTCACATAAACTTAACATGAATCAAGATAACTAACCATTATACAATGAACCATGAAAATGAGGTCAAGGTCAGATGAACCATGTCAGGCAGACATGTACAGCTAACAATTCTTCCATACAACAAATTTAGTTGACCTATTGCTTATAGTTTAAGAAAAACAAACCAAAACACAAAAAGTCAACACTAAGCAATGAACCATGAAAGTGAGGTCAAGGTAAAATAAAACCTGCGCTACTGGCATACATGTATAGATCATAAAATATTTCCATTCACCAAATATATTTGATTTGTGGCATATAGTATGAGATAAAAACACCAAATCTCAAAAACTTTACTTTGACCACTGAGCCATGAAAATGAGGTCAAGGTCAGTTGACATCTGCCCGCTAGACATGCACACCTTATAATCATTCCATACAACAATTACAGTAGACCTATTGCCTAAAGTATGAGAAAAACAGACCAAAACACAAACATCTAACTAAAACCACTGAGCCATGAAAATGATGTCAAGGTCAGATTACACCTGCCAGTTGGACATGTACCTTACAGTCCTTGTATACACCGAATGTACTAGACCTATTGCTTATAGTATCTCAGATATGGACTGGACCACCAAAACTAAACCTTGTTCACTGCTCCATGAAATGAGGTCGAGGTCAAGTGAAAACTGTCTGACGGGCATGAGGACCTTGCAAGGTACACACATACCAAATATAGTTATTCTATTACTTAAAATAAGAGAGAATTTAACATTTCCAAAAATTTGAACTTTTTTTTTCAAGTGGTCACTGAACTAAATATGAGGCCAAGGACATTGGACATGTGACCGACGGAAACTTTGTAACATGAAGCATCTATTTACAAAGTATGAAGCATCCACCTTCTAAACTATAAAGCTTTCAAGACGTTAGCTAACGTCGCCGCCTGATCACTATCCCTATGTCGAGCTTTCTGCAACAAAAGTTGCATGCTCGACAAAAATGGCATTAATAAAAATCTAACAACTATAAACTAAATATTAACAGGAATTTGAAATTAAATATGACTATAGTCAGGTTAAATGTAAGTACAAAAATAACATGCAAAAGTCATCTATTCAGAGAAAAATAACTAGTATTTTTGAAATGAAAAGTCCAATAGCAGTAAAAAAATAAATTGCCTCGCCGACCTCAGCTGAGGTCCAACCCTGAACAGTTGGGGCAAAATGGACACAATATTCGCGCTTGATACAGGTCTGAATTTGGATTGTAATTAAATATTTGACACATAAAAGGTTTCTGACACAGAATAACTGTAGTCAAAGAACTTAGAATTGGTTATATGATTTGAATTTATGTTCAATTTTTTTCTTTTGTGCAATACACTTTGCTACTGCGAATTAACCCCCCCCCCCCCTTTCCCCCACCGAAAAAAAGTAACCCCTTGTTTTTGCTTTTGTGCAATACTATGCTGTTGCGTATACCCCCCCCCCTTCACACACACACTTTTTTTTTGCAAAAAAAATAATTTTTGAAGAATTTTTCTGAATTCTGAAATGAGAAAAAATTGACCCCCCACAATTTGTTTACCCCCCCCCCCTCTTTTTCCCCTAAAAAAATGCTAACCTCAGGATATGGTCATAATTTCAATTCAAATTTCCAATGGAGTATGCAACCATAATTACCAATTTAAATTTACCATAGTGCTAACTTAATCTATTTGATAATAGAATATAAAATATGGTGTCAAATCTTTCATATGGAATTTTTTGTAAAAAAAAAAGAAACAACATTAGCAGATATTTTTACTTGTCTTCCTTTATAAATATGCATATCTTTAAACATTATTAGAAAGAAGTGTAAGGGAGGTAATCAAAATGTTGTGTTTGGATTACCTCCCCTACACTGCTTTTAAATTATCTTGAGTAATTGTCCATTAACCATTTAAAAGCAGTGTAAGGGAGGTAATTCAAATGATAAGCCTGAATTACATCCCTTACACTGCTTTAAATTATGTTTTGTTCTAAAGCTATTGTCCATTAACCATCTCTTTGTGGTATGGAAACTTGTGGTATAATTTCAGAGAGATCCATACACCATTCCACAAGTTATTGTCTGGAAACTAGAAAAAATGCCTATTTGTGCTCCTTTTTGGCCCCTTATTCCTGAACTGTTAGGACCATAACCCCCAAAATCAATTCCAACCTTCCTTTTGTGGTTATAAACCTTGTGTTTAAATTTCATAGATTTCTATTAAATCATACTAAAGATATTGTCTGGAATCCAACTGTTTTTGAACGACGACGACAACGTGATACCAATATACGACCGCAAAATTTTGTTACGGTCGTATAATAACATTCAAAAGTCATCTGTACAGAGAAAACTAACTAGTATTTTTGGAATGAAAAGTCCCATAGCAATAAAAAGATAACATGTAAAAGTTATCTGTACAGAAAAAACTAACTAGTATTTTTGAAATGAAAAGTCCGATAGCAATAATTTGATATAAAACGTAGATCAACTAGCTCAATATGTTTAATACAAAGAAAACTGATGAAGATAAAAAAAAAACAGGATCAAATTGGATTAAAAGGAATTATACAACAGTTACATATGGTGTAATATGAAAGATAATAGAAATAGTGCATTATTGTAACATTTAATTACATGGGATAGCTCTTCAACTTCGTTCATTGCTCATTGTAGATTTGGTTCCTGTTTGATTCGTGCCTCATTAATGAGTCTAATGTAGACGATACGCGTGTCTAACCCCCTAATTATTTAGCCTGATATCTTTGATTAGTTTTAATATTTTATGTAACTACTAAATAAGTCCCTTTGTAAAATTTAAATCCACCCTAACTGCTAGCTTAAAAGGATTTTAAAAGTTCAATCAGAATCTTCTGTTATACCTATCATTGTCATAGTATAGTTTCACAGAAGAGGAACATTAGCAGTGCACTACATAAAGGCAACAGTAGTATACCGCTGTTCTAAACTCGTAAATCCATGGACAAAAAACTAAATCGGGATAACAAACTAAAACTGAGGGAACGCATAAAATATAAGAGGAGAACAATGACACAACATTAAAATGTAACACACACAGAAACGGACTAAGCATTAGACAAAATCATATGAGAATAACAAATATAACATCAAAACAAAATGCATGAATTTGGGATAGATAAGTACTGTGACACGTCTTATAGTAATGTGAATTCACACTCAAATATAAGAGAAGACACAACGGAAACACAAAGTTATAAGGTAACACACACAGAAACGAACTATAATATAACAATGGCCATATTCCTGACTTGGTACAGGACAGTTAAAAGGAAACCAGATGCTCCGCAGGGCGCAGCTTTATACGACCGCAGAGGTTGAACCCTGAACGGTTGGGGCAAGTATGGACACAACACTCAAGCTGGATTCAGCTCTAAATTTGGATTGTGATTAAATAGTTGACACAGCATAGGTTTCTGACACAAAATTAATGTGTTCTAATGAACTTAAAATTTTTGTTTTGTCTTTGAGCAATTCACTATACTGGTGAATATAAATCCTCTCAAAAAAATGTTTAAAGAAATTTTCTTTTTATTGATGAAATCTGAAATGAGAAAAATTGAACCCCCCCACCCAATTTTTTTTTCCACATCCCCTTTCCCTTATTCCAAAACTGATCTCAATTCAAATTTCTAATGGAGTTTGCAACAATAACTACTCATTTAAATACATCATAAAATATTAAGATGTAAAACAAAAGGCTCTCAAGAGCCTGAATCGCTCACCTTAATTTCTTTGGTTCAATCTCTCATCAATGATTATTTTGGCTTTTCAATTTATTTAAATGTTCTTTGAATCGTCCTATTTTCTTCAAAAGCAAAAACAAAAAATCATTTTCTCCTATGTTCTATTTCAGCCATAGGAGCTATGTTTCTGACATACAAGGAAATGTAATATAAAATTTATACTAGATACTCTGAAACTCATTTAGCCTAAGTTTGGCTGAAATTGATACAGCAGTTTCAAAGGAGAAGATTTTTTAAAGTCAACATGATGAACAAATTGTCTAAAAATTGTGATAAAAAAAACAGTCTAAATTTCCTGTTTACCAAACTTTGAAATTTTGGAAAAACTAAGGATTTTCTAATTCCAGGCATAGATTACCTTAGCCGTATTTGGCACAACTTTTGGGAATTTTGGAGCCTCAATGCTCTTCAACTTTGTACTTGTTTGGCTTTATAAATATTTTGATATGAGCGTCACTGATGAGTCTTATGTAGACGAAACGCGCGTCTGGCGTACTAAATTATAATCCTGGTACCTTTGATAACTATTTAAAGGGCAATACTCCTTTAAGGGGTCAATTGACAATTTTGGTCAAATTGACTTATTTGTAGATCTTACTTTGCTTAACATTTTTGCTATATACAGTTTATCTGTATCTATTATAATATTCAAGATAATAACCAAAAACTGCAAAATTTCTTTAAAATCATCAATTCAGGGGCATTATACCTGAAAAAACAGGTACCCAATTCGGCTGAAAATTTCAGGACAGGTAGACCTTGATCTAATAAATACTTTAACTTCTTGTCTTATTTGCTCTAAATGCTGGAGTTTTTGAGATATAAGCCAAAAACTGCATTTTACCCTGTGTTCTATTTTTACCCATGACGGCCACGTTTTCTGACGAAATAAAAAATAAAGCACAAACTTTATTTTATACACCCTACTGATCATTCAGTTGAAGTTTGGTTGAATTTGGTTGAGTAGTTTTAGAGGAGAAGATTTTTTTTAGTTAGCAAATATGATGAACAAATTGTGAAAAATTGTCATTAAAGGACAATAACCCCTTAAGGGATCAATTGACAATTTTGGTCATATTAAATTATTTGTAGATCTTACTTAGCTGATAATTTTTGCTGTTTACAGTTTATCTTTATCTATAATAACGACGACAGACGATGACGACGAGGGACGCCAAGTGATGAGAAAAGCTCACATGGCCTTTTAGGCCAGATGAGCTAAAAATGTCTTGCTATTGCACAATATTGTGCAATTAGATATTTCTTGCTATTGCACAATATTGTGCAATTAGATATTTCTTGCTATTGCACAATATTGTGCAATTAGATATTTATTGCTATTGCGCAATACTATGCAATTGAAAAGACTTGCTATTGCACAATACTGTGCAATTGAAGATTTATTGCTATTTATTGCAAAATACTGTGCAATGGAAAATTTCTTGCTATTGCACAATATTATGCAATTGGAGCTTTCTTGCTATTGCTGAATACTGTGCAATTGAAAATGTCTTGCTATTGCACAATACTTAATATAATAATTTTGGATCCTGATTTGGACCAACTTGAAAACTGGGCCCATAATCAAAAATCTAAGTACATGTTTAGATTCAGCATATAAAAGAAGCCCAAGAATTCAATTTTTGTTTAAATCAAACTTAGTTTAATTTTGGACCCTTTGGATTTTAATGTAGACCAATTTGAAAACAGGACCAAAAATTAAGAATCTACATATACATTTAGATTTGGCATATCAAAGAACCCCAATTATTCAAATTTTGATGAAATCAAACAAATTTTAATTTTGGACCCCAATTTGGACCAACTTGAAAACTGGGCCAAAAATAATAAATCTAAGCACATTTTTAGATTCAGCATAACAAAGAACTCCAAGGATTCAATTTTTGTTAAAATCAAACTTAGTTTAATTTTGGACCCTTTGGACCTTAATGTAGACCACTTTGAAAACGGGACCAACAATTAAGAATCTACATACACAGTTAGATTTGGCATATCAAATAACCCCATGTTCATTCACAGTTTAAAGTTGGACCCTTTGGGCCCCTTATTCCTAAACTGTTGGGACCAAAACTCCTAAAATCAATCCCAACCTTCCTTTTTTGGTTATAAACCTTGTGCTAAAATTTCATAGATTTCTATTTACTTATACTAAAGTTATGGTGCCAAAACCAAGAAAAATGCTTATTTGGGCCCCTTTTTGGCCCCTAATTCCTAAACTGTTCATACCTCAACTCCCACAATCAATCCCAATCTTCCTTTTGTGGTTGTAGACCTTGTGTTTTAATTTCATTGATTTCTATTTACTTATACTAAAGTTATTGTGCGAAAACCAAGAATAATGCTTATTTGGGACCTTTTTGGCCCCTAATTACTAAACTGTTGAAACCAAAACTCCCAAAATCAATCCCAACCTTTCTTTTGTGGTCATAAACCTGGTGTCAAAATTTCATAGATTTCTATTCACTTAAACTAAAGTTATAGTTCGAAAACCAAGAAAATGCTTATTTGGGCCTTTTTTTGCCCCTAATTCCTCAACTGTTGGGACCAAAACTCACAAAATCAATCTTAACCTTCCTTTTGTGGTCATAAACCTTGTGTTAAATTTTCATTGATTTCTATTCACTTTTACTAAAGTTAGAGTGCGAAAACTAAAAGTATTCGGACGACGACGACGCCAACGTGATACTAATATACAACCAACATTTTTTTTAATTTTTGCAGTCGTATAAAAATGGCGGGTTGAACCTGGTTTTGTGCATGCCAAACCTCCCTCTTTATAGCAATGTGAAATATAACATTAAAATGACAACACAACATTACAGGACTACAATATAAATAAATAGAACACAATTGACAAAGAAACACACGAATATTAGCTAACAAAAGGCAACAAGTTAAAATTTTGTGCATTTTGTCCACACAAGACTTACAAAATGGAATATGCAAAGTGATAACATCAATTTGAATATACTTTTTTGGCTATTTTAGATAAACCAAGTAGTGTTTTGAAAGTTTTTGTATATGTTTCATAAACTAATAATAAAACAGAAATGAAATCAGTTGTATTGTAAAATCATATATATATATTGGACAGAAAGTGATATCCTTAGTACATCAATTGATATTTAACTCAAATCACAAAAGCAACTACACACAAATTACAAACTGCTTTAAAAGTTAGGACGACTTTCTTTATCCAGACAACACTTCAGAAAGTTATCAAACATTGCGATATATAATATTTGCATGGTAACGAGAAGTCTTTGTGATATTGCTTCTGAAAGTGATAAACAGCACTGTACAAATATATATTCAATTTCAGTTTGGTGTGGACTTGTTCATTAAAACTGTAGTATTTTGCATCCTCAAAAGCTTTAATAGCTCGATTGAAGGAAATGTTTTGCCTTGTTACAAAATAAAAAAGTATAAGTGTTACTGCACAAAACTGTGAAAAGATGAAACATTTCCTTCAATCTTTTAAAAGTGTAATATGTATCCATCCTACTAAAAAAACACAACACTACAGTTAAAGGTATATTAAAGGGATTGTATATTAAGACAAGATTGCATGGATATACTCTTTGAATCACTAGTTACAATGTAAAAGAGTCATTAACTTTTTGTTTAGATATTTCCAAGTTGTATTTGTTTGGAATTTGTTTTTTTGCTCTTGTTGTTAAGTAATTTGCTATTAATAACATGAAAACCACTCCAGTCACTATAACAAACTGTTCCCCAAGATTAACACACAGCCTAGATGGTATAACAACTTGGTTACAATACAAAATACTAACTATAACATCGATCTTATTTCTTCTTCTGGAAAGGATTCAGGTTTTTCAGGAGTGTTTTAATTTTTCCTTCCTTCTCCTCTTCAACTTCCTCTTGTAGGCTGTATTTCTTCACACCAACTGTTTTAATGATTTCCTCCAAACATTTAGCACCTCTATCAACATTTACTAGAGCTTGGACCAGAACACGTATAGATGGCCGGACTCTCTGTTCTTCTCTCCATTGAAATAAGATATCTTTACATTGTGCCACTAAATCCCGACCATTGTTATACTGTATAATATCTATTGATGTTATAGGTAATCCTAATTCTAAACCCAGTTGGAAGGATACTACACCTATTACTTGTGCCAGTTTATCTAGTATTTCATCTGTTGGAATTAAATCCATGTATTCTTCATTGATAACTGTAATAACAAACAACAATGGTATGTATCATTAAGACACAGTGTCCCGCTGCCACTATCATATGTCCTTACTTATTGAACCTTGAAATCAGGGTCAAAATCATAACTCTTCATATAATTTTAAAGTTCCCTCCACAATGAATATGAGTAATTAGTCTTAAGTTGACATGACAACAACTTTATGACAAACTGCATTAATCAAAACTTTAACCTGAGAACTAATTTCACACTATCACATTTCTATGTTCAGTGAACCATAAAATCAGGGCCAATACTATTATTTTGAATAATATTTTTCTGGTTTACATCATAATGAACATGTGTACTAAGTTTCAATTTGATGGGACCAAAACTTCAAAGTTACTACTTTAACATTACTGCACGCTCAAGGTGACCATTGCAACGGTTAAAGAAATCTCTGTAAGAGACGATCAAGTAACATCTGTGCGTTGAAGAAATCACAGCACTCTAGATCAAATGATGTATGTTACAGGTTACAAATAAAAGAATGCATGTTACTGGTTATAGATCAAAGGATGCGTGTTATGTGTTACAGATCAAAGAATGCACGTTACTGGTTAAAAAAAGAATGCAAGTAACTGGTTGCATATCATAGAATGCATGTTACTGGTTACAGATCATAATATGCATTTTACTGGTTACAGATCAAAGAATGTATTTTACTGGTTACAAATCAAAGAATGCATCCTACTTGTAAAAGATCAAAGAATGAAAGATACGGGTTACAGATCAAAGGATGCATTTTACTGGTTACAGACCATAGAATGCATTTTACTGGATACAGAACAAATGATGCTTTTTACTGTATACCCGATTAAAGAATGCATGTTACTGTCGATAATGTTGATACAGTATTCCAGGGCTTGTATTTCCTATCATGATTTCTTTTATAGAGGGTTGCTGCTCACAAGGAAGCTATTAAACCAAAAGTTCCAAATGTTGAAGTTGAAATCATCCCTTCGTTTCTAAATATTTTGATATGAGCGTCACTGATGAGTCTTATGTAGACGAAACGCGCGTCTGGCGTACTAAATTATAATCCTGGTACCTTTGATAACTATTATGGACCCTATCACAAGTTGGTTGTCCGTTATGGAATATCCGTTTCACAGATGATAACAGATATGTTTCTAATGTCGTAGTTCCAACCCCTTTTCCCAAATGTGACCTACGGTATTAGACTTATAACCAGGTTTGTATTAATATGAGCAACATGACGGATCTGCTTTTGGAGCACCTGAGATCACCCCAGTTTTCGGTAGGGTACATTGCTCAGCCATTACTTTTCTATGTTCGTGTACTACTGTTTGTCTGTTGGCCCTTTTTCAGCCATAGATTTGTCAGTTTATTTTCGACTTATCTAAGATCTAAGAATGCATTTTAATGTTACTGATTACAGACCATAGAATGCATGCAAATAGTTCCAGATCAAAGAATGCATCCTACTTGTTACAGATCAAAGAATGATAGAAACTGGTTGCAGATCAAAGAATGCATGTTACTGGTTACATTTCACAGAATACTTCATGTATAAAACACATGCCGGTCCACATATTTATCAAAGTTTAAACGTGTGTATAAATAGTTTTCATTTTAACAGTATCAAGACTAAATTATATCTTGGCTTCATTGATAATCATGACCAGAGATTTTTTAAATACATACCACAATGACCTTTTCTGATTCTTTTTACCTACAAAATATTTTGTAATTAATACAAGAATAAACAACATTTTTAGTGTGGTTTGGTTTCTATCTGTGTCTAAATGTTGTCGACGTTTACCCCACCTGACTTGTTAATGATATTTTATGATCAAGACTTTTGCTCATTTACTGAGTTAACATAAGAATAAATGCCACACATATGTCATATTTTGGATTTCATTAATAATTTGAAGGAAACCAACATGTTCTAAAAGAGACGCGGAATATACCAAATGGACATTCCGAATCATAAGTCCAAATATTTATTTTTTTGTAACACTGATCTTAAACTTTGGACTTATAGGCGACTTACTGGTTCATATGTTGTTTCTCTGCGCAATTTTCACTCACATAAGCATGAGAAAACAACAGGAACGATTCTTAAAACAATCATCAAATATATTCTATAATTAGTCAATGGTCTTTAACTTTCGTCTTTTGATCAACATGTTTCTATATGTCTTATTCCAAATTTACATTCTTAAGTTACTCTCTAGAAACCAATTTTACATAAAACTTATTTCATATATCAGTGACCTTGGACTTTAAACTATTAATTACAAAATAAATAAGCTATTTTTTCTTTTCCAATGACTTCTTTCAGAATACCTTTTGTTAAAATTGCAAGTAAACACAAGTGTTCATCCTGAAACTATTTCTTTTTACACAGATTTAAAAATGTAATGAATGAAGGTCCTGTAACGTTTAGAAGAGCGTACAGAAATGATGATGTACATATGCCCCCTCCCCCTTTTTCGGGGAGCCAAAAAACTAGAGGCTCTAAAGAGCCTGTGTCGCTCACCTTGGTCTATGTGCATATTAAACAAAGGACACAAATGGATTCATGACAAAATTGTATTTTGGTGATGGTGATGTGTTTGAAGTTCTTACTTTACTGAACGATTTTGCTTCTTACAATTATATCTATCATGACCTTTGCCCATTAGTAACAGAGAACTATATTTGGTAAAAATTTACATAAATTTACCAAATTAATGAAAATTGTTAAAAATTGACTATAAAGGGCATAACTCCTTAAGGGGTCAATTGACCATTTAGGTCATGTTGACTTATTTGTAGATCTTACTTTGCTGAACATTATTGCTGTTTACAGTTTATCGCTATCTATAATAGTATTCAAGATAACCTAAAACGGCAAAATTTCTTTAAAAATTACCAATTGGAGGGCAGCAACCCAACAACCAATTGTCTAATTCATCTGAAAAATTCAGGGCAGATAGATATTGATTTGATTAACAATTTAACTTCTTGTCAGATTTGCTCTAGATGCTTTGGTTTCATAGTTATAAGCAAAAAACTGCATTTTACCCCTATGTTCTATTTTTAGCCGTGGCGGCCATCTTGGTTGAATGGCCAGGTCATCGGACACATTTTTCAAACTAGATACCCCAAAGATGATTGTGGCCTAGTAGTTTCAGTGGAGATTTTGTAAAAGATTACTTAGATTTATGAAAAATGGTTAAAGATTGACTATAAAGGGCAATAACTCCTAAAGGGGTCAACTGACCATTTTGGTCATGTTGACTTATTTGTAGATCTTACTTTGCTGAACATTATTGCTGTTTACAATTTATCTCTATCTATAATAATATTCAAGATAATAACCAAAAACAGCAAAATTTCCTCAAAATTACCAATTCAGGGGCAGCAACCCAACAACCGACTGACCGATTCATCTGAAAATTTCAGGGCAGATAGTTCTTGACCTGATAAACATTTTTATCCAATGTCAGATTCCTCAAAATGCTTTGGTTTTTGAGTTATAAGCCAAAAACTGCATTTTACCCCTTTGTTCTATTTTTAGCGGTGGCGGCCATCTTGGTTGGTTGACCAGGTCACGCCACACATTTTTTAAACTAGATACCCCAAAGATGATTGTGGCCAAGTTTGGATTAATTTGGCCAAGTAGGTACAGAGGAGAAGATTTTTGTAAAAGATTACTTTAATTTACAAAAAATGGTTAAAAATTGACTATAAAGGGCAATAACTCCTAAACGGGTCAACTGACCATTTTGGTCATGTTGACTTATTTGTAGATCTTACTTTGCTGAACATTATTGCTGTTTACAGTTTATCTCTATCTATAATAATATTCAAGATAATAACCAAAAACAGCAAAATTTCCTCAAAATTACCAATTCAGGGGCAGCAACCCAACAACCGATTGACCGATTCATCTGAAAATTTTAGGGCAGATAGATCTTGACCTGATAAACATTTTTATCCCATGTCAGATTCCTCAAAATGCTTTGGTTATTGAGTTATAAGCCAAAAACTGCATTTTACCCCTTTGGTCTATTTTTAGCCGTGGCGGCCATCTTGGTTGGTTGACCAGGTCACGCCACACATTTTTTAAACTAGATACCCCAAAGATGATTGTGGCCAAGTTTGGATTAATTTGGCCAAGTAGTTTCAGAGGAGAAGATTTTTGTAAAAGATTACTTTAATTTACAAAAAATTGTTAAAAATTGACTATAAAGGGCAATAACTCCTAAAAATGGTGACTTATTTGTAGATCTTACTTTGCTGAACATTATTGCTGTTTACAGTTTATCTCTATCTATAATAATATTCAAGATAATAACCAAAAACAGCAAAATTTCCTCAAAATTACCAATTCAGGGGCAGCAACCCAACAACCGATTGACCGATTCATCTGAAAATTTTAGGGCAGATAGATCTTGACCTGATAAACATTTTTATCCCATGTCAGATTCCTCAAAATGCTTTGGTTATTGAGTTATAAGCCAAAAACTGCATTTTACCCCTTTGTTCTATTTTTAGCCGTGGCGGCCATCTTGGTTGGTTGACCAGGTCACGCCACACATTTTTTAAACTAGATACCCCAAAGATGATTGTGGCCAAGGTTGGATTAATTTGGCCAAGTAATTTCAGAGGAGAAGATTTTTGTAAAAGATTACTTTAATTAACGAAAAATGGTTAAAAATTGACTATAAAGGGCAATAACTCCTAAACGGGTCAACTGACCATTTTGGTCATTTGACTTATTTGTAGATCTTACTTTGCTGAACATTATTGCTGTTTACAGTTTATCTCTAACTATAATAATATTCAAGATAATAACCAAAAACAGCAAAATTTCTTCAAAATTACCAATTCAGGGGCAGCAACCCAACAACCGATTGACCGATTCATCTGAAAATTTTCGGGCAGATAGATCTTGACCTGATAAACATTTTTACCCCATGTCAGATTTGCTCTAAATGCTTTGGTTTTTGAGTTATAAGCCAAAAACTGCATTTTACCCCTATGTTCTATTTTTAGCCGTGGCGGCCATCTTGGTTGGTTGACCGGGTCACGCCACACATTTTTTAAACTAAATACCCCAATGATGATTGTGGCCAAGTTTGGATTGATTTGGCCCAGTAGTTTCAGAGGAGAAGATTTTTGTAAAAGTTAACGACGACGGACGACGACGACGACGGACGACGACGGACGACGGACGCCAAGTGATGAGAAAAGCTCACTTGGCCCTTCGGGCCAGGTGAGCTAAAAAGGATCTTTTTAGCCTAAATCCTATTCACAATACAAGTTAAGGCGTTAATTAGTAGACAAAAAATTATGAATTTGTTTGGTTACCTCTCATTCATCTATTTTAAATGAATTCTAGAACACACTCGCGACATTGAGGGTCCGTGGCTGAATTAACATACCTACGCCTTATTTGTAGACTGGACTTTTAGTATTAAAACATTCTGATTATAAGGTGCACAGTTTTATATGCTTTCGCAATCTTTCTGTTTGAACCTGTTTTAGTTTTCTTTCTTCAACTGAAAACTACATGTATCATAAACCGGTTTCCGATTCGCCATTAACGTTGCATTCGTGCGGCATCCAGGGTGACATTTTATCATATTTTGTATTTATTTTGCACTTATGAGGATGAGACAATTAGGTGAGTTTTATTGTATTGTATTTATTCATGTTTTGTGGAAGGTTAACTTTCTGGAAGTAAGTCCTGTCACGGTGATCAGGCTTGGGGAACTGGATAGGCAAATAGAATTGAGAATGGAAATGGGGAATGTGTTAAAGAGACAACAACCCGACCAAAGAGCAGAAAATAGAAAAAGGCCACCAATGGGTCTTCAACACAGCGAGAAAATCCCACACCGGGAGGTGGGCTTCAGCTGGCCCATAAACAGAATGTGTACTAATTCAATGAAAACGGATGTCACATTAAACTCCAAAATATGTATGAATGAACTAAAATTAAAAACAAAGGCCAGAGGCTCCTGAATTGGGACAGGTGCAAAAACTGTTTAGAGGGGAAGCACAATCCCTCCCGTTAGCATGGTTAGGGGTTTAGTATCATTCCATCACAAGATATATGAGAACATAACCCGTATCATGCCAACAACTGGTTTTAGAATAAATGTGTTTTTTTCCGATGCAAAGATCCTATGGGTGAATCAATATTAATACCAAAATATGCCATCTTTAATGTCCTGACAACAGTATTATAACTATATCCATTCTGAATAAGTCTGTTTAAAGGTTTGGTTAGCTGTTGAGGTGAATGCTGACATTGTTGTGCTTTGTAAAGAATATTACCATAAACGATTGGATGTGAAATACCTGAACGTATAAGATGTCTGCATTTTGAATTTTATTTACGAAAGATGTCCTTGTACCAATGGTAAAATTTATTAAATGTCTTGATTAGTTTGTGATATGGAAAACCCTGGTGTAACACTTTTTCAGCAAAACAGAGATTTCTTTAGTTAAAATCAAATGATGATTGTGGCCAAGTTTGGTTAAATCTGGTCGAGTCGTTTCAGATGAGAAGATTTTTCTAAAAGATTACTAAGATTTTCTAAAAATGGTTAAAAATTGACTATTAAGGGTAATTACTCCTAGAGGGGTCAACTGATAATTTTGGTCATCTTGACTTATGTGTACATCTTACTTTGCTGAACATTATTTCTCTTTACAGTTTATGTCTATCTATATTATTATATTCAAGATAATAACCAAAAACAGCAAAATTTCCTTAAAATTACCAATTCAGGGGCAGCAACCTCTGGTTTTTGAAGTATAAGCTAAAAACTGTATTTTACCCCATATGTTCTATTTTTAGCCATGGCGGCCATCTTGGTTGGTTAAATTTGGCCCAGTAGAAAGTTTCAGAGGAGAAGATTTTTGTAAAAGTTAACGACGGTCGACGCTGGACGCCAAGTGATGAGAAAAGCTCACTTGGCCCTTCGGGCTAGGTGAGCTAAAAAAAGTATACAAAAACATAAAATGACATTTTGTATAGAAACAAAGGATATAGATTAGCCAAAAATAAACTATTAACACAGAGATATGTCTCGCCTTTTTTGCAATTATGATGGTAAAATGCAAATGTTGCAATTAAAAAAGCAATACTTTAACAAGTATGTTATGCAAATATTTAAGTCAATGAACCACCACTGAAGGTACATTGCTAAACAATCTCTGCAAATGAGATGTGCCAATGCTAATACAACTGCAAACCAAATACCATTGACTTATCATAAGTCGTTCCCTTTAGACAAACCTAAACACAAACATTAGCTTGTAAACTATGTAAAAGTTTCAAAATCAATGAACCATGATGAGGGGTTGGGGCTATATAATCTCGATGGAAAAGAGATTTACAAATGCCAATCAATTTGCATACCAAATATCATTGACCTAACATTAGCGGTTCTTCTTAAGGTAGCACTACAGTCTAACAGTGTATTTTTTAATATTATTTGTTATCACATAATTTTGAAATAAGTATTATTCTGCACAGTTTGTAATAATCCAAAAGTCATTATCATATCACAACAGGGAATAAATTGATAATGAAGTTATGTAAATAAAAGCACATGGTAATTAATGTAAATATGTAGGCATTAAGGAGGGGCTAAAATGTCAATCATCTGTTGATGCCAGTGTCCAGCTGTTAATCACTGACCACAAGATGAATAGTGTGGTCTTATCTGATTGTATAATGTGTATTGCCAAAAAGTAATTTATATTACTTTGAAGTAAGCAGAGAAAATGGAAAGTTAATAAAAAGGAGAAAATCTAAAGGGAAAAATCTAACCAAAATGAACAAAACTATATACATAAGGATAAGAGTGTGAAAGTATCTTTGAAAGCCTCTGACAAACTTTAAACTTTAAAGGTTCTTACTAACAAATAAGAAGACAATGGCTCTGAATCTGTCTTCTCTTAAGAGTTTTAGGGACTTTAACCAACTTTAAGTTTATGTGAAATTTTTCAGTTCCGTAAAACTAAATCATTGTCAGTAAGGGGATGGTCTTGATCTTTTTTGAAACATGTCTTTTATTGCATAATTTTAATGTTCTAGCTAATTTCATAGTATATTTCTTTTTAAAATACAAATGAAAATCATTCTTTATAGTGATTATAGTGTTTATATACACCTGGTCATTCCTGTTATTCTCTTATCTGGATAGAGGCGGAGCTTTGTCTATATTTAATTACTACTTTACAGATGTTGGTCAAATCTGTGACGTCAAACTCCCACCAAATGCCAAGTTAGTGTTGGTCAGTGCACATATAATTCAAAATTTACAGTATTAGAGCATCAAAGACACAAAGTGTGTGGTTATATTGATAAAATAATGGGGTCAGAACACTCTTGGGGTGTTCTCAGTGTAACTTTTGTATTAATGTTGCATTTATAGGGGTTCTAAGGGGGAAATTCAGATTTTAGGTCATTTCTCTGAACAATTTTTCATGAGAATTGTTAGCAAAAAAGAAAAATAGAAACTTCATGGGTACCCCTTTTGGTTTGACTTTGATATATGTGATTAAAGGGAGTATTTATTACAATACAGTGTCCCAGTTTTTGGATAATTTGTTTCTAAATGAATTCATAGGTGTCAAAAGATAAAAGGTGAAATGAGGTTTGGCACCCAGCAGTTAAATCAATATATCTTCTTACTGGAGACATATATCAAAAATCTAAGACACGGTTTTGTATATAGTGTATGGTTGATTAAAGTGAGGAAAACAAATGTTTACTACCATTTGACCTGAGTGTGCCATTTTCATTCAAATTGAAAAACCACTTTTTTGGCAATTCAGGAGCTACAATTTGAGATTAAGCTTACCAAAAATAAATGTATCTACAGATTAAGAAGAAATAATATTCCAGCTTTAAAACGAGGTAAAGATTTTAAAAATCCATTGGGTAGTTTTGGAGGAATTAATCTTTAAAGACTGTTGGTTGGAGTCAGAAAATTTTGACTGTAGTGCTCTTAAACTGATCTAAACCACAAACTAATACATGTATAATAAGCAAAAGTTTCAAAGTCAATAGACCTTGACTGAGGGGGCGAAGCCAAATAATCTTCCGGGAAATGAGATATGCCAATGTTAATACAACTGCACACCAAATATCATTGACCTACCACTAGTGGTTCACCATAAACTAAACCTAATCACAAACTAATACATTGTTGACGCCGCCGCCGGAAACAGCATACCTATGTCTCACTTTTTGACTCCGTCAAGGCGAGACAAAAACGAAACCTATTCCTTATAGCATCAATTATCAATAGAATTGACATAGTTTTGTAATGCAAATAGTTTTATTAATATTTTTGCAATTCTAGGACCCCTTATTATACCTCTTCCTTAAGTTATACAGTCTTATATAAGTCCAGTTTATTGGACTAGTTTACCTGACACAGTGTGTGGGTAGTCAAATCCATATCCTGTAAAGCTTTTGCTATGTTACTGAATCTTCCGGAATACTTTTCTCTCCAGGTGACCAGTGCTCTATACTTAACAATGTCGACAAATTCATAATCAGATCTGAGTTTTTCCCATTCGTGCAAAGTAATACCAAGATGAATAGCCAACTCTCGTATTACGGTTTCCTCACATCGTGATGAAAATCGTTGAAGTTCAATATCACTCGGAATCTGATTCAAGGCGTCTTCTTGTAAACCTAAATTTGAATAAATTGTTACATAATGTTAAAACAGTAAACAATATATAACCCTTCTAACATGTATAATAACATTTATAGTATGCATGATACATCATAAGTTATTCTATCTGTGGTACACATGTACAGATAATATGAAAGTTTGACCTGAATACCCATATCATGAAATATCAGTCAATGGTTGTCCTATCTGTGGAGCAAATACACAGAAAGTGTGAACGTTTGACCTGAATACCCATGAAATATTAGTCAATGGTTGTCCTATCTGTGGAGCAAATATACAGAAAGTTTGAACGTTTGACCTGAATCCCCATGAAATATTAGTCAATGGTTGTCCTATCTGTGGAGCAAATATACAGAAAGTTTGAACGTTTGACCTGAATCCCCATGAAATATAAGTCAATGGGTGTCCTATCTGTGGGGCAAATACACAGAAAGTGTGAACGTTTGACCTGAATCCCCATGAAATATCAGTCAATGATTGTCCTATCTGTGGAGCAAATACACAGAAAGTGTGAACGTTTGATCTGAATACCCATGAAATATAAGTCAATGGTTGTCCTATCTGTGGAGCAAATGTACAGAAAGTGTGAATGTTTGACCTGAATACCCATGAAATATTAGTCAATGGTTGTCCTATCTGTGGAGCAAATATACAGAAAGTGTGAACGTTTGATCTGAATACCCATGAAATATAAGTCAATGGGTTTCCTATCTGTGGAGCAAATACACAGAAAGTGTGAACGTTTGATCTGAATACCCATGAAATATAAGTCAATGGTTGTCCTATCTGTGGAGCAAATACACAGAAAGTGTGAACGTTTGACCTGAATACCCATGAAATATAAGTCAATGGGTGTCCTATCTGTGGAGCAAATACACAGAAAGTGTGAACGTTTGACCTTAATACCCATGACAAATTAGTCACTGGTTGTCCTTTCTTTTGTGCAAATATACAGAAAGTATTCTTTTTTTCAAAAAATATAATAAAAAGTATGGGTCACTGTGCTATTTTTCAAGCTACAAGTCAAGCAAAATTATCAAAATTTGCAGATGGTGAATAAAAAGAAATCTATGAGATAGAATTTTGAAATAAAATTTGAGCAGATAGGTTTTGAAATATGCTTTAAGAAAATCAAAGTAAAAATGTTCTCACCGAACTTGCTTTCTTGCTACAAGTAACATTTCCAAATTTTTCATTCCATTATGAAAAATTTAATCTTTGAGTTATCTCTCTTTAAATGACCAACATTAACAATTTGATTCGAATAACTAACTCGAACATTTGATAGCAGATAGATCAGTCCGAATAATGCAACAACTCACTTATCTTTCTTTATTCTAAGAAACAGTAAAACTAATTACTTGCAAATATGTTTCAAAATTTGCAGATTCACGTAAACAACAAAACCTATTGATTAACACTATATTACATGAAGATGGCAGTTAATCTACCTTAAAGGGGTCTGTAATTCAGTTTGACAGCTTCAGACATACTATTTTTTTACCTTTTCTAAATTTACCAAATAACTACTTTACCTAAACATATTTTACATGTAATTTCATTCCCCTACTTATTATGTTATGCATAAAATATCAAGAAATGAATTTTGAAGATGTTTGAAAAAATTTCGTAAGGGTTCCGCAAAACCCAGTGTCTCGACTACTTTTGCTGTTGTCTATGTCTTCAGTGTGATAGGGGAATGCTCAGTTAATGAAATAAAACGTTTGAAATGTATGAAAAAAGTTATGTTTGTAAAAAATGAATACAGTATACAATCAAATCTATAGATTTATAAAAGAGTTGAAACATAACTTTATTGAATGAACAAATGATAAAGAAGATAATTTTCAAATTTTCCTCTAGATACTATCTTTTGATTGTAAGAAGCTTCTGTCCAAGTTTGGTACACATCCAGGATAGTTTAAGATAGTTATTAAAAAATTTAAAACTTTAACCACAGGCTGAATGTAATGTTAACTGGAAGAAAAACTTAGTCCATTTATAAGTAAAATACGGAAACACAGGAAATAATTTTTTACAAAATTTCCTTCTAGATACTAGCTTTTGATCATAAACAAGCTTCTGTCCAAGTTTGGTACAAATCACAATATATTTATACATTAGTAAGTTCTTGTTCTGTTTTTTTACCTTGACAGTTTATTTCACATTCTTCTTTTGCCTGAAAAATAAATATTGGTGGATACAAAAATTAGTATTTACAACATGCAATGGATACAACAGTGTGAGGTTGAGACTTAAGCTATTTATAGTTAAGGGATGGTTAAATTGTTAGCATTGCCTGGTTAAATTGTTAGCATTGCCTGTCTATTTGAATTTACATTTATAAAACTATTGCAAAATTTGTTTCAGGGTGGAAATTAACAATTATTAGTCCTTTTGTTTTTAATGTGAGGGTCATTCTTTATGTGCCAAACAATGGCATGTAACATATATACTATATGTAGGGATGTTATTGTCAACTCAGTGAAAAATCACTAATCAAGTACTCCTAAATAAATCAGCTACTCCTTATCAAAGCTATTTACAATCAAAGCAGTCCTATACACAATTAAAATTAATTAAAATTATATGCATACTGTGCTGACTTCTTCTTTTCAAATGTTTTTGTTTGCTCCTACGCATAACTTTATGGAATAGTTGTTGTTCATTGTTTAGCCTTCCAATTGTTTAGATTCTGGTACCTCTGACGAGTCACACAAATACCTAAAGTTTGTTATTAGATATTCACGAAAATACAGATTGTGTTAGGACTTATGCACCTTAGTCTTGTTTGTCGTGACCCATTTTGATTCCCTGTGTTTCATTTATACACAACGTTATAGACTTGGGGCAACTAAGAGAACTATACATATTGCATAGACACCTGTCTCATGTTGAAGTCTGTATGGTGCCCTCTCGATATTGTTCGGTTAGTTTTATAATTACTGTATCATTGGTATATTTAACCCCCACATCCTGTTTAATTCAACAACTAGAGGCTCTCAAGAGCCTGTGTCGCTCACCTGTATCTACTGTTGTTTGGGAAATCATGTAAAATAAGGTTTAAATCATAATAAATAGTATTTACCATAATAATGATTGAGGCCAAGTTTGGTTTAATTTGGACCAGTAGTTAAGTTAAAAGCAGGTCATCCAACCAGTAACTAGACTTACAATAGTCAGATAGTTACTGAAGACCCCTTATCATTATTTAAATTAGTTTTCAATTGTGATTATTTGAAATTGTATTTTTTACAATTTTCCCTTAGACTTCTATAGTAAATACCTATGTTCTATTTTTAGCAATGGGGGCCATGTTGGTTGGATGGCAAGGTCATTGGATACATTTTTCAATCAAAACACCCTATTGAAAATTGTGGCTAAGTTTAATTATATTTGGCCCAGTAGATTAAGTGGAGAAGATTTGTGTAAAAGATTGTAAAAAATTACGAAAAAATGTTAAAAATTAACTATAAAGGGCAATAACTTCGTAAGGGGTCAATTGAAAATTTGGCATTATTGACTTATTTGTACGTCATACTTTGCTGAACATTATTGCTGTTTACAGTTTATCTCTATCTATAATAATATTTATGATAATAACCAATAAACTGCTTCGCCTTAAGCAGCTGGAAATGACCACAGAGGTCCAACCCTGAATAGTTGGGGCAAAAATGGACACAATTTTCAAGCTTGATACAGGTCTGAATTTGGATTGTAATTAGATATTTGACACATTATAAATTTCTGACATAGAATAAATGTAGTCAAAGAACTTGAAATTGGTTATATGATTTGAATTTATATTCAATTGAAGATTTCTTGCTTTTGTGCTATATACTGTGCTTTCACGCAATACTTCGTAAATTTGTTAATTTTTTTAAATCTTGAGGGAAAAAAAATGCCCCCCAATTTTTTTTATCACCCACCCCCCCTAAATGCTTAAGTTTCAAATATAAGTCAAAAACTGCATTTTACCCCTATACTCTATTTTTATCATGTCGGACATGTTAGTTGGCAGACGCGGTCATTGGACACACTTTTAAACTAGATATCCTAATGATGATTGTGGCCAAGTTTGATTAAATTTTACTCAGTAGTTTTAGAGGAGAAGATTTTTGTAAAAGTTAATGACGACGGACAACAACGACGACGACGGACGAAGGACGCCAAGTGATAAGAAAAGTTCACTTGGTCCCTCGGGCCAGGTGAGCTAAACACATAATATGGTTCAAAATAAAAACAACAGACCTATAGCTTGCATTTGTAGACCTAATGTAAAACAAACATTAAAATTGCTACGTTTTGCAACTTTGAAAAGACTTCTTTAATTAGTTATCAAAGGCACCAGGATTATAATTTAGTATGCCAGACGTGCGTTTTGTCTACATAAGATTCATCAGTGACGCTCATATCAAAATATTTATTAAGCCAAACAAATGTAAACTTTTGTTAACAGAAAATCTATAAAAAATGACCACATTATTGATATTCATGTCAACACCGAAGTGTTGACTACTGGGCTGGTGATACCCACCCTTTGACTTGTAATGCTCACAATATTTTTTCAATCACAGAGTCAATCAGTGACATACAGAGAAAAGCTCATTCTTTTTTATAATTCCTTATCAGATAAGTAACAAGCAAATTGTCTTGTAAGATCAGTTTCACAGGAATTGATCTTGTGAGATATTAGTTACACAGGAATTTATTTTGTGAGATATTAGTTACACGGGAATTTATCTTGTGAGTTTGTAATATTAATTGTTCTTTTATTTTTTTTAACATGTTGTTTTCTATTTTTGGAGACCATAAGTCAGCACTGTATGAGTTGATTCAAGATCTTATTATATAATATCAAGTTAATAGTTCCAATTTTACCTGATCTTGATTCCAAATATTCCACTTGTCTTTGGTATGTACAATCTCATGTTTATCACAAATCCATTCATCAGCTGTGAATGCTGCCTCTTCATTTATATGGCATTCTAACCTGGAGCATGCATATTCAATGTGGAAGGGTAGTTTTTGGCTGCTGGAGGAGACTGTGGACTTATAGAACTCTGAGATTCTCTCTAGTGTTGTATACATGCATTCCTTGATACCAGTGGCAATATCTGGTACGATCAGTCCATTGGAGGTTGCATGGACTATGTAGAGCAATATCTTGTTACCTTCAACACATACTACAATATCATGTGCTTTATCGAATGATAAACCAACGAATCCTGAAAACAGGAGTTGTTTTCCTTCATACGTCTTGACTGTCCACATACTGAGACATGCGCTAATGAGACGATTCGGTAAGGCTGGTGGTATTATTGTCCCTTTGAAAACAAAAGCTAGACTGATTGCTTTCTCTGGTGTGCATTCATGGGTCATGAATCTTGTGTCATTTCTTTGAGTGAGCATACAGGGAACAAAGAAGTTTTCCACTGGTAACCGACTTCCTGTAGTAATATCATATCTACGCTGCTCTGATAGAATATCAAGGTGGATGAGCATATCAAATATGAACTCTTTGTAGGGTGATATTTTAATGAAGTGCTTTTGTTCCCAAATAAGATAAAGATCTTTTCTTTGTATTATTCCCCTCCCTGACATCCTTTCAAAAGTATTTCTAATGAGACCTTTCTTTGGCCAAAAGGCAATATCTGTAAAGTAAAAACAAATAAATAAATAAAATGAAAAGAGTATAAACAGTATCTTATCATAAAGAAACTAGCCCAAAACACAAAAAGGTCAAAAAATCATTTAAGGGCAATAATTTCTTGTCTCCTACAAAGAATTTATTTACGATTTCGGAAAAAATGTGATTTATTTGTAGATCTTGTCTTGCTGATCATTGTTCTTTTTTTTTTTAACTTTCCATCTTTTAATAGTTTTAATTAAATAGGCAAACATTTAAAAAGAAGAATGGTAGCATTCGCCATTTAAGGGCAATAACTTCGAATTCTATAAGAAGTCGTCTGACAGTTTTGATGTGAACAGACGGTAGCTTATCTCAACCTTTTGACTTTTTTTGTCCTGTTAGATTGTCTCTATTCATATTCAAGACAATAAACAAAACTTGCATTTCACCAATATGTTCTATATTTAGCCATGTCGGCCATGTTGGTTGGCTTGCAAGGTCTTTCAACATTTTTTTAGACTAGATAACCTATTGATGAATGTGGCTAAGTTTGGTTAAGTTTCAGAGCAGAAGATTTTTTTTTAAAAGCTAACAGATGACGATTGACAATGAAGACAACGAACATCAGAATAGTGAGAAAAGGGATGACGAAAAGGTATTAAATAGATCTACAAATTATCAAACATAACAGATTGCAATAAAGGTAAAAACGAATATCAAAAAATTCATTATCAAGCAATATAAAACACAGTCAAATAATACATTAGTTCACGCAAGCGCATATGTATTTTATCAATGATATTTGAGTTAAGTGTTTTATTTTAATTTTTGAGTTGGTGGTTCATTTTATAACAGTTACTGTATTTCTATTTAAATTAAAAAGTAGTCACAGAAATCCAGTTCAACCTAGCCGGAAACATTATTCTGAGTCTGAGCCTACCAGTCTTAGCTCATACTCCTCCTATATGATGCGTGCTAAGCAGAGAAATAGCAAATATTTGTTCAAGTATTTGGTTTCACCAGGTCAGGGTTGGAACCCATGGCCGCACCACTCAAGGCAAACATGTTACCACAAGACAAACAAGGCGCTCCAATAGTTTGTAGATTTTGCATGTTTTCCACCTACCTATCATAATAAGTTTCCGAGATAACAGAACAAACATAAAGTTATTGTTGATCTTATATAGCTGATCATTTTTGCCATATACATTGTATGCAGTTTTAATTATATTATACTTAATTATTTAGTGTTTTCATAGGAAAAAAAACACCATGAAAATCAGTCCAAAATCCTCAATTAATGACAATAACTCCTTCAAGTAATGGCAATTGCTAGGTGAGCTTGTCTTAATTTTATTTCTTTTTTTTCTGTGATTGTGAAATTTTTTTTTAATAACAGGCCTTTCAGTCATAAAACTTTCCTTTTTACTCATTCAAAATTTACGTTCCAAACATCAAAATCCAGTATTATGATTGGTTGATTTCAGAGTCTGAGTACGATAATTGTTCTAGAAAAATTTATGGCTGTTAGTCTTGATTTTTGATAGTATAGATGAAATTGTTTGGACATATATCTAGCCCCGAACGATATAGTAATTTAGAGATTTTTGACATGTGCTATAGACATCTGGCTGTATTTGATGACCATGGAGTATAAAAGTGGATATTATATCATAAAATACCTGTAACAAAAGATCGCATAACTTCCACCAGAAGTAGCGGACTTATGATCACATAACCTCTCAACTGTGGGGTGTCAAAATAGACCATCTTCCCAAGTGAGTGTTGGAAATGAAGAAAAGTACTAAGCTCTTCATTAGACAAGACGGACACTTTGCTGATGGCATTTAATTCTTCAACTTCCAACAATGACAGTACTTGTTTCCCCTTTGCTACCAAATTAGCAATCTCAAGTTCAAGTGGAACAGAGGCATTGGGCATTGCCTCTCCCCAACAAGGATGTTGAAAGGTAAGATCTGTGATTGCTTTCTTGAGGACATCGATCTCTGGATCTGTTTTGTCTGTTGCATTGACAAATATTTGATTGTCGATGACCAGATGTTCTCGTCCTTCATGATCTTTAAATAAATCTTCTACTCCACTATATAAATCTGTACGCCATGTTTCAATATCCTCCTATAAAGAAATGTAGAAGTACAGGAGAGTGATAATATTTTGCAAGGAAATACAATGTTTGCAATACTTAAGGAATGGAATAACCGTTATGGAATAAACGTTTCACAAATGATATCGGATATGTTCCTTACGTCGTAACTACAATCCCCTTCTCTTTCATGAATGTGACCTACCGAATTAGACTATTTACCGGATTTGTAATCACATAAGCAACACGACGGGTGCCACATGTGGAGCAGGATCTGCTTACCCTTCCGGAGCACCTGAGATCACTCCTAGTTTTTGGTGGGGTTCGTGTTGTTTATTCTTTAGTTTTCTATGTTGTGTCGTATGTACTATTGTTTTTCTGTTGCTTTTTTTTAATTTTTAGCCTTGGCGTTGTCAGTTTGTTTTAGATTTATGAGTTTGACTGTCCCTTTGGTATCTTTCGTCCCTCTTTTAAGTTCATGTAAAAGGAATTTACCGCTATATCACTAATCTAAAACACAAAACCTGAAGAACAATAATTGATGATCTTAGACATGATCAATATTTCTAAACAATGGAAATGTAAAATTAAACAAGGGCTGGCAAAATTACAGCAAACCGTTTATTGATTGTATCATAATTAAATAATTCAAGGGTCATAACTCCTGAATACCAAAATTAATAATATTCAACAAAACACATTGAGATTTAAATAGGATTGCATTAATTATTCTTGGTTATTGCACATAATCGATATAAAGTACAATCCCCAATGAATCAAAGATTAATACTCATGCACAAACAGCACAGTAGGATTTTTTTAATATCTAATTTGACCTTCATTTTTTTTCATGAGAAACAACATATCAAAATTTGAAAAGGATTGGATCAAACTTTTTCTAAAGTTATCGGACAGAAATCTGAAATGTCATTCTGGTCCATTTCCCAACTAATCAAAGATCTCACTTAAGAAATCAGTCTGAAGGCTTAAGAATCTGGGTGAAACCGGGTCATTTTCAGAATTCCCGGGTTATTTAATGACCCGGCGGGTATTGAAAAAATTTCAGAGAGATCTATACACTTGAACACAAGTTAGGCCAATTACCCTCAAACTCAAACCGAGCTTTCCCTTTGTGATATGGAACCTTGTAGTACAATTTCATAAAGATTCGTACACTTACACACAAGTTATCCTGAAACTAGAAACATGCTTGTTTTTTACCCCTTTTTGGCCACTTATTCTTAAAGTTTTGAGACAATTACCCCCAAAATCAATCCCAGCCTTCCCTTTGTTGTATGGTACACTTGAACACAAGTTATTGTCAGGAAACTAGAAAAATGCTTATTTTTGGCCCCTTTTTCCTAAACGCTTTGGGCAATTACCCCCAAACTCCAGCTTTCCCTTTGTGATATGGAACCTTTTAGTACAATTTTTAGAAAGATCCCTACACCTACACACAAGTTATTATCATGAAACTAGAATAATACTTGTTTTTTGCCCCTTTTTTTGCCCCTAATTTCTAAAATTACCCCAAAATCAATCCCAGCATACCCTTTGTGATATGGAACATGTTGGTACAATGTCAGAGAGATCCATACACTCACACACAAGTTATGTCTGGAAGTAACAAATATGCTTAGTATTTGCCCCATTTGGCCGCTAATTCCTAAACTGTTGGTTGCATAACCCCCAAAATCAATCCCAACCTTCCGTTGTAGTATTGAACCTTATGGTAAATTTCATAGAAATGGATTCACTAAAACTAAAGTTAGAGTGCGAAAACAAATGTTCGCCAATGTCATACCAATATATGACCGCAAATTTTTTTTGCGGATAGCATAAAAAGAATAATCTAACTAATTTGAATCTTATAGAAAAAAACATTTTAAAAAAGGCCTATATCAAAAGACTTTCTAAATATTGGTGTTAACTGAGCTTCCTCTACATTGATTTACTTTCCTGTTGATAGAAGTTGTGTAGATATATTAAAAAAGTTATTCAATTAACTCTGCATTTCATTGCAGAAATATTTTTCTGAGTCATAAACATGTATCTTGCATGTCTTGGGTACTTCAAAGCAATATAATTTTTTTATTTGGTGTTTCTATAAAATATTTTGGAATTTTTTGGTGACATGGTTACTAAGCTTGTAAACAGGAAAAAGAAGGCCTTAGGGGAGGGGAATTTGATTGGTTAACTTCTGGTGATGTTTACTATCTTATATGCAATGACATGTTATGTTATATTTTCACTGTAGTACTGGACAGGATAAAATGTATTTCTTTATTTAAAACAAAGATAAATGATGCACTATGTTTTGAAGAATGCCAATAAATCAAAGACTAATAGTAGAAACTCAATAGTGGTATTACTCCTCAAACCAGCCTTCCAATAATGAATTTCAACAGTTATCTCACATTTGACATTATTTTCTAAAAAAGAATTAAGTTTGCTGTTTTATAAAAAAAAAAATACCATTGTTTGTGTCTTGACGACCTCTATATATCATAGTATACTAGAACACACCCGCGAAATGGCGGCCATTTAGAGCATGCGTGAAAGGATGTAAACTGTTGTAGGATGAATTTTTGTAATAGATTTTATGAATGGAGAATTTCAGGAAAGATTTCAAAAGTATCTTAAACATGAACTGATGTCAATATAACGTTTTGAATTTTTCACCAGCAGACTTAGGTTTTGTTATGAACATCATCATGTGAAAATGGGAGGGCTATGGAAGGTATCTAAATTTAGGGTACATATGTAGGTAGGTGATATTTGTTTAGGCAAATCTGGGCATTTGCTGGGAAACACTGTTTTGTCCTTCTTTAGATACAATTCCTGATTTAATCACAATCGGAAGTTAGTTGTCCAAAGCTTGTATAAAGGAAGTAAACTACAATCATGACAATAAACATGATTTCGGTTATAGGTATCCTGAATTTTGGCAACAGACGGATTAGTATATGTGGAGATCAACGACACAACATTAAAATGTAACACACACAGAAACGGACTAAGCATTAGACAAAATCTGATGAGAATATCAAATTTAACATCAAAACCAAATACAATCATTCCATACACCACATATAGTTGACCTGCTGATTGTATTATCTAAGAAACGGAACTAATCACGTAACTTAAACCTTGATCACTGATCCATGAATTGAGGTCAAGGTCAGGCTAACCTTGTCTGACGGACATGTAGACGTTGCAAGGAACCCATATGAACCAAATATAGTTATCCGATTAATCATAAGTGAGAAATTAACATGATAAAAAAAACTGTATTTTTTTTTCAAGCAGTCAATGAACTATGAAAAGGAAGTCAAGGACAATTATGGGCATATGACAGACGGAAACTTCGTAACATAAGGTATCTGCATATATGGTATGAAGCATCCAGGTCTTCTACCTTCTGAACCGTCGCCGGATAGTAATAACTATGTCTCGCATACTGCGATTTTCTTCGCAGACAAGACAATAAAACCAATCAGAAATCCTTTTGTAGGTTCAGATTCAAAATTATTAGTCATGTTTGCTTGTAAAAACACATTCACATCAAGCATTCTGAGAATATTGCATATCAATACATAGTCCCCTACCGGTTAAAAATTCATTGTACAAAATGCTAATTCATATAATTTGATCTATGACTTGTCATGGTGTAAACTTTTTAACAAATATCAAATCAATATCTTCAAGCCTAAACAAAAAGTTTGGAAAACTGATTATTTGAGTGAATCCAAGGACCATTACTCTGCCAAAAATAATTTTATTGGAACTTGATCTGTAACTTGTCATGGTAAAACTATTTACATCAAAATCAATATCTTCAAGTTAATGAAAAAAAAAATGCAGAAAACAGATTACTTTCCTGAATTCTTTTTCATCAGGCTGGAACAAAATTTGAACTGGCTCTGTAACTAGTCATGATAAAACTAATATACCAAATATCAAATCAATATTTTCAAGCATGACAAAAACTAGAGTATCTAAAGAGCCTGTGTCGCTCACCTTGGTCTATGTGCATATTCAACAACGGACACTCTCCAACATTGTAGACAAGAATAGACTTCATTACAAAAATCTGTTTTGTTGATCTTGTTTTGCTGATCATTTAGCCTGTTTAGTTTCTCTCTTTCTTCTTTAGTTTTTGCACAAAACACAGAAGAGGATCAACAAAAATCCTCATTTAAGGACAATCACTCCTATAAAGAGTCACGGCAAAATTTGACTTGTTAGTAGATCTTCACTTGCTGATCATTTTTGTGATTTAAAGTGTATCTTCATCTAATATAATTTTCTATCATATATGACAAAACGCCTAAAAAAAAGGTGAAAATGGTCTCTACAGGGCAATAATTCCAATAAGGAGTCGTCTGACCACTTCCTCCATATTGTCTTCATTGTAGATTTCGTTTTGCTGATCATTTTTCCCTAGCTAAGTTTCTATCTGTCTATCATAATTTTAAGATACAAGAAAAAAATTGGTCAAAATCATGAAAGGGCAATAACTCTAATAAGGAGTCGATTGACGATTTCGACCATATTGACCTATTTGTAGAACTTGTCTTGCTGATCATCTTACAGTTTCTCAATATTTATTATAGTTTTCAAGATAGTAGGCAACAAGAATGTGTCCATAGTACACGGATGCCCACTCGCACTATTATTTTCTATGTTCAGTGGACCGTGAAATTGGGATAAAAACTCTTATTTGGCATTAAAATTAGAAAGATCCTATCATAGGGAACATGTGTACTAGGTTTCAAGTTGTTCGGACTTCAACTTCATCAAAAACTACCTTGACCAAAAACTTTAACCTGAAGCGGGACAGACGAACGGATGGACGAACGAACCCACAGACCAGAAAACATGATGCCCCTCTACTATCTTTGGGGAAGCGTAAAAATAATGCCCCTCTACTATCGTAGGTGGGGTATAAAAATGAAAAAAAGGGTAAAATTTGTCATTTAAGGGCAATAAATCCTAACAGAAGTCATCTGACAGTTTTGACATGTATAGAAAATTGGTAGAGCTGAACATCCTGAACATTTTTGGTCTTGTCAGATTTACTCTCTTCATAATGGTTTTCAAAATAATAGACAAAACTTGTATTTTACCCCTATGTTCTATTTTTGGCCATGTTGGCCATCTTGGTTGGCAGGCGAGGTCATCAGGCATATTTTTTAAACTAGATACCCCAATGATGATTGTTGCCAAGTGTGATTGAATTTGGCAAAGTAGTTTCAGAGGAGAAGAATTCTGTAAAAGATTACAAAAATTTACGAAAAATTGACTATAAAGGGCAATAACTCCTTTAGGGGTCAATTGACAATTTTTGTCTTGAAGACTTATTTGTAGATCTTACTTTGCTTAACATTATTTCTGTTTACAGTTTATCTCTATCTATAACAATATTCAAGATAATAACCAAAAACTGCAAAATGTCCTTAAAATTACCAATTCAGGGGCAGCAACCCAACAATGGGTTGTCTGATTCGTCTGAAAATTTCAAGGCAGATAGATCTAAACATGATGAACATTTATACCCCATGTCAGATTTGCTCTAAATGCTTTAGTTTCAGAGATATAAGCCAAAAATTACATTTTACCCCTATGTTCTATTTTTGACCATGGCGGTTGTGTTGGTTGGTAGTCAGGGTCGTCGGACACATATTTAAAACTAGATACATGAATGATGATTGTGGTCAAGTTTGGTTAAAGGCAAGGTATGATAAGGGGCATTTTTGGCCCCCTCTTCAAATAACTTAATATTTTATCCCCATCATTAGTCTATGCATAGTGACTTAAAAAAATGTTAAACATTTTGTGTTTATGTGATTGTTTGGTTGCCTAGCAACGGGTTTTACAAAATGAACTATAATATCAATCTTTAATGCATTTGCCCTAGGGAAAGACTTATGAATCCATTAAAATGAAAGATAATGTGTAACCAAACACTTGAATATTTATTATTGTTGGATTTATCATTTTAAGAAAGTCTAAATAGCAACCTAGCAACCGCAATGTTGCCTAGTGACCACACAAAAGGACTTTTTTTATCTAATGTTATCCATAAAAAAATGAAAAATTCAAATATTTTGTTTTCGACTCCTATATTGATATATTAAGTAATCATGTTTGCATTTAAGAACAATGTGATTTTGTATCTATATAACCCGTCATATGAAACAGAGTTTTCCTTAGCAACGCATAGTTAGTTTTAAGTTAACAGTTGAAGAACATTTCAAAAGGTGTTTTAAAATCACTGAGTGTAATATTTAAGCTTGAAACGTAGAAATAAAGGTTAATTATCAGTACCTTTAGTGCAGATGTACAATTTTAATATAATGCTTTATTCAATGTGTCCATGGTAACACCGGAACGTATCCATTACTAAATATTAATTGATTAAATGCTTCGCAAATCAGATATATTAATATTGATATATGTATTTTTATATGAAAGAGAGACAGCAATACCTATTTTTTTAGTTTTGCATACTGTTTAATAATTTAAGATTCTTTGCTGCTAACAACAGCCTCATGACATGTAACCCCCTAACTTAAACCGAGTTTTGCGGCAATAATCATTATATATACATTTCATAACATTTAGTTGAGACAAATATAAATTAGAGATCGTAAACTAAAAAATCAGCAATTTTTCCATTTGTCAAGCAGCATAACCCAAGAACGGAAAATAGACTTCACCAAAATTTATACTTGGTCTGTGTTTTATGGTAATAAACATTTTGTAAAAGTTTCATAGCATTTGGTTGAAGCAAACTGAAGTTAGAGAACGGAAATGAAAAATTCAGCAATTTTTCCTTTAGTAAAAGGGCTTAACTCTTGAACTGGAAAAGTGGCGCCACCAAAATTCAAACTCTATCTGTGTTTTGTGGTAATGAGCCAATGTGTATAAGATTCATATTATTCGCTAGAGACAAACTAAAGTTAGAAAATGGAAACGAAAATTTCAGCATTTTTCCTTTTGTAAAGGAGCATAACTCTAGGATGGTAAAAGTGAGGCCACCAAAATCAAACTTGACCTGTGTTTTGTGGTAATAAGCATTGTGTATAAGTTTCATAACAGTTGGTTGAGGCAAACTAAAGTTATAGATCTGAAACCAATTTTGGATTGTACAGACGGACGTATGTATAGACGGATATGGGTACACCTTAATGCCCGCTCTGCTAAAGCAGGGGCATAAAAATCAGAGAACGGATGCATGCCCTTTACCTCTGACGCTAGGCACAAAAAAATAGTTAAGAATTATTAGAATAGAAAATATTGATGTGTAAACTTGGCTGCTGTCTTTCAAACTTTAAATAAACGTCCATTTTTTAATCCTCTTTATAGTTGTAAGTTGTAAAATAAATCTTATGCAGTAGAAAGTAGTACCATTCATATTATTTCGAATGGTGCATACTGTACAGTGTGATTGTTAAATTGATCTACATATTGATAATTTTTAACTGGGGCTGAGAAGATAGGGGCGGTGAGCCGGTGACTTTGCGTTCTTTTAAAAAAAATTTCTAAGTCAAAAGATGAATATATCATGAAAAAACGAATAATAACATATTTATCTTTGGGCAATCCTGAAAATGATAGGAGTCTAGTGGTTTAAGTCATTTTGTTCAATGCATTAATTATAAAAAAGAAGATATGGTATGATTGCCAAATGACAACTCTCCATAAAAGACCAAAATGACACAGAAATTAACAACTTTAGGTCACTGAACGGCCTTCAACAATGAGCAAAGGCCATACCGCATAGTCAGTAATAAAAGGCCCCGTAAAACAATTCAAACGAGAAAACCAATGGCCTAATCTATGCACAAAAAATAAACGAAAAACAAATATGTAACACATTAACAAAGTTTATGATAACCATTGAATCACAGGCTCCTGACTTGGGACAGGCACATACATACAGAATGTTGTCAGGTTTAACATGTTAGCGGAATTCCAATCCTCCCCCTAACCCGGGACAGTGGTGTAACAGTACAACATAAGAACGAACTATAAAAATCAGTTTAAAAAGCCGCTTAACTCATCAGATGGTTAAAAATACAACTGTACAAATAAGTGGACGTGGCCGGGTACTTGTACATCCCAAAAACAAAAAGACACTAAACCTATCTATTCCTCGTTATCTAACAGGTCCATTGTGTGCTTCTTTTAAGTAAACAAATGTCTTTTCTACTTCCCTTCAGAAGATATACATAATACAAGTTTAATATACATTGTCTAAAATTGGAATGTGTCAAAAAGACAATTTATTTCTTTTACAAAAATTAGTGATATTATCCTTTTATGGATTATCAAGTCACATATAGCCACTTATTTTTTTTTTATATTAGAGAACAGATTCTAAAAAAAAAAGTGAAAAGAAATAAAATAAAATAAAGTAGTGGCAGAAAAGATCCAGTAGTAGTATCTTTTTGTAACTGAAACTTCTATCATGTTGTAATGTCAGCTTTTTGCACTTGCTGGAGATGTCTTCCATGTAAATTAGACTATCATGAGATAAAGTTTTGATTTCTAACATTGACTTTCCTTTTTGACATACGGTCATGTATGAGATTCATTTTGTGTTCCAATGTCCTTGAAATGTTCGCGTTCCTTTTATTTTCGCTCTTCAACTCCTACCGCGAAAAAAGCAAAAATAAAACTGAATTAAAAATTTCCCTGTTTACAGTATAATGTTTTGGTCAGTTTGTATTAATGGAGCGCTCGTAGAGAACCATGACTTTCTGTAGAAAAACTGGCAATCCTAGTCAATTAAGATTGGAGTAGAACGCATCTGCAACGTGCGGGGTGCGAACTCACAACCTCAGTATTGACAAGTATACTACAGTAGATAAACTATTTAGACCACTCTGCCGCCAAAGCCTCTCTAGTAGCAAATGATAGGCATGTTTTCCCTTGTTGAAGACCGAACGGTGACCTATAGTTGTTAATTTTTGTGTCATTTGGTCTTTTGAGTAGAATTGTTTCATTCTCAACCATTCCACATGTTCTTATCTTCAGATAACTTTAATGAATAAGTTTGATTGACAGCTGTCATTTTCTTTATCATCTTGTGGCATTTATGCAGAATTGTTTGAGTAAATAAGTGAATATGTAATATCAGCTAACACTAGTTCCCTTACCTTTGGTACTTTGTCTTTATGAGTAGCAACAAACAAAATCTTTGGAATTCCTGTATATACTGCCTTACAATAAGTTAGGATACAGTTGACCCAATGTTGTAAAAATACTGAAAATAAAACACATGAATATAATATGAATATTTGCATTTCCTGGTCATCGCTAACAGCAACATATATCATTATTCGTGTTTTAAAGCTGGTTTCAGTTTGCCTTTTCAATAACATTTCAAGGACTAAGTTGATTAATCTTGCAAGTAGTTAGATTAGCCTATAAAAAATCATTCCAAACTGTTTCAATATGAGTTTGAAACCAGTTGTTTTAATCACAAAAGAGTTCGGTGCCATTGCAGCTGATTCTGAGGTTTATCACTTACAGGTCTGAGGTCATCAGCAATGAAAGACGACATTAGGAAATTAGAGCTGAGATTATGGTAATGACCTTTAAAGTTAATGAATCCATAAATGAAACTTAACTGTCCACTCTAAAATAATTATTCTAAACTGCAATGTGTAATACACAGAGTGCATTTATTTCTGCAGAGATAATTGTGTCTTTTTTTGTTGTACTGCCTAGTTTGGCTTAGAAACCAAAAAAAACCTGAAATATAAGATTCTTTATTCCAGAAGAGGGGACAAGAGAGTCAATTTTCCATGATTATGATGATAGGGGTCAAGATACCATGGTTAAGAATGTTACATATATAGAACGCTTATTGGTGCATTTCAACTAGGTCGAGTATTTAGATTACTAATAGAGATTTCCAATAAATGACATACGTATATTCCCGCCTAAACTTCACTGTCATAAGACCACGTATATATATACATATCTTTACCTATCATACGATTCATTGGAGTTGTCTTTCATGGTTTTGACCATGACTTTGATTTTCAGATAAAATTGCAAAATTTAATGAACCTATTATTTGATATTTTAATTGTATTGATTTTGTTTGTCGTTATCAGATAGATTCTTCTTATTGATTTTTTATGTTTTATAATATTTAATTTCCGTGGGTATTATTAAATTTATATAGATTTTGTCGTAATTTCAGAAAAAAATGAGCTCAAAATGTTAATCAGAACGTGTCTCAGTTAAGGTTGAAAACTGGGATTGCATCATACTTTATTCAGTACCATTTCAAACGTTCTATTCTTTACTTTCAAATGAAAGTCAACGAACATTATTAAAGGAAAAATGTAGTTGATAATAATGTGTGTAAATAAATGTGTACAGCAATTTGTTAGATTGTAATTTAGAAGGTGTACTTGATTATCAATTGATGACTAATAACCTGCATTGACCACTGTGGATAGTAAACTATCAACTTATTATAGTAATTTGCTAAAAATATCCGGTCCCCAAGTATTTCTAATTAAAAGTGGATGAAAATGTCATTTTACATGTTATATTTTGGAGACAACTATAATGTCACTTTAGTCTTTACGGGAATTTTCTTTTACTCGTATTTATTCAATTAGAAGTAGATTCTAAAGCTATCGCATATATTGATTGAGTAAGCGAAAATTTTAAGTTGCAACTTTTGTCTCGCTTTGGAGGTATATATATATAGAAGTGACAACTATGCGACAGATCCAATGACAGGATCACCAGTGAAGGTGTTACACGACTGAAAAAAAAAACATTTTAAATTCATAATTATATACTTGTATATGGGATTGACTGGTAGCAAGCTAGCCCCGAATTATTCTGTTGGACCCCCTGATCGAATGACTTTAAGACTGCATTTTCCGGCTTCTCCACCAAGCATGATGCATTCACGAGCAAGAGCAGGTATTGTTTTACTCGTAGAAAGACAAGTGTTTCTTTATAGTGTTTACGCTCATTTGTTAGCTAGCATATGAAAATGCGACTCTTAATTGTCGGGCATGTTTTAAAAGGTATATGTATTTATCATTATAATTAATTTTCATCATCCTCTATATATATGTAATATTTGTCGCTGGATATAAGACATACATCAGTATCATCATCATCATAAGTGCTATAGCTTGAGGTTTCTTCGTCGTAAGTATAACGTGAGGTTTAATTCCTGTTTTATATTTCAGCCGGTTTATGTCGAGAACTTATTTTACGCATGCATATATATGATATAGTTTTTATAAATATCCAAGTTTTAGCCAATCATAGAAGTATGTTTATCAAATGATCATGATCACAATTAAACAGGTAGATAGGGATTGACTCGTGAGACTGAAGTGAAGCATAAAAACAGCTAGCCATTTCTAGTACTTCCAAATAAGTAAGCTCCATGTACCGAAATGATAGTATCCACAGCTGCTGAAAACTGTCTTTAAAACAACTACAACTTATAAATAAAGAATAATTATCCCGTTTTAAATATTGATTTCGTACTGTTACACCATTGTCCTAGTACGGATGTGACTGTTCCAAGTCAGAAAATTTTAATTCAGTGCTTATCGTTTGTTGTTGTGTTTTCGTTGGGTTTTTATTAAGATTAATTGGCCTGTTAGTTTTTGTTGTTTTACATTTGTCATTTTGGAGCCTCTTATAGCTGACTATGCTGTATGGGCCTTGCTCATTGTTGAAACCCCTTTGTTGGACTATAGTTGTTAAAATTTCTGTGTCATTTGTTCTCTTGTGAAGAGTTGTCTCATTGAAAATCATACTACACCTATATTTATATATATATCACAAATTAAGAATAAAAAATTCAGAGACACTCTAGAAAAGCGAGACCTTTTGTCATGTCAAAATTACAGAGTATCTGTAGGACCATTAGTGGTTATAATTGTATAGCAGACTTTAAGTAATGCCCATGTGTCATTAGATTACACGTCAGTATCACATTTCTGTATTCAGTGAGTGGTATGGGCTTTGCTCATTTTTGAAGGCCGTACGGTGATCTATAATTGTTACTGTTTGTGTCATTTTGGTCTTTTGTGGGTAGTTGTCTCATTGGCAGTCATACCACATCTTCTTTTTTTATATATATACTAAATCACGGGAAAAAAGACTTATTCAGTTCGTCACATACGAGATGCCTAATGTCCAGACATTGTTTTTTTTAAAGTATTTATCAAAATCAAACGACAATCATTTACGTTTTTTTTTTCGTGCAATACAGTTCGTGATTATGGCCTGATCCAAGATATTTGAAAGAGGGTGACTGACAATTTGTACAATTATACGCTAAAATGATATTGTGGAAAACATGACATTTTAAAACTTATTTAGCGATCGAAAAGGGGGAGTACGCCCACTACCCCTGTATCCTCGGATGCAAGTTTAGGAATACTTAATCAAAAGCCACGCCCCATAATTTGGTATAGGTAAAGACGAGAAAGTACTTTTGAAAATATATATCATTGATATGAATTTCTGTCCACATCAAATTATCTTCAATTAAATTATAGAAAAATATTATTTTGTTTTAAAAGTCGAGTACAACTTTTACATTCGGGTGTGTTGGAATTTACTTCAAACGTTAAATCTTTTTAAAACAATAAAGTGGCAACCTTCTCGCTTCGGAATTCGTTGTTTTAATATTAGTATGCTAAATGTCGTCTTGGTAGTTTTTAAAATTCATAATGTGAGAAGAACTAAAATATGGGTCAAGTGAAATGACAAGAAATGATGGGTGTGTTTGATGACAAGTTGCTAATTTACTTGTTCCATTATAGTATTTATGTCAATAAAATCATTCAAAGTTTAATGACAAAATATTTAAAGAGTAAAAAAAATAGTTGGGTTTGAATTTTACTGAAGGCATATTCCAGCAACAATGCGTGTTCAAAGAGCAAAACATGCATGCAGTGTATGCTCCCCTCCATCATGCTTCAATGCAGTAGGACGACATACGTTGAGTTAGGTCGGTTATGTCGAGTAAAGTCATTTTATTGGAAATCTCTAATATAACCTAAAATTATGACATTAAGGGGCAAAGTTGGTAAATTCTGTTTTCCATGGAAGGGGGCTAAATTTTCCATGGTTGAGTACCCTTCCTCTTTCCAAGGGTCACAATTCCCCTATAATTTTAAAGAATAAGTACATATTTCAATAATTCAAAGAATATTATCCTTGCACTACGAACCTATCTGAAAAGCTTTCAGCTTAAATTTTAAATGAAAAATTCAAAACATCTAGGCATTTGTCTCCATGGCAACCAAATTGACTTTTCAACTTAATTTCTTTATTTTGAATAGTTTGATGATACTTGATCATTTGATGGAAAAAAGAATACAGAAATATAATGATTAAATATTTTATCATTATAAAGCCTACATTTATTAAAAATGTGTATTTCTCAAAATCAGTGTGTTCTGTTTCCATGGAAACTGGTAGTTTTATTTGAGAATAAGGTTAGCTAAGTAACTGTTTTCTCTACCTTGTTATAATGTTTGGGTATTATAAAAGTTTAAAAGACATATTCAAATGAATTGTGCTAAAAAAACATGAAAATAATTTTGTGTTGTGTCGTTGTTCTCCTCTTATATTTAATGCGTTTCCCTCGGTTTTGGTTTGTTACCCCGGTTTCGTTTTTTGTCTATGGATTTATGAGTTTTGAAAACCGGTATACTACTGTTGCCTTTATTTAGCTTACTCAGTAAAAAAAAATTATCAGCCAAAAAAAAACAATAAAAAAAAATTATCAGCCAAAAAAAAAAAGACAAAAAAACCTTTTATTTCCAGAAAATCTAACAGAGGCTACAAATGATTATTTTTGATATGTCAAAGGTCCAATGAACAAATGCAACCAAACAGGTTATTCATAGGACACTGTTCTTGGAAGAAAATAGAATTCGAAAAACGTTATTTTCCCTCCTTTTAAGAACATACAATAGTGCAACAATTGGTTGCCATGGTAACACGAGTTGCTATAGTTGCAACTTCTGTTTTTTCAACTTTAATTTTTAGAACAAATGTGTAACTATGATAAAATGAATTTATTATATTGACATTAATTAGCAGTTTTTAAAAATAATCTGTGATGAAAAAACGGATTTTATTTTTAGGTTTTAGGACTGAAATTAAAGGGTTTTTAGCATGTGGCCATTGTAACCATAGCAACCAAATGTACAACACATGTGTTTCTGTTATTTTTTAGTTTTCTGTCAAAAAAGGACATATAAAGCCAATTTAACAACTATAAAATTGAGAATGGAAATGGGGAATGTGTCAAAGAGACAACAACCCGACCAAATAAAATACAACAGCAGAAGGTCACCAACAGGTCTTCAATGTAGCAAGAAATTCCCGCACCCGGAGGCGTCCTTCAGCTGGCCCCTAAACAAATATATACTAGTTCAGTGATAATGAACGCTATACTAATTTCCAAATTGTACACAAGAAACTAATATAAAAATAATACAAGACTAACAAAGGCCAGAGGCTCCTGACTTGGGACAGGCGCAAAAATGCAGCGGGGTTAAACATGTTTGTGAGATCTCAACCCTCCCCCTATACCTCTAACCAATGTAGAAAAATAAACGCTTAACAATACGCACATTAAAATTCAGTTCAAGAGAAGTCCGAGTCTGATGTCAAAAGATGTAACCAAAGAAAATAAACAAAATGACAATAATACATTACCTTCTGCATGATTCTCAGTTGGAGCCATACGTAAGTACAAGTCATTCAAGAGTCAGAGAAAAGACTGTCGACCCGGAGCCATAATAATCTGCTTGGGAAGAGTGATATGTCTTTCTTTGAACGAGTACAATGAATCCGACTTAATGTTTCGCTCCAGTACAAATGTAAATTAAATTAGATTTTTAGTTCACATTAACATATTCTGTTCCTGAATTTTCACTAACCTTACCACTTAACGTTATAGAGACATCCTTTAACATTATCATAATCATTATCAAAGTCGAATTGTCACAAGTTTCTGTATATCTAAGATTTTGAGCATTATTATACTGAATGCATTAGAGCAAAACAATAGATTTCAAAACCGTCTCCATTTTGGGGTGGTGATTTTGAAAGGCTTCAAAGAAAACAACTTTCTTATCTTGCTGGAATTAAACATATGACATGGTATGTATGTACACATGACTCCGGGTAGGACAAAAGTGCACGCTATGTACCCACATGTAAGCTTTTGATATATACGACTACAGTCCTTAAATCTAAGTGAATCCTGATATGGAAGCTCAGACTTGTATAGCCTCTGTTTAAATCAGAGAACATGTCTGAGTATGCGAAAGATCATTAAAGGATTAAGATATTTTTTTAGAGGTTATTTATATTTAAACTTCATCAAATAACACACAAAATGATATTTTAGTCTGTGAGTCATAGACATAGTTTACACATCAATAACCTCTAGAAAAAATGTGTTGAATCCTTCAAATTCTAAATCGTAACGTTCCTGTAAATTCAGAAATTATTGCGAGGTTTTTATTAATTCGAATATTGAGACTGTTTGTTTATCGCAATAATAAGAACTCGCATGCTGATGTCATTCAAACATATGTATGCAGATATTTCTGATATCGCAATAAACAATCTCGCATTATTGTCCATTCCTCAAAAATTGTAATATTAAGTGCAAACAATAATTTCTGACATTACAGTATTTATAATTTCTTTTGATTTCAACTTTCTTCACAACCCTTACATGTGTCGCTCATGAATACACTTCAGGATTATGTTTCCATAAGCAACGTAAGCAGCATTGTTAATTGAAGAGGAAACCTAGGAAAAAACTTGCTCAGCCCCAAACAAATTGTTGATATGCAAATCATATAAGAATTAAAAACCAATTGTTCATAGAACGATTGAAGATCTTTCCACTCAAATTCATTTAAGATGAGAAAATTTTGATAAAAAAACAGTATGTTTAGGCTTAAATGATAGCTTATCACACACTGATTTTGATAAAACAATGTTTGAGGCACATTTTTCATCAGTTAAGGCAGATAATAAGCAACTTCCAGTTAAATAAAAGTCACTTCTTGTGTCAAATAATAGCTTACTTTACTCTGATTCTCAAAATATATAGTTTCCATTTACTTTTGCTTTAAATAAGGGAGATAAATTGCTACTTACGTTTAAAAAAAAAGTAACTTCAGGTTGACAATTTCAAGGTCATATGTCTTCTTACCTAATGCAAAATATCCCAAGGCTTTATCATGTATAAATATGAATCTACAGCAAAGGTCAAAATCTAGAACATCAATTTTACCTTTGACCTTAAACTAAATTTCAAGGTCATAAAACAAGGACCTCAAATCAAATGACCCTTAGTCTCCACTATGTGAGGGAAATGAATTCTACCCCCATACAGCTTATTTTGAGTATAAGGGGAGGTCAATAGGAAAAGTGGAAAGACCTAATTAGCACACCGTACACCCGAATTGTTATGATTCATTAAAAAAGTCGAACAAGGCCACAAACCGATATAGTTATAGGAATACATGTCTACTCTTTAAGTTTAGAAAAATGTCTACTCATAACGTTATAGGAATACATGTCTACTCATAACGTTATAGGAACACATGTCTAACTTGCAAATATATGTTATCCCACAACGACATAGGAACACATGTCTAAATTGCAAGTGTATTGTCAACTCATAACGTTATATGAATACATATCTGCATGAATTGCAAGTGTATTGTCAACCCATAACGTTATAGGAGTATAGGTTTTAAAAAATCTAGAAACAATGCGAGTCCATAGCAACATTGCAATAGTCCACAACTCATAATGCCCATTCCACAACTAATTGTGCCACTGCAAGTTGAAAGCATAATGCAAGTTGAAAATAAAATATGTTTATAGTTATAATGCTTAACCTAATGTACATTTGACATTCATTTAAATAAACAGGTGGGTCAATTTTCCATGGGGGACAGGGAGGGAGGAGGGTGTTCAATTATCCATGGGAGGTTTAATTTCCCGCTTTGGAAAATTGACCACGGGTTCAATTGTCTGTGTCGTTGTGGGATAACATATATTTGCAAGTTAGACATATCCCGCTGCAAATGTTTGCACCTGTCCTAAGTCAGGAATCTGATGTACAGTAGTTGTCGTTTGTTTATGTAATATATACGTGTTTCTCGTTTCTCGTTTTGTTTATATAGATTATACCGTTGGTTTTCCCGTTTGAATGGTTTTACACTAGTAATTTTGGGGCCCTTTATAGCTTGTTGTTCGGTGTGAGCCAAGGCTCCGTGTTGAAGGCCGTACTTTAACCTATAATGGTTTAATTTTTAAATTGTTATTTGGATGGAGAGTTGTCTCATTGGCACTCACACCACATCTTCCTATATCTATGTATTCTTATAACGGTATGAGTAGACATGTACTCCTATTATTTAATGAGCAGACATGTATTTCTATAACTTAAAGACTTGAACACAGGTTCAATTTTAAGGGGGTTCAATTTTTAAACGCAGGGTGCAGCTTTATACGACGGCAGAGGTTGAACCCTGAACGGCTGGGGCAAGTATGGACACAACATTCAAGCTGGATTTAGCTCTAAATTTGGATTGTGATTAAATAGATGACACAGCATAGGTTTCTGACACAGAATGAATGGGGTCTAATGAACTTAAAATATTTTTTTTGCCTTTGAGCAATACACTATGCTGTTGAATATTAATCCTCTCAAAAAATTGTTTGAAGAAATTTTCTTTTTATTTATGAAATCTGAAATAAGAAAAATTTATCCCCCCCATTTTTTTTTCACATCCCCCTTTCCATTTTTCCAAAACTGATCTCAATTCAAATTTCTAATGGAGTTTGCAACAATAACTACTCATTGAAATACATCATAAAATATTAAAATGTAAAATAAAGTGCTTGTTATCACTCAATGGTAAAGATTGTTTAATTTATCAGTTGGTAGTAAAAGTGAATATACACTGCATATTGTATAAAACAATGATTTAAGTTGATTCAACTACTATTCTGGACAAAGAAAGATAACTCCAATTGAAAATTTCTTGCTATTGCACAATATTGTGCAATAAGATATTTCTTGCTATTGCCCAATACTGTGCAATTAGATATTTGCTATTGCACAATATTGTGCAATTGAAGATTTCTTTTCGCAATTGAAAATTTCTTGCTCTTGCACAATATTGTGCAATTGAAGATTTCTTGCTATTGCTGAATACTGTGCAATTGAAAATTTCTTGCTATTGCACAATACTTAATATAATAATTTTGGATCCTGATTTGAACCAACTTGAAAACTGGGCCCATAATCAAAAATCTAAGTACATGTTTAGATTCAGCATATTAAAAAACCCAAGAATTAAATTTTTGTAAAAAACAAACTTAGTTTAATGTTGGACCCTTTGGATTTTAATGTAGATCAATTTGAAAACGGGACCAAAAATTAAGAATCTACATACACAGTTAGATTTGGCATATCAAAGAACCCCAATTATTCAATTTTTGATGAAATCAAACAAAGTTTCATTTGGACCAACTTGAAAACTGGGCCCATTATCAAAAATCTGAGTACATTTTTAGATTCAGCATATCAAAGAACCCCAATTATTCAATTTTTGATGTAAAAAAAGTTCAATTTTGGACTCTTTGGGGCCCCTTATTCCTAAACTGTTGGGGCCAAAACTCCAAAAATCAAACCCGACCTTCCTTTTATGGTCATAAACCTTGTGTTTAAGTTTCATAGATTTCTATTTACTTAAACTAAAGTTATGGTGCGAAATACAAGAATAATGCTTATTTGGGCCCCTTGTTGCCCCTTATTCCTAAACTGTTGGGACCTCAACTCCCAAAATCAAACCCAACCTTCCTTTTGTGGTCATAAACCTTGTGTTTAAATTTCATACATTTCTATTTACTGAAACTAAAGTTATAGTTCGAAAACCAAGTAAATGCTTATTTGGGCCCTTTTTGGCCCCTAATTCCTAAAATTTTGTGACCAAAACACTCAAAATCAATCCTTTTGTGGTCATAAACCTTGTGTTTAAATTTCATAGATTTCTATTTACTTTTAAAAGTTAGAGTGCAAAAACTAAAAGTATTCGGACGACGACGATGATAATGACGATGACGACGACAAGGCAGACGACAACGCCAACGTTATACCATTATACGACCAAAAAACTTTCACGGTCGTATAAAAACTGCAAAATTTCTTTAAAACTACCAATTTAGTGGCAGCAACCCAACAATGAGTTGTTCGATTCGTCTGAAAATTTCAGGGCTGATAGAACTTCACATAATGAACACTTTTACCCCTGTCAGATTTATTCTTACTCCTTTGTTTTTTTAGATATAAGCCAAAAACTGCATTTTACCCCTATATTCTATTTTTGAACATTTTACCTCTTGTCAGATTTGCTCTAAAAGCTTTAGTTTTTGAGATAAAGGCAAAAAACTGAATTTGACCCCTATGTTCTATTTTTAGCCATGGCGGCCATGTTTGTCGATGGATCAAAACTTCGAATACAATTTCTAAACTAGATACCCTAAGAGACATTTAGTTAAAGTTTGAAGGTATTTGGCCCAATAGTTTCAGAGGAGAAGATTTTTTAAATAGTTTACGACGACAGACGACGGACGACGACAGACGCCAAGTGATGGCATAAGCTCACATGGGGACTACGGGTCCCAGGGAGCTAAAAATGAGGATAGCACAAAAACACAATGGCAGGATGTATAAAAACCAAGCCATGCCAGAAGGATATTACCAAACATGGACAACAGAAAATTAAATAATTCACGAAGACAGATAACTAGAGGCTCGTGTCGCTCACCTGTTACTGTATTTACTGATGTCGGCCATCTTGGTTGGTAGGTGGGGGTCATTAGACACTTTTTTCAAATAGATACCATAGTAATGATTGTGGCCAAGTTTGGTTAAATTTGGTCCATAGTTTTAGAAAAGAAGATTTTTGTACAAGTTACAAAAAATGACGAAAATATGTTAAAAATTTACTATAAAGGGAAATAACTCCTTGAGGGGTTGACTGACAATTTTGGTAATGTTGACTTATTTGTAGATCTTACTTTGCTGAACATTATTGCTGGTTACAGTTTATCTCTATCTATACTAGTATTCAAGATAATAGCCAAAAATTGCAAAATTTCCTTAATATTACCAATTTTAGGGCAGCAACCCAACATTGGGTTGTCGGATTCATCTGAAATTTTTTGAGATGATAGATCTTATTCTGATGGACATTTAAATCTTGAAAGATTTGCCGTAAATGTCTTAGTTTTAAAGATATAAAGCAAAAACTGCATTTTACCACTATGTTCTAATTTCAGCCATGTCGGCCATTTTGATTGGTAGGCTGGGTCATCGGACACATTTTTAAAAACTTTATACCACAATGACATTTCTGGCCAAGTTTGGTTAAATTTGACAAAGTAGTTTCAGAGAAGAAGATTTTTGTACAAGTTACAAAAAATGGTAAAAAATTGGTAAAAATTCACTATAAAGGGCAATAACTCCTTAAGGAGTTGACTGACAATTTCGGTTATGTTGACTTATTTGTAGGTCTTACTTTGCTGAACATTATTGCTGTTTACAGTTTATCTCTATCTATAAAAGTATTCAAGATAATAGCTGAAAACTGCAAAATATCCTTAAAATTACTAAATCAGGGGCAGCAACCCAACAACAGGTTGTCCGATTGGTCTTGACCTGATCAACAATTTAACCCCTTGTCAGATTTGCTCTAAATGCTTTGGTTTCAAAGATATAAGCCAAAATATACATTTTACCCCTGTGTTCTATTTTTAGCCATGACAGCCATCTTGGTTGGATGGCCAGGTCATCGGACACATTTTTTAAACTAGATACCCCAAGAATGATTGTGGCAAAGTTTGGTTAAATTTGGCACAGTAGTTTCAGAGGAGAAGATTTTTGTAAAAGTTTACGGAGGACGGGCGAGGGACGACGGACGACGGACGCCAAGTGATGAGAAAAGCTCACTTGACCTTTCAGGTCAGGTGAGCTTAAAAACACACTATAACAAGTATTTCAGATGATGAACAACGTCAGTACCTTGAATCTATACTTCAAGACCATTATGTATTATTTGTGTCGTTGATGCAGAATATTTATCAATCAGGTCTTGGGATCTTCTGAACTAGAGGCTCTAAAGACCCTGTGTTGCTCACCTTGGTCTATTTGCATATCATAAACGAAGGACACACAGATGGATTCATGACGAAATTGTGTTTTGGTGATGGTTATGCGTTTGTAGATCTTACTTTACTGAACATTCTTGCTGCTTACAATTATCTCTATCTATAATGATCTTGGCCCAGTAGTTTTAGTGGAAATTGTTAGTAAAAATTTACAAATTTTATGAAAATTGTTAAAAATTGACTGTAAAGGACAGTAACTCCTTAGGGGGTCAATTGACCATTTTGGTCATGTTGACTTATTTTTAGGTCTTACTTTGCTGTACATTATTGCTGTTTACAGTTTATCTCTATCTAAAATAAAATTCAAAATAATAAAAAAAAAAACGGCAAAATTTCCTTAAAATTACCAATTTAGGGGCAGCAACCCAACAACCGGTTTTCGGATTTATCTGAACATTGTAAGGCAGATAGATCTTGACATGATAACCAATTTAACTCCGTCAGATTTGCTCTAAATGCTTTGATTTTTGAGTTATAAGCCAAAAACTGCATTTTACCCCTATGTTCTATATTAAGCCGTGACGGCCATCGTGATTGGATGGCCGGGTCACCGGACACATTTTTCAAACAACATACCCCAAAGATGATTGTGGCCAAGTTTGGATTAAATTAGCCCCAGCAGTAGTTTCAGAGGAGAAGATTTTTGTAAAAGATTACTAAGAAAAATGGTTAAAAATTGACTATAAAGGGCAATAACTCCTATAGGGGTCAACTGACCATTTCGGTCTCGTTAACTTATTTGTAAATCTTACTTTGCTGAACATTATTGCTGTTTACAGTTTATCTCTATCTATAATAATATTCAAGATAATAACCAAAAACAGCAAAATTTCCATAAAATTACCAATTCAGGGGCAGCAACCCAACAACAAATTGTCTTATTCATCTGAAAATTTAAGGGCAGATAGATCTGGACCTGATAAACAGTTTTTACCCATGTCAGATTTGCTCTTAATGCTTTGGTTTTTGAGTTATAAGCCAACAACTGCATTTTACCCTATGTTCTATATTTAGCCGTGGCGGCCATCTTGGTTGGATGGCCGGGTCACCGGACACATTTTTAGATACCCCAATAATGATTGTGACCAAGTTTGGTTAAATTTGTAGTTTCAGAGGAGAAGATTTTTGTAAAAGTTAACGACGACGGACGATGGACGACGACGCAGGACGACGATGGACGCCGGACGCCAAGTGATGGGAAAAGCTCTTCTTTAAAAAAGGACAGGACGTTCTTTGACATAACTCTGATTTATCAACTTTCTGCTCAGACACTGGTAACGTTTAAGATATACTGATCACAAATTTCCACCAAAACTATAAAATACTGTTTTATAAACTGATCCGCAAATTCTCCGAAAACTTTTAAATGGTGTCTCATAAATACTGATGCTAAAACTTCCCCCAAAACTATAATAGATTGTCATTCAAAATTACTAAAATGACTGAAATCTGCCTTGTATTCACTGGAAATAAACTGTTTATATAAAATTTCCCTGTTTGGGTATTTTTTTTCTTAAAGAAGGAGGGGGTGTGTGATGAGAATGAATGGAACGCATCCAATGTATAGTCATATGGGAGCTGCTGCAACAGTGGATCGAAATTTCCTTAAATCATTTTTTACTTTGATTCTGTCTTGAAGGTAAACAATCATGTTCTTGTTATGATACGCATGCACTTTTTTGACATTGGACTTTAAGAACAATATATCCATCCATCTGGTCTTTACATGTTAAGTCCATTTAAAATGTAAGAATGGGTTTTAGAATGGTTAAATTCATCAATAATGGGCACATCACTGAAATGATATTTCCTAGTTCATCTTAATATCATATAAAAGTTAGCAAATCAGAATGTCTCAAACAGGACTGTGGAAAGCCATTTGTGAAGACAGAAGTATAATTTCCGAATAGGTCAATTATGTAAGGAATAGTTTTATTATATTACCTGCTGGTGTTGGAGTCATATGCTGCCCAGGAAAACACAAGACATCATGAACCTGTTCATGTAATCCTTTGCTTCCATCAAATACAACAAGAAACAAAGCTCTGTAGGTCATGAAGGTCTGGTGTGTTGTAAAATAAACATACTGTCCACCAAAATCCCAGAAGATTAGTCGTCCCACTTTCATCTTGTATTTTCCGCTCTTGAGGACTTTTTCCATTTTTCTTCTGATGTCATCTTTAGTCATCTTAGCTTTCATTTTCTGTTTCAGCTGCTGTCGTGATAGTGGTACAATAGAGGACGCCTGAGGTGATAACGTTAAGGCTGCTGGAGGTTGTTTGGAGAGATTATCTGATGTGTTTAATGGGAGAGGCAATGCCATAGCGTGTGACTGCTGTAGAACACCTGGATTAACCATGTCATCATCTTTACTTCCAGAAGGACTTGTAGCTGATGCTTGTTGTTGGTCTAACTTTTCTTTTAGATTATGTTCCATTTCTTCATTTGAAGTCATTAAAACCTTATTGTATACAGCATCCATGGCATTATACGTTTCTGTATGAAAAAAAAACAAACACACCACTGTATAGAATTATAAAAAAGATAGATATATATGCTAATTCTTATATGAATAGCTAGCCAATTTCACTAAGTTAAAATTGAAATTAAAAACAAGAGTACAAATGCTAAAATGTTTCGGCTGCTTTACTAACCATGTTTGATTTAATATTGGCAATCTTGAAAATAAGGCTAACACATGGTACAAAATTTCAATTTAAACAGCCCAGGCCATGCAAAAACGTCCAACAAATCTATGGCTTGTATACATATTTCTGATACAACATTTCAATTAAAACAAGAGGCTCTCAAGAGCCCGAATCACTCACCTGTAATGTTTTGCTCAAATCTTTCATCAATAAATATTTTGCTTTTAAATGCCATTTAAATGTACTTTGTATCTGTCATATTTTCTTCAAAAGCAAATAAATGCATTTAAACCCCTATGTTCCATTTTTGCCATAGTGGCTATGTTTCTTGACGTACAAGAATAAAATACACAATACTAGATACTCTTAAAACTCATTCAGCCCGAGTTTGGCTGAAATTGATTCAGCAGTTTTAAAGGAGAAGATTTTTTAAAGTGAGCAAACTAGATGAACAAATTGTGAATAAATGTCTTAAAGGTGGTATGGGTGTCTTCCGCCATCTTTTTAATTTAAAAGAACAAATTTATAAGAATATAACTTATAGATATTAATATTTTTACAAGCATTGATTATTTTTGGTCGTTTTGAAATGTTTTTAAATTGGCATTTTCAGGGGAGGTAACTCTAAAACAGTACATTTTCTGAAGGATTCTACATGGAATTTTCCTATTTTGTATTTTAGCCAGAAAAAAAGTACGGTGACCCTATCTTTTCTTTTGATATTCTCAAAGCATTGTCTGAAAGCAAGCTTTTCCCTATTTGTTTTACAATTCTATCATTTTGTTTAGTTTCTAATCACGAAATGGTGTTTTTTCCTGTATAATCCATACAAAATGTGTCATTTTGTCACAACCTGAAGCTTGAGAAAATGCGCAGTGACCTATCTTTTTTATTCTATTTTTGAACATATTTCAATAGAAGCTACGTTTTGGCAAAGTATGAACAAATTCTATCATTTTTATTTTAGACTCCCATACCACCTTAAACGGCAATAACTACTTAAGGACACATCTGACAATTTTGGTCATATAACTTATTTGTAGATCTTACTTTGCTGAACATTTTTGCTGTTCACAGTTTATCTTAATCATTAATAATATTCAAGATAACCAAAAACTGCAAAATTCCTTAAAATTACCAATTTAGTGGCAGCAATCCAACAATGGACTGTTAGATTCATCTGACAATTTCATGGCTGATAGAACTTGGTCTAATGAACATTTTAACCTCTCATCAGATTTGCTCTAATTGCTTAAGTGTTTGAGATATATTAGCTGAAAACTGCATTTTACCCCTATGTTATAATTTTAGCCATGGCGGCCATGTTTTTTTACGAAATAAAAAATAAAACACTTTCTTTATTCTAGATACCCTAAGGATCATTCAGCTTAAGTTTGGTTGGAATTGGTTCAGAAATTTCAGAGGAGAAGATTTTTAAACTTAGAAAACATGATAAACAAATTGTGTAAAATTGTCCTTAAAGGGCAATAACTCTTTAAGGGGTCAATGGACAATTTCGGTCATTTAACTTATTTGTAGATCTTACTTTGCTGAACATATTTGCTGTTTACAGTTTATCTTTATCATTAATACTATTCAAGATAATAACCAAAAACTGCAAAATTCCTTAAAATTACCAATCTAGTGGCAGCAACCCAACAATGGGTTTTTAGATTCATCTGAAAATTTCAGGGCTGATAGAACTTCACATAATGAACACTTTTACCCCTGTCAGATTTATTCTTACTCCTTTGTTTTTTAGATATAAGCCAAAAACTGCATTTTACCCCTATATTCTATTTTTAGCCATGGTGGCCATGTTTTTGGACGAAACATAAAATAAAACATGAACTTTATTCTAGATACCGTAAGGATCAATCAGCTTAAGTTTAATTAAAATTGGTTCAGCAGTTTCAAAGGAGAAGATTTTTTAAAGTAAGCAAACTAGATGAACAAATTGTGAAAACTTGTCTTTAAAGGGCAATGACTCCTTAAGGACACATTTGTCAATTTTGGTCATATTAACTTATTTGTAGATCTTACGTTGCTGAACATTTTTGTTGTTCACAGTTTATCTTTATCATTAATATTATTCAAGATAATAACCAAAAACTGCAAAATTTCCTTAAAATTACCAATTTAGTGGCAGCAACCCAACAATAGGTTATTAGATTCATCTGAAAATTTCAGGGCTAATAGAACTTTACCGTATGAACACTTTTACCCCATAAGATTTGCTCTAACTGCTTTGGTTTTTTAGATATATTAGCCAAAAACTGCATTTTACCTCTATATTCTATTTTTAGCCATGGTGGTCATGTTTTTTGACGAAACAAAAAATAAAACACAACCTTTATGCAAGATACCCTAAGGATCATTCAGCTTAATTTTGGTTGGAATTGGTTTAGGAGTTTCAGGGGAGAAGATGTTTGAAATAGTTTACACCAGATGGACGACGAACGGTAAGCTAAAAAACAATCCCCTCCCCTGTTGATATGCGCATCTACATTGTATGTCCTTATTATCAACAAAGTTTCATGAAATTCTATTTTGTGCTTTCAAATGGGTTGAGATAACAGACTGTTGCAGTAGTATGTTTAGGCCAAAATTCTAAATTCAAAGGGGCATAACTCCTAGAAAAAATTGAATTATAATTTCCTGTTGATATGCACATCTTCATAGTATATATTATTATTATCTACAAAGTTTTATGAATGTATGTTGTGTGGTTTCAGAAAAGTTGCGATGACAAGAACAGGAAGGACAGACGGACTGATGACCTAATAACGGGTCAAAAACATGAGACCTCTCCATCAGAGACCAAGTGTAGTTCTATAAATAAATGGGGAATGTGTCCATATAATGTTAACTAGAGCCTGTGTCGCTCACCTTGGTCTATGTGAATACTTAACAAGGGACACAGATGGATTCATAACAAAATTGTGTTTTTGTGATGGTGATATGTTTGTAGATCTTACTTTACTGAACATTCTTGCTGCTTGCAATTATCTCTATAATGAACTTGGCCCATTAGTTACAGAAGATAATGTAAGTGAAAATTTACAAATTTTAAATTGTTAAAAAATGACTGTAAAGGGCAATAACTCCTTAATTGGTCAATTGACCTTTTTGGTCATGATAACTTATTTAGGTTTTACTTTGCTGTACATTATTACTGTTTATAGTTTATCACTATCTATAATAATATTCAAGATAATAACCAAAAACAGCGAAATTTCCTTAATATTACCAATTCAGGGGCAGCAACCCAACAATAGGTTGTCCGATTCATCTGAAAATTTCAGGGCAGATAGATCTTTACCTGATAAACCATTAACCTCGGGACAGATTTGCTCTAAATGCTTTGGTTTTTGACTTATAAGCTAAAAACTGGTTTTGACCCTATGTTCTATTTTTAGCCATGGTTGCCATCTTGTCACCAGACACAAATTTTAAACTAGATACCCCAATGATGATTGTGGCCAAGTTTGGATTAATTTGGGCAAGTAGTTTCAGAGGAGAAGATTTTTGTAAAAGATAACTAAGATTTACGGAAAATGGTTAAAAATTTACTATAAAGGGCAATAACTCCTAACGGGGTCAACTGACCATTTCGGTCATGTTCACTTATTTGTAGATCTTACTTTGCTGAACATGTTCGCAGTTTACAGTTTATCTCTATCTATAATAATATTCATGATAATAATCAAAACAGCAAAATGTCCTTAAAATAACCAATTCAGAAACAGCAACCTAACAATGGGTTGTCCGATTAATTTGAAAATTTCAGGGCAGATAAATCTTGACCTGATAAACAATTATACCCTATGTCAGATTTGCTCTAAATGCTTTGGTTTTTGAGTTATAAGCTAAAAACTGGTTTTGACCCTATGTTCTATTTTTAGCCATGGTTGCCATCTTGTCACCGGACACAAATTTTAAACTAGATAACCCAATGATGATTGTGGCCAAGTTTAGAATAATTTGGGCAAGTAGTTTCAGAGGAGAAGATTTTTGTAAAAGATAACTGACTATAAAGGGCAATAACTCCTAACGGGGTCAACTGACCATTTCGGTCATGTTCACTTTGGGCTAGGTGAGCTAAAAATGGACATAACTCAAGAACGGTGAAAGTGATGCTACCCAAATTTGAACTTGATCACAGTTTTGTGGTAATAAGCATTATTTAAAAATTATGGGTATGTATTATTTGTTAAGGGGCATAACTCTAGAACGCTAAAAGTGACACCACCAAAATTCAAACTTGATCTGTGTTTTGTGGTAATAAGCATTGTGCATTAGTAACGTAGTATTTGGTTGAGGCAAACTAAAGTTAGAAAATGTAAAGAAAAAATTCAGCAATTTTTCCATTTGTAAAAGGCCATAACTGTAAAAAGCAAAAGTGTTGCCACCAACTTTCAATCTTGATCTGTGTTATGTGGTAATAGGCACTTTGCGTTAGTTTCATAACATTTGGTTGAAGCAAACTAAAGTTAAAGTACTTAATCTAATTTTGGAATGTACCTCTGGACTTCACATCATGTACGGACGGACCAACAGACAGACAAGGGTAACGCTTTATGCTCCCTCCAATGCAGCAGGACATAAAAAAAAAACAATTTCTGTGTTTCAATTCTTACCTGGATTTATAAGAATCCATTCTCTTGTCTGGACATCAAGACCACAGCGACCTTCATGAAGAGAGATACCATCTGTAGGATGTCTCCCCTCGGGTATGACGTCCCCAACTAATAGCTTCACCAGACTCGATTTACCTACGGCGAACTGGCCAGTAACCATACAGCGCATGTCAAACGATTCGTAGGTACCTTTACCCGTTAAACGATTTAGCATGGTTTTTTTCTTCATCATCTTATTGTATTCTGTAAAAATAACATGAACATTTTTTACTTAAATTATAATAAAGCCAATGTTATCAGGGGAAAAAGAGGATAACATAATTGAGGAATGTGTCCATGGGACACAGACGATGAACTCGCTTGTATATAACGTTAATATAAGGTAACATAACTCAAGAACGGTAAAAGTGACGCTTACCAAATTCGTACCTGATGTAAGTTTTGTGGTAATAAGCTTCATAACATTTGGTTGAGACAAACTTAAGTTAGGGAACGGTCACGAAAAAATCAGCAATTTTTCCATCTGTAAAGGGGCATAACTCTCAAAAAGTGAAAGTGACTTCACCCAAATTCAATCTTGATCTGTGTTTTGTGATAATAAACATTGTGTATAAATTGTTTGAGACCAACTAAAGTTATAGAACGGTATAACCAATTTCGGGACGTACATACAGACCGACCGACCGACAAACCAGGGTAAAACTTAATGTCCCCTCCACTACGACAGGGTCATACAAACGATAATATCTTGCATTACAATGTACCAAATGCACAAATGGACAGAACAACTGATCAGATCGACAACAAATAATTATAAATAGAACATTGAAAGGCAGGGGCATTATTTATAAAGGTATAAGCTGTCAAATTCATGTTAATTGATTTTCTCAAATTTTATTCATAACATTATCAAACGTGTATCCAAGTTGCAAAAAGTATAAAAGAACAATAAATAATGCATGGTTTCGTTACATTGTATCAGCGTGTGCGCATATTTTAGACTATAGAAACAACCATTAGTAGTATATAAATAAAGGCAACAGTAGTATACCGCAAACAGTATTAGAAAAACAGACCAAAACACAAAAACTTAACATTGAGCAATGAACCGTGAAAATGATGTGAAGGTCAAATAAAACCCGCCAGACTGACATGCACAACATATAATATTTCCATACACCAAATATAGTTGACCTATTGCATACAGTATTAGAAAAACAGACCAAAACACAAAAACTAAAATATTATCACTGAACCATGAAAATTATTTCAAGGTCAGATGTACACCTTACAATCATTACATACACCACATATATTGGACATAATTGTTATACACTAGTAACCCGAATTTAGCTTGAACGGACGGAAACGTGTTAACGCTATTTAAATGAGATTGATTGTCATTTGATAAAGATTGACAGAAATTAAAAATTATATTTAATTCATTTCAATTCATATCAATTCATTTTAACGCCAGTCAAATAGATTTCTCTGCGGTAAATCAATTGAAATCAAGTTGGTGGTTAGTTGCGTCAAACTAATAGGCCACGCCCCATTAAACTATTTCAAACATGCATTAATTCGTATTAAACATGGATGAGACCCGGGCTTTTTACAGGTAAATCACTCAAGCAAAACGACCTCGATGTATATATCTTATTTTGTTATAAACTTTAAATGCGTATAGTCATAGTAAAGTCACATACTCCACAATTAAACAAACGAACAAATAATACACGTGACATGTACATATATAAGGAATTTAAATAAAAAAAACATTAAAATATATATGCTCGTGCGGTTTAGAAATGTCAAACTAGTGAATCTATTGAAAATTAAATAGTTAGATGGATAACATAATTTCAATTTGCTCAAATGAACGAGATCTTTATCGCACACACACATATATGTTTCAAAAATTGCCGAATTCTATGAAACCTCGTAGCATGTAAGTAACGTGTGGTCCTTTGCAACTATTTACGAAACTTTATGTATTCCTGTTTATTTACCGTTTCTCTTTTTTTTTGTGTTTTACTATATTGTAGACACGGAAAACTACACAGAAATTATGTATTGTGTACATAATTTAAATTGATGTATCTTATATTTCCGGTAAGCAACAAATATTTATTTTCTTGCTGTATATTGATATATGGAAAAGCTTGTAATGAAAAACAAGGTTTTGTTGAATAATAAAATTGATGAAAATAATGTTGACGTTTGTTGAATATGATAAACAATAAGTCCTGCTCAAAATTCTACCTGAAGTAGCAGCTAAATGAACTTTTAAAACTGTGTTAAATTGTAATACCGGTCACTAGCCCAATCAGGCGTTAATTGTGGAAGAGAAACAAATATCAAACAAAAATATTGTGCTTACGATTCTTTAAAGGGATTATTGTGCTGTCATGCACCCTGACGTTCTTGCAATAAATGAACATGTATTTTGTAATATATATGAGATAAATTTTAGTTTGCGATAACGATGGGTAGGTTGATTCAAGTTAACGACCTAGACTGGCTATTTGTCGGCATTCTCTCACGTTTTTTTTAATGTTTTAAAAGAAAACATATATTTACGTTTGGGGAATTTAATATAAGTTTACTTACCAAATTGAAATGAACATAAACATTGTTAAAAAAAACATAAAATAGAAATTAAAAGAAACATTATGCATTGTTGCTCTCATATGATTGTATTTACTATATTTTTGAGCGGAAATTTATAAGTTAAAACTGATTGTCGTATACATTATGTAGATAAAATATTTCATCTAGGTGCTCTCGTTGAAGTTCGCGTTACATCTTAAAATTATTTTTTTTGGTCGGAACGTTTGCAAACTTTCAATCCAGGTGTTCTTATCGAGGTCCGCATACATGTTTAAATTCAATACACAATATGAAGTCCAGTTCGGCAAAAAAAAATCAAATTTAGACTCTACGACGTCCGATTAAACAAACAGAATTTAGAAATATAACACTTTTTCGATTCTTCCAACCACAACAAAAATATCTATCTTTTCTCCGATGAAAATTATTACTATTTATATAAGAACAAGTCAAAGTTGCCGGAGCTTGATTTAGGATGCATACGAAACTTTAATGAATAATTATCGTTTGTATTTTTCAAAAAGAATTATTATATCCGATAAAAATCGAAAAATAAATTATCGGGAAAAACTACCTATTTTGTTATGAAACAAAAATTATCCTTATTGGAGTCAAATTTGTAATATAGATTCATGAAGGACAAACCATATCCTCATGTTTATTTCATGCAGCACTAGTAAGCAGGTCTAGGTATTAAGCTTCAATTCGACCATTAACTACCGTAAATTTTCATTTTTTTCCGAATTACGAAAAATATGTTATAATCCTTGACCTTCCCGAAGCATATCTCCCAATTGATACGATATTCCCGTGCTTGCATTTCCTATCATGATTTTCTTGATAGAGGGTTACTGCTCACATAGAAGTTATTAAACCAAGAGTTCCAAATGGTGAAGTTGAAATCATCCCTTCGTAAATTTTACGGTCGCCATCACGGGTTGGTTGACCGTTATGGAATAACCGTTTCACAAATGATATCGGATATGTTCCTTACGTCGTAACTACAATCCCCTTCCCTTTCATGAATTTGACCTACCGAATTAGACTATTTACCGGATTTGTAATCACATAAGCAACACGACGGGTGCCGCATGTGGAGCAGGATCTGCTTACCCTTCCGGAGCACCTGAGATCACCCCTGGTTTTTGGTGGGGTTCGTGTTGTTTATTCTTTAGTTTTCTATGTTGTGTCATGTGTACTATTGTTTTTCTGTTTGTCTTTTTCATTTTTAGCCATGGCGTTGTCAGTTTGTTTTAGATTTACGAGTTTGACTGTCCCTTTGGTATCTTTCGTCCCTCCTTTATACTTCGTTCATTTGATTGTATGAAAGCTTTTTTTAAGAAACCGGTCTTTTACTGCAAACAAAAAATGAAAGATAAAAGCGATTTTTGTTGAAGTAACGAATGTCATTCTTTAAAAAAAAGTAAGTTTTTGAATATTAGGTCGTCCTGATGCAAACGTAAAAATTGAAATAAAAATTACACTCTGAGATTACACTAAAGACATTTTGCTAGCACACATAGGACTATAAATCTTTTATTTGCAAACAAACAAAAAAATTATACAAAACAAATGATAAAACTTCCAAATTTAAAATTGAGAAAAAATCGACAAGAAAGGAAAGTACAAAGGTACGGCATTTATTTAAAAACAATCTCCATCAAACTTCAAAGTGTGAGGTAAATCGATTAGTTAACGCTAGCCAAGCAACCAACAGACAAAATAAATATTGCCTTCCCGATCAAGACTATCTATAGACATGGAATAAAAAATAGGAAAATAATAGCATGTTAGATTGGTAACAAACACCTTTATGCAAACATGAATCAGCTGTTTCTTTACTGAACTGGTCAGTGGTAATACAAAACCTGGGTTTCAAAAAGATGAAGAAAAAGAAAAAGACATTTAAACATGTTAAAATTGATAAAAAAGCAAATCAGAAATAGTATTTAACTGAAATTGAAAAAAAAGAATCATAAGAAATATAGTCTATGATATGTATAAAAAAAATATTTCAGAAAGCTAACAACAAAATGAAAGGAAAATATGTCTAGCTTAAGAACATTTACCAGGGTAGTAACAGCCTCATGTTTGAAATTTTAAAACAAAGTTGAAACAAAGGCTTGTCTTCATATCAAATTGTTTTCATGGCGAATGCCTTGCAAGAAGCAAACTCCCTTACTCTGATTTCGCCCTTGCATGTTTTTGCCTGATTCATGCATGTTTCTGAATTACTTGTCTTTTGTTCATTTACTGTCCTTCTATATGGCTATAGTCTAAGTGTTAAATGTCAATTGTAAATGTCTGGTTTCGCAATGATCCACCAATATCCACAAATTGTGCAAAAAGATATAGTTTAGAAGATATGAGTCTATGCTGAATACAGAAAACATATAGTTATTTCTTCAGGAAAAATTGAACTCTTACATTACCAAACTGGCTCTCCTTTTTGTGTATTCCCATCTATATATTTAAGGGTTAGATTTTTATTTAGTCGTGTCAACTTACTGTCAAGACAGACGCTTTTATAGAAAAAAAAGGAACATGGAGTAAACGTACAGGGGAATTAATCGCACACAGAGTCAGAGCTTAACAAAAATACAAATTATCAATGGTCAGCGTTATACATGTATTCCTGTTCATCTTTATAGTCGCAAGGGTCTTCAACAATAAAAGAAGCACTTGTTTACCAGAACAACAAAAAGACACTAGCAAGAAAGGATCTGAAAGTTACTGATAGCTAGTTCACACGGTTACGTTTGAAGTCTTCCTGTCCGTCATCCCGCAATCGTTATTTTTGAAGACCATAAGTGAATGAATAATTTGAATTTCTGTCGCAGGACCTGTGCATATATAAAATACTTGCCACTGAACATTGAACCAAGTAAAATCAATACACATCGTTTCATATATATATAAAAATCAATCTACAGATTATAAAGCATTTCTTAGTTGGTTAGACTACCTTTTGTGATAGTTGAACACTGTGCAGGACAAATTTGCCATTCCAGAATTGAACTCAAATTTTTCCAATGGGAAGAATTTTTTTATTTTTTTTCAGAATTTGTAAAAGTGCTATGAAATATCGAAATGGACTGACAGTCACTAGTAACCATGACTGGACCAATTTAACAGGCATTTCAATAAATTAAAAGTATTTCTATCATACTTTTACACTCAAAAATCTTTTTATATCGTTGAATGATTGATAGAAATTCTACCGTCCAGCGGCTGATTTTACAATTTGAATCTTTCACCCTTGTTTTCAGTCAATATCATCATGCATTTCATGTAATAGTGTTCGCTGAACTGTCAAGTATCAGAAACATGTCTTTTAATTTAAGAATAAAAATTGTAATTCTGTTTTAATCTATATACATGGGGAATGACGAATCGTGTTTAAGATTGTTTTACAACTATAACCTTATAATTTCGTGAATTTACATCATAATTATTATCAATGTACTTATTCTTTTTCGTCTATGAAACTCGATATGTTTTTGCCACTAAAAATATGTGCACTTACTTTTTTGGGTCAACGTTCCTAATGTTGCTAATGAAATGTTGTAACTCGTCTACACAAAAGTCTTTTATTTCAATTCATTTTTGGCAAACACCTTTGAAAGTCTTTTCTAGATCTTTTATAATCTCTCAGGTAATTATCAAAGAAAATCCAGAGTTTTCCATTTTCATGGACGCGTACGGATGAGGATAAAATATAATCTTTATGATGTATTCACTTGTACTTTACCCGTAGGCTGTCTCCGTGTACTGTAATTTATGGTTTAAAGAAAAACGAATACTTTATTTCTTATTAAACTTCAATTACTAGTTATTAAGAACATACATACACGTAACTATAAGGTAAAATTATTACATGCATGTGTAACCAATACAATTTAATCAACTTGGAGGACTGACTTTCACATTTATAACTTTTACATATTTTTTCTAATATTACAATATGTGATGACTTAACTGTTGATCAGCTTTAAAGATATAGGGTTTGAATAACAGTAGTTCCTTAAACATGTCCTTCTTTCTATAGTTTAAATGTTCTACAATTCATAATGTAGTGGTACTCATCGTCAATGTTGTTTGTGTCACAGAGACGACATATTCTGTCTTTTCTGTGTAAATCCTGCCACCTTCTAGACTCAATCGGCAACTACCACATCTATATTTGCGTAATATATGAATTTAGAAAGGTAAAAAGGAAAAGTAGTTTTCAAATTCATAATTCTTTTTGAAAATACGACAACTTTGTTTTATGCGATTCTACAATAACAGAATTCTTGTTAAAACTGGTCTTTGGTTTTTGGTTAAAATTTTGACACCCATTTATCACAAACTGTGCATTATAATTCAAAATAATTTTAATTTGCAATTTTTTTTTCCTTAGAAAGATAAAAGTATGTATAAAATTTATTGTTAATTGCGAAAATGCATTACGAACATTGATATAAAAGTTTGAATTAAGAGTCTTAACTTTTTTCAAAATCTCTGTAATATTACCCATTACCCATGTATTATTTATGTTTATCAAAGTAGTTTAATTGGGTAATAGTTAAAGGTAAACTGGCTATTGTAACGGCACTATATATAGCCGAATTATAAATCCTAGCCTCTGTACTTGTATGATACTTTGATGTCAAATAGACTACAGTTGAAAAGTAACATTTACTACCAATCCATGTAAAATTATAATGCACAGTTTGTGATTTTTTCACTGCCGAAAATAATCTTTCAAAAAGCTGTAACCTTTAGAACTTGCATTTTAGATATTTTACAACATGACAAGAAGTTATACAATAAACATTGGTCACGCACGATAGATTCGATATTCAAGAGGTTGCAGCTCCTACTCAGACTTTGTAAAACGTCATCAGTGTCTGAGTAGAAAGTTGATGAACCAGGGGTATGTCAAAGAACGTCTCGTCTTTTTTCTAAAACAGTTCATTGGAAGGTACCAAGACCTTGTTGATATATATTCCGTATCAACTTCCCAAATAATATACGATGGTCTTGATGTATAGATTCTGCGTACTATGTTGTGTATCATCTTAACACCTTGGTTTATTGTTCTTTTATTTGTTTTTGTTCTATTATTAAGATTACTTTTACTGTTGAATGGTTTTATGTGATATCCGTTTGCTCGGTACTTATACATCTCGTCAATGTGTTTGTATTGGCTTTCATTTTTTGGTGATATGTTTTGTATATGTAACTCTTTGTATTTCTTTTTCTTTTGTGCTTATAACGTGACTCTATACTTAAAATTGTTTGTATGCACATTGAACGACAAATTTATGTGACGTATATAATTTTTCTGACGTCAGACACTCAAATCAATCCATTTGTTCGTAGATAGTAGATGTTTTTGTGTCCTGTTAAATTGTTCCTTTTAAAATTGTTATACGATGATGACTGATGTACCCATATTTTGACTATTTTATTAATTGTGACTGTTTATTTAACGCATCATGTAAATGTAGCGGAATTTGATGAGACTGTTTTTAAAGTGAGAGGGTTAGCACTATAGAACCAGGTTTAATCCACCATTTTCTACATTTGAAAATGCCTGTACCAAGTCAGGAATATGACAGTTCTTGTCCATTCGTTTTTGATGCGTTTTGTTTTTTGATTTTGCCATGTGATTATGGACTTTCCAAATTGATTTTCCTCTGAGTTCTGTATTTTTTGTGATTTTACTTTTTTCTGATGTAAGACACGTGCCGTTACAGTAGCCAGTTTACACGCATCAGTGCACCCAGGTTTGTCGAATAGGCCAGTTGATTGGAGAAAAGTTACCAAGTAAGGTGTAGACGATGTAAGGTGTTTAAGAAAAACAGGACTTTAAATGAAGGAAGCATATTAACAGAGAATATCATCTCGGACTATGCCGAGATATAACACATGTATTTTATGGCTCCGATATAAACTATAACTTGTTATGGAAAAAATTAAGTGTCTGATTATTTGAATTGATAAGGCCATCTTGGTCTCTTTTGACAAAATATTAATGCATGAATGATAAATCGCTGATTTTTATTTCTATAAATTATGTATGACTGTTATAAGTAGAGACATCTGTATGCATTCTGGTTTACGTTTTCAATTAACACACTACTCGTATATATATTTCTGAAATATCATTCATATTTGGGCAGAATTACTTTTTTTTGTATTCGGAAAAAATATAATACGTTTCATTATATTTGAATGCTTCGAAAATGCTTCAAATTACTATAAGCCTGTATTGTTGTTATTTTTTAGGGTCAATGACTCCGTTCTTGTATGATATTTTGATGTCAAATAGACTATAGTTAAAAAGGAACATTTACTACCAATCCATGTAAAATAGTAAGATGTATGTTCCTGAGCGTATAATGCACAAAGAAAAGGGTTGTTGTGTACATACGCCTCCATGTTACAGAAACGATCGACGTACACTACAGCAAAATTATAGTTTTAGTTGTTATAATTCACACACAAATTAATTGGGTATATTTTGAAATCTGCTAAATGGTTTATTCCATTATATTGGCAATCATATTCAAGAAAAGTTGTAAATCTTGAATATTCTGTTATATCTTTATGAAGCGTAATTGAGACGTAGATTCACACAGAAACCGATCATTGTTATCTTTTCTTCATTTACACAAATGAATGTCGGAGATTCTCAGTTTTTGTTTAGTTTGAAGCATTATCGAACTAATACAATTTTCATCTTTAAAATTTTCTTTGCATGCACTAAATATCTAATCCATTTGTTTTGAACAATAAAATATGTTTAAACTACTAAACTACTAAACGTCCAGTGACATATATTACAAAAAAGTCGAAACAGAACTTGAAATTGACAATAGGGTTTCATAGAACTTTCGCTTTTCCAAAGAATTCACGCTAAGTTGCGATTTCACGTCCTGGGGTGGTGTTCTCGAAGCTATCTTAGAATAAGAACGTGACTGTCCTAAGTCTATCTTATGGCAAGTCTTTACTCTAAGTCGTGTTCTCGAAGCTCTCTTAACTTATGATATATCACATTTTTCGTCCTAACTTTAGGACACCCAATAAGGTGTCTTAAGAGAATCATATCTCCATCCTAGTGTAATAAAGTTTGGATAGCGCTTTTTGCTCATTATTTTACGTGAAAATGAACATGCAATGAAACGCACCATCGGTTATTAACTCGTATATGAAGATATTGTGCATGATTTTAAACTTTGAACTTCGTGTTTCACGATACGATTACACTACAAATTTAATTCTCATTTCAAAACAAACTGTTTTCCAGTTTAAATAACAATCTTTTTTTTATATAATTACATTTGGTAATTATGCATTTAGTTTTGTACATGTTATTATAAAATTCGTAAACAATTTTATTAAATAATTTGGTCATTAATAAATGTTTTATCAAAAAATTACTTTAACGATTTCAAATTTCGACATAGGATATGTTTAGGACATCCTTACATAAGATTCGTCTGAGACAGCTTCGAGACACAACTTAAGAGTGTCCTAAGTTGATCCTAAGTCCATCCTAAAATTGGTCTAAGATGTGTCTTAGGACGAATCTTAGGATACTTTAGAGAACACCACCCCAGTTTAGACTTAGTGTAGTGTGTAAATGTCTCCGCTGATAACAATTCAATGTTAGATAAACATAATTATTCAGAATGAAAAGCTGTATAGTTATCAATATAGTACATTTTCAAAATCATTTATTTATTTAGGCTTGATGAAGATCTTCATCATATAACGAATTAATATTATATGTTATTCAGGTCTCAGACAGGGTATATACTGTGACATTCCCGGCTTAGAATTTATATCCTATAGGATATAAGCTCTAAGCCGGGAATGTCACAGTATATACCCTTTCTGAGACCTCAATTACACATATATTACGGATTACCCCTGACTTAATGTTATTTTACAGTGCCGGTATTTTTTGACAACACATACAAGTTGAAATACCCAACCTGATATGTTCGGCATACGCGAAGGATTTTCTGATTTGCTGGGAACATAATTTTATCGTGTATGATATAATTTACAATAACACTTTTAACATTAAATTTTAGTATTAAATGTTAATTGCGTTATTTTGTATCAAAAGTGTTTTATTGACTGAAGCACGTCATTATTTTCCCTCTGTGAGCCTCTGACAGTCTGATAGCTTTTGACTACGTCACATAGTAACCGCGGTGTTATGTTGACGTTTTTGAGGTTCCAAACGGGGATAAAAACGTCGTATATACCCCGGCAGTTTCCTGAATATATACTGACATCTCTGTGTTGTTATCCAATCACAAACCTCGACACATTTGTAATCCGTAATATAAGATGATGTGGTATGCTTGTCAATAATTTAATTCACCGTACATGTGGAATACCGTATGGTAGTTTTTTGGTCTTAGAAAGAATACACGTACTACATGTCTTTGATTTAATTAACAAATGATAAAAGATCTAGCATAAAACGTGATTCTCAATATAATTTAAAAATTGAGGAGAAAGCCAGAATAAGACAGTTATACAATTTAAAGAATACCGATCTATAAGTTTTATTACTTAGAGGTATACTGTTCCCCTTCTCTTTAACCTACAAGAAAACTTCACGAGAGCTGATGATTAAATATCCACTTTATTTTCCGTATATATTTTAAATGACTGAAGCAATTAAAATTCTTAAGAATATTCAATTTGTTTCAATATTGCCGAAAACTGAGACTTCTATAACTGTTATACATGTACTGGTCTCAGCTGAAAACAATACGTAACATTGTTAATATAAGCAAGTGTGACAAACCAATCAAAAATTTGTTGTTTGGGATGGTTCACTAGTATTCTTTTCACGGGTTTGGCTATACTTTTTGCACCTTTTGTATTATAGCGTTTCGTCTTTTAAATAGGCTTTTGTCATCGAGCATCACTGAAGAGACATGCATTGCCGAAATGCGCATCTGGTGCAAGAAAATTGGTAACGTTAATTTTATTCTATATTAACCAGTGACACGTGTACTAATTGTTATGGGACTGAAAAAGAATGGAACAAAAATAACCGGTTTTTCAAAAACTATATTTTTAAAATGCATTGCATAATTTAAACCGCTTTAAAGTGTTTCGTTCTATTTTATCTTTGTGTGTATACGAAAAAATGATAGCAAGTGAAACTTCAATGTTCATGACTTACGAGTATTATATTTCTTGTGAAATTGATAGATGAGCGATTTTCACAAATACAAAACATAAGAATATAGCGTAAACGTCAATTAATGGAGAAGCAACCCAACAAGGAAAATATAATTTCAGAGGCATCTACATGTACATGTATAACTAGTTTTGAATAAAAGAAATCATTCAACATGTTCATTGTCATATGATTCTATTTAGATTTGTGCGTTTTTCGAATTACGGATAAGTCAATAAGATAAAAAAATGTAATAGAAGCAAAAAAAAAAGAGATACATGAAATAACGAATTAACATAAGTTTACAAATACATACCTCGGTGCATTTAATAAAACAACATTTGAACTAATTAATACATTTTTTTTCATATTATTGTAAAATTGTATGTTTATGTACCTGATATAGAGGTCTTCTAAAATTAAAAATCACTTAAATGGGTATTGCTGGTGTATATACATGTATCACACGTGCTATCTACATGTACAATATACGAAAATGACACGGCTAGGTATTGTAAAGTTACTGAATGTAGATTACTGTCAGGTTTATATCCCCGGGTGAAGAATTTACTGATTTGTCAATCGGTTAGGTGTAATTTGTCATCTCGTAAAGGTTTGAATCAAGCTCATCTCTTCTTTCTTATAATATGAATTGCGATTTCGATTCTCAATTTTATTAATTGTGTCATATTAACCTGGAAACGATTAACCTATTTACACGTACATGTATAATGATGTAACATTAGATCTCTGTTAAATAACTTTATCATTACTAAAATTCGAAATTATGTACTTCTCCTTCCGTATGCCATGTTTTTTTTGTCAATTCTATCTTTCCATCAGGTCCGTAGTGCACTTTTTTGTCAGTCTAAGCGTACCACGGAGGACCTTTCAGTCTGCAGTATCTGTTACTGCATGTTAATACCCAAAAGGACCTCCTCAGTGCACTAAGAAGAAACATTTGAAAATAAGTCTATAATATTTGCGCAATTAAATGATTGTTTTTTGGCGCAAATGAATGTTGCAGTTTTTACAATAAATTGATGCGAAAAAAAAATGGCGTAATTAACTTGTGGCGCAAATTATTTTTTTTTTAGCGGAACTGGATATCGGCCTTGACATTGTGTATACACAAACAAAGCAATATTTATCTTTTACGCAGTCTAGCCGGAGAATAAAAGTTTTTGCAATGTGTGTAGGATTTTATTTTAGAATGTAATGAACAAGTAAGGAGATCGTTATAAACATTTAGTGAATCGGAAAAAGAGCTATGAACGAGGAAAGGGAAAAGTTCGGTGCATCGATAAAAAAATTTATCATGCGGGATGCATGTGATAATTGTAAAATTTCAATCTTTAAATAACATCCATTTGTAGAACTGATTATTTCGGTCCTTCAAATATGTGTAGAATAATAATAAAAAAAAACACCATATTATTAAGTCTCTTTCATATAAATACTGTAGATTTGTATTTGATTATCGATTGCAAACATAACGTTCAGTGAAAACTATTTCATGTATTCGTAAAAAGAACAAATCACAATACAATTGATTGGTCATTTAGGTAAATGATTTGCGACAGAATAAGTGAAACTTGGCCATAAGCTTACCTTAAAGATAAAGAAATAAAGAAATATAAAAAGGCAGAGTTATTTTTTAATTCTGTATTTTACTCATAATGGACTTATGCACTTTTACAGCCAATACTGAAATTATGAAATACATCGATTAAAATTATGTACACAATAAATAATTTCTGAGTAGTTTTCCGTGTCTACGTCTAATTACGAGTAAAATATAGTAAAATGTATAATTTGTGTATGCATTTCATGCTATGAGCTCTATATTTTCCTACGGAATAAAGAATTATTACAGAAGAACAGAAAAAAGAGAAAGGTAAATATCCATGAATACATAGAGTTTCGTAAAAAGTTACAAAGGACCATGCGTTACTTTCATGCCACGAGTTTTTATAGCACTTGGCAATTTTTGAAACGCATATATATATATATATGCGATATGCGATAAAGATCTAGTGCATTTGAGCAAATTAAAATCATGTTACACATATAACTATTTTATGTTCAACAAATTCACAAGTTTTGCATTTTGAAACCTCGTGTGCATATATATTTTGATGTTTTTATTTAAATTCCTTATATATGCACATGCCACGTGTATAACTCATTTGTTTGTTTACATTGTGGAATATGTGACTTTACAGAGACTATGCATTTAAGGTTTGAAACAAAAAACGATAGATACATCGAGGTCGTTTTGCTTAAGTGATTTACCTGTAAAAAGCCCGGGTCTCATACATGTTTAAAACGAATTGATGCATGTTTGAAATATCTTAACAGGGGCGTGGCCTATTAGTTTGACGCAACTAACCACCAACTTGATTTAAATTGATTTACCACAGAGACATCTATTTGACTGGCGTTAAAATGAATTGATATGAATTGAAATGAATTAAATATAATTTTTTTAATTTTTGTCAATCTTTATCAAATAACGATCAATCTCATTTAAATAGCGTTAACACGTTTTTGTCCGTTCAAGCTAAATTCGGGTTACTAGTGATAGTATCTGAGATATGGACTTGACCACGAACATTTTACCTTGTTCACTGATCCATGAAATAAGGTCGATGTCAAGTAAAAACTGTCTGAAAGACATGAGGACCTTGCAAAGTACGCATATACCAAATAAAGTTATCCTATTAATCATAATAAGAGAGAAATTATCATTACAAAAAATCGTTTTTTTTCAAGTAGTCACTGAACCATGAACATGAGGTCAAGGGCAATGGACATATGACCGACGGAAACTTCATATCATAAGGCATCTATATACAAAGTATGAAGCATCCAGGTTTTCTACCTTCTGAAATATTTAGCTTTTAAGAAGTAAGTTAACGCTGCAGCCGGATCTTTAACCCTATGTCGAGTTTTCTGCGACAAAAGTCGCAGGCTCGACCAAAAATCTCCATATACGCTTATTATAACCCTTTGTCAAATTGATTATCAAAACCATAATACAAGACAATAAACTGAAATATAGATTTTTAAAAACTATATTGCACAACTGTAAGCCAGAGGAAAGGACATTGCAACTATATTAAAGAATTAAGCTGGAAAAGTAAAATGGAGCATCAATGGTTTACAATGAAGTAACAAATAGTTATGCCCGAAATAAATGTGCCACATGAAAAGAATACAGGAAATACTTAACAGGATATGTCAATTAAAGTGAAATGACAAGAAATATTAATTGCATCAACAGAATGTTATAAAGTTCTTGACTTATACATACAAGTCACTAGTTCAGATTTGATTCTCATGGGGATTCGACCACCTGTATATAAGAATATTACAATAATTATATGTTTAACAGCTGACTAATAATAGATTATTTTTCTAAATGAAAAATACGAATTGAATTTAACTATCAAACTATAATTATTTAGCTGACTAATAATAAAACTATTATTTTAATAGAGATATGAGATATATTTATCATGTATATAGAATACATGTAACGGATTTTCTATTTATTTTCATCAATAATATCGATCCAGAAGAAGAAAATAATACATTATTATGTGTATCTGTTACGGACACTCCTGAACTATTCTTAGATACAGTTTAGGTCATGTTATGTCAAAAACACACGTGCATGCATCTGTGACGTATATACCAATCAACATACGCGATCTTGTAATCACGTGGAAGCAATTAGATAGACATATTTGACTGATAAAATACACATACTTATCTATCACACAGAACAGGATCTATGTTTATACTATAACATCAGAAGTAAAGAACTATTGTGTCTTGTTTTTCTTTAAAAAAAACCAAGTAATTATCATCTCTCAAATAGAGTTTGATATTACATGTTATTCTCAAATAGAATAGCAACACATAATAATCTCTTAAAAAGAGAAATAAATAGAATAGCAAAAATAAAGTAATCTCTCAAATAGAGACTGCTTTTTTGTTTTTGTGAAAAAAACAGTAATAATCATCTCTCAAATAGAGATTGATAAAACAGTAATAATCATCTCTCAAATAGAGATTGATAAAACAGTAATAATCATCTCTCAAATAGGGATTGATAAAACAGTAATAATCATCTCTCAAATAGGGATTGATAAAACAGTAATAATCATCTCTCAAATAGAGATTGATACTCTGAATATTGATAATACAAGTTATTCTCAAAAAGACACATAATGATATCTCAAATAGAGAATGCTATTAAAAGAATAGCAAATACAAAGTAATCTCTCAAATAGAGACTGCAAATTGTTCTGAAATAGAATAACAAAATTAGATATTTAATCTCTCAAATAGAGTATTAAAAGCAATGAGAAAACGTTTTACATACAAAGAGAATTCAAAGGAAAAAATATATAAACACGAAATCAATAAAGAACAAATATAAAGAACAGTAAACTAACTGAAGAGCTTATTGATAAAAAATAGGAAAAAATAGCAAAAAATAGAAAGAAGAAAAAAGATAAAAAACGAATGTATCAACAGGTGTCGTATCCCCATAAGAGAAATCAAATTTGAACTATATATTACAGAGGGTGGCTAGGGATACCTGATGAGGACAAGCCTAGGTCTAAAATGACCATAAACGAAACACCCTTTTTTTTAGTACACACACAATAATTATACTACAAACATGCAATTGTGGATTTCTAGAAAAATATGGAAATACATGCAGAAGAATATATTCCATAACCGGAAATATTTTAATATCATACACTGAGTTTACCAGCTCTTAAATACTCTAAATGTATGCACATAGAAAATTGAATTAAATACGAAGGATTATGACAAGATATACTGGATTGGTCCTGGACCCGATTGATTTTAACATCTAACAATTAAAGTCCTGTAAATCTGGAACAACAAATCCACCAAAATGTTACATCGAAAAAGAACTTTCCTCTGTTGGTCATTGTGTGTTGAAATTATACACAATAGTTGATAAAGAAAATTTTATGAAGTGTCTACTGATAGAAGGACAGATGAACGAATGGATGGAGACCAACGGACAAACAATGTTATACCATAATACGTTTAGTCCAGTCAATCTAGTATAAATTTCACCCTAACCCGAAAGTAATTGCAACAGAAAATTTTAAAGTTTTAATCTTTAGCAGTATACCCTAAATATACACAGAAAAAAGTCCTATAAAATATAACTTGAGGAAGACTAAAAAAATCACCATTTAAAATTCCTATAGAGATTTGCATTGAAAAGGGAGATAACTCTTGCAAAAACGGCAGAAATATCAATAAAAATTGATACAAAATAATAACTTTACCGCTTCTATTCATCAGAATGTATTGATTATTGATTTTTTAGCGGTCTATATAGTATAACAAACAACTCATAAGCTGTTTTAATATATTTTATCAAGCTATAATCTAGATTTCGTAATTCATTAGTTGACCATTTATTGAATTTTTCAACATGTCAAGGTAAAGAATCTCAAATTTAATAAAAATTATTAAGAATGTATTCTTCTTTTTGTGGTTTAAAGTTTCTTTAGATAAGGAAGTTACTGAAAAAATATAATATACAGATATAAACAATACCAAATTTTCACATTATTTTTTCAAAATGGTTACAAAGCTTCAAATTTGCAATTTCTTAAATGAAAAATGCATGAAAAAAATAAAACTACCCATAACACTTCGGTTTTGAACACTCCATGAGCAGAAGATTATATAATTTAGTCAAATACACAATTATAACCCCATCAAAGTATCATACTTTACATAAATTTCAAGAAAAGCAACCAAAAACTGACCAAAAAAGACTCATTTTTGCAAGAGTTATCTCCCCTCTCAATGTTTATTTCCATAGGAAATAAAAAATGCTGATTTTGAGTTTTCCTCAAGTTAGATTTTATGGGACTTTTTTCTGTGTATATAAAGGGTATAATACTATAGATTAGAACTAAAACATTCTCTGTTGCAATTAGTTTGAGGTTAAATCTTAGTTTGACTGGACTAGTTCTGTCTTAAAGGATTATATAAACATGGTAAACAATCATCATTCAAGGGTAATAACTCGTATAATGAGTGAACTGACAAATTTGGCTATGCTGACTTATAAATAGATCTAGTAAAGCTAATCATTTTGCTATTGAAAGTTCTTTTAAAATCTATTATATTTAACGTAGTAATAACACTGTGTAGCATCACCACCCGATAAAGGTACCCCAAAAGCAGTTAATAAAAATGTGAAGTCAGGTAAGGTCACATTCTTCTTATTTTTATTATTTTCTACTTTTTGCTGACAAGTACAATTTTGTCATACTTATTCCTAATAAGGTAGCTACTACTTAGGGCCGATTATGATCCTTTATTGGCTGTCTCTCTCTTTAAATCATCACCTGAACGAGTGGTAACTGTTCAAAGAAGCATGTGACAAGTTCAAATGGTATGATAGACAAGAATAATTTGTGAATTGGCATAAATGGAAATGTATCCATGGGACACAGATGATGCCCCGCTTGACATAACAATATAAAGGGACATAACTCAAGAACTGTAAAAGTGAGGCTACCCAACTTTGTACTTGATCTGAGTTTTGCGGTAATGAGCATTGTGTATACGTTTCATAACATTTAATTGAGGCACACAGAAGTTACCGAAGATAAACGAAAAATTCAGCAATTTTTCCATTTGTAAAGGGGCATACCTCTAGAACGGTAAAAGTGACACCACCAAAATTCAAGCTTGATTTGTGTTTTGTGGTAATTAGCATTGTGTATATAAGTTTCATAACATTTGGTTGAGGCAAACTAAAGTTAGAGAACAATAAAATGCTCCGGTGAGGCGCAGCCTTATACAACCGATGCGGTCGAACCCTGAACAGTTGGGGCAATTATGGACACAACATTCAAGCTTGATACAGCTCTGAATTTTGATTGTGATTAAATATTTGACACAGCAAAGGTTTCTTACACAGAATGAATGTGGTCTAAGAAAATTTTCATTTACCTATTATGGTCCAATATCTAAAATCTTAACACATGGTTAGATTCAGCATATCAAAGAATCCAAAGAATTCATTTTTTTATGAAATCTATATATTAATCAGAAATTACCAACTTAAAATCATTATGGCAAATTTTAAAGAAAAAAAAAGGAAAAAAAATCCCCAAACTCAATCCCAGCCTTCCCTTTGTAGTATGGTACCTTGCAGTACAATTTCAGAGAGATCCATACACTTGAACACAAGTTATTGTCAGAAAACTAGAAAAATGTTTGTTTTTTTTGGTCTTTTTTGTCCCCAAATTCCTAAACATTTAGGGAAATTATCCCAAACTCAAAGCCAGCGTTACCTTTGTGATATGGAACCTTTTAGTACAATTTCATAAAGATCCATACACTTACACAGAAGTTTTTGTCCTGAAACTAGAAATGCTTGTTTTGTGCCCTTTTTGGTCCCTAATTCCTCAAATTTTCAGGCAATTAACCACAAAATCAATCCCAGCCTTCCCTTTGTGCTATGGTACCGTGCAGTACAATTTCAGGGAGATCCACACACTTGAACGCAAGTTATTGTCTGGAAAATAGAAAATTGCTTATTTTTGGCCCATAATTCCCGAACTGTTGGTATCATAACCCCCAAAATCAATCCCAATTTCTCTTTTAAGGTATTGAACCTTATGGTAAAATTTCATAGAGATCCATTCGCTTAAACTTAAGTAATTGTACGAAAACCAATGTGTCTTTGGATGATGTTGACGCCAACGTCATACCAATATACGACTGCCAAAAAAAAATTTGTTCATAAAAAAACGAATATTTCAGCTATTTTCCCATTCGTAAAGAGGCATAACTTTAGAACGGTAAAAGTGACTCCACCAAAATTCAAACATTATCTGTGTTTTTGTGGTAATGAGCATTGTGTACAAGTTTCATAACATTTGGTTGAAGCAAACTTAAGTTAGAGAACGGAAACCAATTTTGGGAAGTACTTACATACGTGCAGATGGACAAGGGTAAACCTTAATGCCCCCTCCGCAACGGCGGGGGCATAAAAAACCACGATAAAGAATACTCGCAGATCATAACTGGACTTACCTTCTGGAGTCTGTAACATTACAGTCTACAAAAGAATAAACAATCTGATATTATATAACCAGATGCTCTGCAGGGCGCAGCTTTATACGACCGCAGAGATTGAACCTGAACTTTTGGAGCAAGTATGGACACAATATTCAACCTGAATTCAGCTCTAAATTTTGATTGTGATTAAATAGTTGACACAGCAAAGGTTTCTGACACAGAATGAATGTGGTCTAATGAACTTATTTTTTGTTTGTTTTGCCTTTGAGCAATTAACTATGCTGTTGAATATTAATCCTCTCAAAAAAATGTTTGAAGAAATTTTCTTTTTATTTATGAAATCTGAAATGAGTAAAATTGACCCCCTCCCATTTTTTTCACATCCTCCTTTCCCTTATTCCAAAACTGATATCAATTCAAATTTCTAATGGAGCATGCAACAATAACTACTCATTTAAATACATCATAAAATATCAAAATGTAAAAAAAGTGCTTGTTATCACCGAATGGTAAAGATTGTTTTTATTTATCAGTTGGTAGTAAAAGTGAATATACATAGTATATTGTATAAAACAATGATTTAAGTTGATTCAACTACTATTCTGGACAAGGAAGGATAACTCCAATTGAAAATGCATGTTTTGCTATTGCACAATATTGTGCAATTAGACATTTCTTGTTTTTGCGCAATACTGTGCAATTGAAGATTTCTGGCTATTGCACAATACTGTGCAATTGAAGATTTCTGGCTTTTGCTGAATACTGTGCAATTGAAAATTTCTTGCTATTGCACAATACTTAATATAATAATTTTGGATCATGATTTGGACCAACTTGAAAACTGGACCCATAATCAAAAATATAAGTACATGTTTAGATTCAGCATATCAAAGAACCCCAAGGATTCAATATTTGTTGAAAACAAACTACATTTAATTTTGGACCCTTTGGACCTTAATTATTAAATTTTTTCATAAACCTTGTGTCAAAATGTCATGAATTTATTTCTTCTTAAACTAAAGTTATAGTGCGAAAACCAAGAAAATGCTTATTTGGGACCTTTTTGGCCCTTAATTCCTAAAATGTTGGGACCAAAACTCCCAAAAATCAATTCCAACCTTTCTTTTGCGGTAATAAACCTTGTGTTTAAATTTCACAAATTTTTATTAACTTTTTCTAAAGTTAGAGTGCGAAAACAAAAAGTAATCGGATGACGACAACGACGCCAACGTGATACCAATATACGACCAAAACATTTCTTATTTTTGGGGTCGAATAATCAAAATTCATAAACTTAATGTGTGTACACGGTAAAATATAAAGCCATTCAGACAAGAAAATCAACTGTTTGATTTCGAGCAAAGAATCGAAAAAACAAATATGTCAGACATAAACGAAAAAAAAATATGTCAGACATCAACAAAAAACAACATCTGAAAGACATGCCTCGAATTAGAACATGAATGTAGCAGTTAAACAGGTTTTTAAGTGCTAAGTCCCTCTAAGCTTGAGACAATGGTGCAACAACACAACACAATAACACATCGTGAACATCAGTTTAAAAAATATCTGACGCTTCAGTTCGAAATGAAGCACACAAAAAGAAAGACACAAGTCACAAAAAACAAATATAAATGGAAATTACTTAATTTTGAGCGTCCGAAGTGCTTATCTAGATTTACCATCATCTACTCTCATTTGAGGGGTTGTTCCCAATCTTTTGGATAGATTTCTACATAACGACAGTTCTCTTATCTTGACCATCGTAAATGGAAAAGTTGAGACGTAAAACTATGCTTGAAACACACGTGTCACTCAAACAATTTCAAAGAAGTCTCCCTAATCAATTACCTATATTAAAGTCAAAGGATATTTAAAGTTTTCAATCGAAGATTTTTCTAGCTTTTGAAAAATTTTCGTCAAAACAACAGCTTTCTTTTCTAAACTATCTTTAAAAAAGAGGAGACATCAAAAGTTTGCTTCAAACACTTGCGTTGCAAAGTGGTAAAAACATTCTGTATGTGACATTTAGGGGAAGCCATTTAATCATATCATTTTGTCAAACAATTCAATCAACACCTTTATTGATTAGTCCTTTAGATTATTCATTGTCTGTCCAAATCTTAATGAGGTCAAGGTAAATTCCGAGTATTGTCTGGTCGGATAAAGTCCAAGAAACTCGAAAAAAGTAAATAAACAAGATGGAGGAAAATAAATCGTTCTATATATTTCTTTCGCCAAATTCGTTCACAAATGACGAATTTTTATTGCCAGCTGAAACCCTGCATGCTTTAATATGTCATATATAGGTTATAAGCTGAGAAAAAGTCTCAAACTGAACGACGTCAATCACGTTTCTGCACAATTACAGGATAGACAGTATTGAAAGCAGTTTTCCCAATTACTGGCAAACTAAAGACAATTGACCTGATCAATCTGAGCCATTGAGTGTGGAAAATAACCAAGAAAAAGACATTAATTCTTCATTTAGAGTCAGTACTCAAACAACGGTAATTTTTCAGACAATGACACAGTTGATAACGGGGCTCATAAATCAAAAATCAAAATACATGCTTAGATTCAGCATATCAAAGAACCCCATATATTAAATTTTTGTTGAAATCAAACAAAGTTTTATTTTGGACCCTTTAGACCTTAATGTAGACCAATTTGAAAACAGGACCAAAATCCAAAAACTTAATACACGGTTAGATTCAGCATATTAAAGAACCCCAAGAATTCAAAAATAAAACCCCATTGAAATTGGTCAAGAAATAAGCAATTTATACAAAGTATCTTCTTTTGCACAATACTGTGCAATTGAATATATATTTATTGCAATTGCGCAATACTGTGCAATTGAATATTTCTTACTTCTGTGCAATACTGTATAATTGACAATTTCTTGCTTTTGTGCAATAATGTATATTAGGCAACAAGCTTGGAATTGTCAACTTACATTGTTAACTGACAACAAATACTACAATGACATTGAAAACTACAGGCAACCGTTTTATTGTAATTTCTTTGTACCGAGTCTGTTTTGTCTCTTATAATCTGTGAATATCTTTTAAAGTAAGACAAGACTATTAACCTTAAGGAAATCCATCACTTCTCCCTTCTTCCTTTTTCTCTCTTCATCATCATAGCTTTCTATTTTTACCAGATCATAAGGAGTCTTACCCTGAAATACAATCAAATAATCTTTCATTAATTATACCCATATATATCTTTAATTTCAAAAACTGTAAAACATTAAATAATAGGTAACTGTTGCATTGATTTAACCTATGCATTGCAGAATGTTGTCTTATTTATACATACTTGAAATAAAAACCAGTGAACCTAAATCAACAACAAATATGAAGTGTCATTATAAAGAGATCAATGAATAATATTTGAGATTTTGCTGTTACAGAATTTATTGAAGGATTGGTAGTTGTGATGGTAGTGTAAGATGTGTTGCTGGAGTATTATTAATAGGTAGTTATATTAAAAAGAGTATGATTGGTGTAAGATGTGTTGGTGGAGTATGATTAGATGGAAGTTTTGTTAATAGTGTATAATTGGTGTAAGGTGTGTTGCTGGAGTATGATTAGATGGTAGTTTTGTTAATAGTGTATGGTTGGTGTAAGGTGTGTTGCTGGAGTATGATCAGATGGTAGTTTTGTTAATAGTGTATGATTGGTGTTAGGTGTGTTGCTGGAGTATGATTAGATGGTAGTTTTGTTAATAGTGTATGGTTGGTGTAAGATGTGATTATATAAAAAGAAGATTTGGTATGACTTTCAATGAGACAACTATCCACAAAAGACCAAAATGACACAAACATTAACAACTTTGTAACCGTACGCCCTTCAAAACGAGCAAATCCCATACCTCATAGTCATCTATAAAAGGCCCCGATAAGACAATATAAAACAATTCAAACGAGAAAACTAACAGCCTTATTTATGTAAAAAAAGAGTTGGAGTATGATTAGATATCGATTGTAGTTTTGTTAAATAGAGTATGATTGGTGTAGGGTGTTGGTAGAATGTGATTATACGGTAGTAGTGTCAGTAGTGTATGATTGGTGTAGGGTGTGTTGGTGGAATGTAATAAGATAGTAGTTTTGTTAATAATAGTGTATGATTGATGTAAAGTGCATTGGTGGAATGTCATTAAATGGTAGTTTTGTTAATAGTGTTTGATTGGTGTAGGGTGTGTTGGTGGATATGATTATATGGTATTTTTGTAAATAATGTATGGTTGTGTAAGGTGTGTTGGTGAAATATGATAAAATGGTAGTTTTGTTAAAAGTAAATAATACCCCTAACCCTAACACATCTAATCATACACTATTAACAAAACTACCATCTAATCACTTTCCATCAAAACACCTTACACCTTTCATACACTATTAACAAAACTACCATCTGATCATACTCCAGCAACACACCTTACACCAACCATACACTATTAACAAAACTTCCATCTAATCATACCCCACCCATACACCTTACACCAATCATACACTATTAACAAAACTACCTTCAAATCATACTCCAGCAACACATATTACTACAATCTAATCACATTCCACCAATACACCTTACATCAATCATACTCTACCATCACAACTATCATCTAATCACATTCCACCAATACACCTTACACCAATCATACTCTACCATCACAACTCCCAACTAATCCCATTCCACCAACACACCCTACACCAATCATACACTACTGACACAACGACCATATAATCACATTTCACCAATGCACCTTACACCAACCATACACTATTAACAAAACTACAATATAATTACATTCCATCAACACATACTACACCAATCATCATGATCATACACTACCAACACAACTACCATCTAAAAATATTCCACCAACACACCTACACCAATCATACACTATTAACAAAACTACCATTTAGTGAAATTCCACCAATACACTTTACACCAACCATACACTATTAACAAAACTACCATCTTATCATACTCCAGCAACACACATTACACTAATCATACACTATTAACAAAACTACCATCTTATTACATTCCACTTATACACCTTACACCAACCTTACACTACCACTATTGGTGTTTGATTTGAAAATATCTAGTTTGCTATCCAATCTTCTATAAAAATTAATTGTATAATGTTTTGATCAACACTATTAGAGGATGGCTTGGATTTGAAATAGCATTTAACAAGTGAAACTGCGAGCTACTGCTCACTGATGATACCCCCGCCGCAAGTGGATAATATTAATAGTGAAAAAAATATGCAAGTGTTTGGTAAACAGGAAGTTGTCGAGTGATGAATCTGAAAATGCATCACACGGTATAGCTAACTTATTTAAATACTGAAACCAAATTTCAGAAATCCTTGTATTGTAGTTCCTGAGAAAAATGTGACGAAAATTTTAAACTTGGCTATCATGTGTAAAATCATCCAATATGCAAGTGTTCAGTTTAATAACAGGAAGTTGTAAATTGATGAATCTGAAAACGCATCACACGGTATAGCTGAAGTTATATAAATCCTGAAACCAAATTTCAGAAATCCTTGTATTGTAGTTCCTGAGAAAAATGTGACGAAAATTTTAAACTTGGCTATCATGTGTAAAATCATACAAGTGTTCGGTAAACAGGAAGTTATCAAGTGATCAATCTGAAAACGCATCACACGGTATAGCTGACTTAATTAAACCCTGAAACCAAATTTCAGAAATCCTTGTATTGTAGTTCCTGAGAAAAATGTGACGAAAATTTTAAACTTGGCTATCATGTGTAAAATCATCCAATATGCAAGTGTTCGTTTAGCAGGAAGTTGTAAGGTGATGAATCTGAAAACGCATCACACGGTATAGCTGACTTATACAAATCCTGAAACCAAATTTCAGAAATCCTTGTATTGTAGTTCCTGAGAAAAATGTGACGAAAATTTTCAACTTGGCTATCATGTGTAAAATCATACAAGTGTTCGGTTAACACTAAGTTGTCAAGTGATTAATCTGAAAACGCATCACACGGTATAGCTGACTTAGATAAACCCTGAAACCAAATTTCAGAAATCCTTGTATTGTAGTTCCTGACAAAAATGCGACAAAAAATATTCATGGGACGGACGGACTGACGGACTGACAGAAGGACAGACAGAGGTAAAACAGAATACCCCCCTTTTTTAAAGCGGGTGTATAATGATTGATAGAAACAGCTATAGTATCAAATTGACAACATGAAGTTCAAAAGGGAGATTATTTTGGTGGGAAATGTTTTATGTTGTATTAGTTTAAAAAATTGATTGGGCCCATTAAATTTCAACTGGGCCCCTAAAAAAATATTTTTGGGACCCAGCTGGCCCCTGGAGAAAAACAGTAAAGTTTAGTCCTTATGTCAGATGAGTAATTGGACAAGAGAATGATTAGATGGTTTATGTGCTGGTAGTGTATTATTGGTGAAAGATGTGTAATTAGAGTATGATTAGATGGTTGATGTGCTGGTAGTGTATTATTGGTTTTAGATATGTGATTGGAGTATGATTAGATGGTTTATGTGCTGGTAGTGTATTATTGGTGAAAGCTGTGTAATTAGAGTATGATTAGATGGTTTATGTGCTGGAAGTGTATTATTGGTGAAAGATGTGTAATTAGAGTATGATTATATGGTTGATGTGTAGGTAGTGTATTATTGGTTTTAGATATGTGATTGGAGTATGATTAGATGGTTGATGTGCTGGTAGTGTATTATTGGTGTTAGATGTGTAATTGGAGTATGATTAGATGGTTGATGTGCTAGTAGTGTATTATTGGAGGTAGATGTGTAATTGGAGTGTGATTATATGGTTGATGTGTAGGTAGTGTTTTATTGGAGGTAGATGGTTGATGTGCTGGTAGTGTATTATTGGTGTTAGATGTGTAATTGGAGTATGATTAGATAGTTGATGTGTAGGTAGTGTATTATGTGTAATTGGAGTATGATTAGATGGTTGATGTGCTGGTAGTGTATTATTGGTGCTAGATGTGTGTTGGTGGAGTATGATGAGATAATAGTTGTGTCAGTAGTGTATGATTTGTGTAGGGTGTGTTGGTGGAGTATGATGAGATGGTTGTTGTGTCAGTAGTGTATGATTGGTGTTAAGTGTGTTGGTAGAGTCTGATGAGATGGAAGTTGTGTCAGTAGTGTAGGATTGGTGTTAAGTGTGTTGGTAGAGTATGATGAGATGGCTGTTGTGTCAGTAGTGTAGGATTGGTGTAAGGTGTGTTGGTAGAGTATGATGAGATGGTTGTTGTGTCAGTAATGTAGGATTGGTGTTAGGTGTGTTGGTAGAATATGATGAGATGGTAGTGGTGTCAGTAATGTAGGATTGGTGTTAGGTGTGTTGATGGAGTATGATGAGATGGTAGTTGTGTCAGTAGTGTATGATTGGTGTTAAGTGTGTTGACAGAGTATGATGAGATGGTAGTTGTGTCAGTAGTGTATGATTGGTGTAGGGTGTTGGTGGAGTATGATGAGATGGTAGTTATGTTAGTAGTGTATGATTGGTCTTGGGTGTATTGGTGGAGTATGATGAGATGGTAGTTGTGCCAGTAGTGTAGGATTGGTGTTAGGTGTGTTGGTGATGTATGATGAGATGGTAGTTGTGTCAGTAATGTATGATTGCTGTTAGGTGTGGTGGTGGAGTATGATTAGATGGTTGTTGTGTCAGTAGTGTATGATTGGTGTTAGGTGTGTTGGTAGAGTATGATGAGATGGTAGTTGTGTCAGTAGTGTATGATTGGTGTGGGTGTGTTGGTAGAGTATGATGAGATGGTTTTTGTGTCAGTAATGTAGGATTGGTGTTAAGTGTATTGGTAGAGTATGATGAAATGGTTGTTGTGTCAGTAGTGTAGGATTGGTGTGGGTGTGTTGATAGAGTATGATGAGATGGTTGTTGTGTCAGTAGTGTAGGATTGGTGTAGGTGTATTGGTAGCGTATGATGAGAAGGTAGTTGTGTAAGTAGTGTATGATTGGTGTAAGGTGTGTTTGCAGAGTATGATGAGAAGGTAGTTGTGTCAGTAGTGTATGAATAGGAGATAACTGTATTGTATTTTAAGCTCTGACGGCATCATTTGGGGATTTGATGGTCGAAAATTAAGTTTACTGGCGATGCGTTAGTGGAGACAGTAAACAGGTATTTGTGACCATCAAATCCCCAATTGATGCAGTCGGAGCTTAAAATACAATATTTTTATCTCCATTCTAATGAAACTGACAGAAAACAATGTTAAAACATGCATTTAAAATCTGTCATATACCGTCTACGCATGCCTTACGTCCCATAGCAACAATTGTCAATTGATGCCATGTAATTAAGTGACATTATCCGATCAAAATGAACGTTACAAACGTTGTTGCATTAGAATTGGTGTTAGCTGTGTAGATGATGTATGATGAGATGGTAGTTGTGTCAGTAAGGTAGGATTGGTGTTAAGTGTGTTGGTAGAGTATGATGAGATGGTAGTTGTGTCAGTAGTGTAGGATTGGTGTTAGATGTGTTGGCGGAGTATGATGAGATGGTAGTTGTGTCAGAAAGGTAGGATTGGTGTTAGGTGAGTTGGTGGAGTATGATGAGATGGTAGTTGTGTCAGTAAGGTAGGATTGGTGTTAAGTGTGTTGGTAGAGTATGTTGAGATGGTAGTTGTGTCAGAAAGGTAGAATTGGTATTAGGTGAGTTGGTGGAGTATGATGAGATGGTAGTTGTGTCAGTAGTGTATGATTGGTGTTAGGTGTGTTGGTGGAGTATGATGAGATGGTAGTTGTGTCAGTAATGTAGGATTGGTGTTAGGTAGTTTGGTTGAGTATGATGAGATGGCAGTTGTGTCAGTAATGTAGGATTGGTATTAGGTGTGTTGGTGGAGTATGATGAGATGGTAGTTGTGTCAGTAATGTAGGATTGGTGTTAGGTGTATTGATGTATGATGAGATGGTAGTAGTGTCAGTAGTGTAGGATTGGTGTTTAGTGTGTTGGTGGAGTATGATGAGATGGTAGTTGTGACAGTAGTGTAGGATTGGCGTTAGGTGTGTTGCTAGAGTGTGATGAGACGGTAGTTGTGTCAGTAGTGTATGATTGGTGTAGGGTGTGTTGTTGGAATGTGATGAGATAATAGTTGTGTCAGTAGTGTAGGATTGGTGTTAAGTGTGTTGGTAGAGTATGATGAGATGGTTGTTGTGTCAGTAGTGTATGGTTGATGTTAGGTGTGTTGGTGGAGTATGATGAGATGGTAGTTGTGTTAGTAGTTTATAATTGGTGTAGGGTGTGTTGTTGGAGTATGATGAGATGGTAGTTGTGTCAGTAGTATAGGATTGGTGTTAGGTAAATTGGTTGAGTATGATAAGATGGTAGTTGTGTTTTTAGTGAAGGATTGGTGTTAGGTGTGTTGGTGGAGTATGATGAGATGGTAGTTGTGTCAGTAATGTAGGATTGGTGTAGGGTGTGTTGGTAGAGTTTGATGAGATGGTTGTTGTGTCAGTAGTGTAGGATTGGTGTTAGGTGTGTTGGTGGAGTATGATGAGACGGTAGTTGTGTCAGTAATGTGGGATTGGTGTTAGGTAGTTTTGTTGAGTATGATGAGATGGTAGTTGTGTCAGTAGTGTAGGATTGGTGTTAGGTAGTTTGGTTGAGTATGATGAGATGACAGTAGTGTATGATTGATGTTAGGTGTGTTGGTGGACTATGATGAGATGGTAGTTGTGTTACTAGTGTATGATTGGTGTAGGGTGTGTTGTTGGAGTATGATGAGATGGTAGTTGTGTTAGTAGTGTAGGATTGGTCTTAGGTGTGTTGGTGGAGTATGATGAGATGGTAGTTGTGTTAGTAGTGTGTGATTTGTGTAGGGTGTGTTGGTGGAGGATGATAAGATGGAAGTTGTGTCAGTAGTGTATGATTGGTGTAGGGTGTGTTGGTAGAGTATCATGAGATGGTAGTTCTGTCAGTAATGTAGGATTGGTGTTAGGTGTGTTTGTGGAGTATGACGAGATGGTAGTGGTGTCAGTAGTGTAGGATTGGTGTTAGGTGTGTTGGTTAAGTATGATGAGATGGTAGTTGTGTTAGAAGTGTATAATTGTTGTAGGGTATGTTGGTGGAGTATGATAAGATGGTAGTTGTGTCAGTAGTGTATGATTGGTGTAGGGTGTGTTGTTGGAGTATGATGAGATGGTAGTTGTGTCAGTAGTGTAGGATTGGTGTTAGGTGTGTTGGTGGAGTATGATGAAATGGTAGTTGTGTCAGTAATGTAGGTTTGGTGTAAGGTGTGTTGGTGGAGTATGATGAAATGGTTGTTGTATCAGTAGTGTAGGATTGGTGTAGGGTGTGTTGGTAGAGTATAATGAGATGGTAGTTCTGTCAGTAATGTAGGATTGGTGTAAGGTGTGTTGGTGGAGTATGATGAAATGGTTGTTGTATCAGTAGTGTAGGGTTGGTGTAGGGTGTGTTGGTAGAGTATGATGAGATGGTAGTTCTGTCAGTAATGTAGGATTGGTGTTAGGTGTGTTGGTGGAGTGTGATGAGATGGTAGTTGTGTCAGTAATGTAGGATTGGTGTTAGATGTGTTGGTGGAGTATGATGAGATGGTAGTTGTGTCAGTAGTGTAGGATTGGTGTTAGGTGTGTTGGTGGAGTATGATGAGATGGTAGTTGTTCAGTAATGTAGGATTGGTTTAAGGTGTGTTGATGGAGTGTGATGAAATGGTTGTTGTATCAGTAGTGTAGGATTGGTGTAGGGTGTGTTGGTAGAGTATGATGAGATGGTAGTTCTGTCAGTAATGTAGGATTGGTGTTAGGTGTGTTGGTGGAGTATGATGATGGTAGTTGTGTCAGTAATGTAGGATTGGTGTTAGATGTGTTGGTGGAGTATGATGAGATGGTAGTTGTGTCAGTAGTGTAGGATTGGTGTTAGGTGTGTTGGTGGAGTATGATGAGATGGTAGTTGTGTCAGTAATGTAGGATTGGTGTAAGGTGTGTTGATGGAGTGTGATGAAATGGTTGTTGTATCAGTAGTGTAGGATTGGTGTAGGGTGTGTTGGTAGAGTATGATGAGATGGTAGTTGTGTCAGTAATGTAGGATTGGTGTTAGATGTGTTGGTGGAGTATGATGAGATGGTAGTTGTGTCAGTAGTGTAGGATTGGTGTTAGGTGTGTTGGTGGAGTATGAGATGGTAGTTGTGTCAGTAATGTAGGATTGGTGTAGAGTGTGTTGGTAGATTTTGATGAGATGAGATGAGATGGTTGTTTTGGTTGTTTTGTCAGTAGTGTAGGATTGGTGTTAGGTGTGTTGGTGGAGTATGATGAGATGGTAGTTGTGTCAGCAATGTAGGATTGGTGTTAGGTGTATTGATGTATGAGGAGATGGTAGTAGTGTCAGTAGTGTAGGATTGGTGTTAGGTGTGTTGCTAGAGTATGATGAGACGGTAGTTGTGTCAGTAGTGTATGATTTGTGTAGGGTGTGTTGGTGGAGGATGATAAGATGGAAGTTGTGTCAGTAGTGTAGGATTGGTGTTAGGTGTGTTGGTAAAGTATGATGAGATGGTAGTTGTGTCATTAGTGTAGGATTGGTGTTAGATGTGTTGGTGGAGTGTGATGAGATTAAAGTTGTGTCAGTAGTGTAGGATTGGTGTTAGGTATGTTGGCGGAGTATGATGAGATGGTAGTTGTGTCAGTAGAATAGGATTGGTGTAAAGTGTGTTGGTGGAGTATGATAAGATAGTAGTTGTGTCAGTAGTGTATGATTGGTGTAGGGTGCTTTGTTGGAGTATGATGAGATGGTTGTTGTGTCAGTAGTGTATGATTGATGTTAGGTGTGTTGGTGGAGTATGATGAGATGGTAGTTGTGTAACTAGTGTATGATTGGTGTAGGGTGTGTTGGTGGAGTATGATAAGATAGTAGTTGTGTCAGTAGTGTATGATTGGTGTAGGGTGCTTTGTTGGAGTATGATGAGATGGTAGTTGGGTTAGTTGTGTAGGATTGGTCTTAGGTGTGTTGGTGGAGTATGATTAGATGGTAGATGTGTTAGTAGTGTGTGATTTGTGTAGGGTGCGTTGGTGGAGTATGACGAGATGGTAGTTGTGTCAGTAGTGTAGGATTGATGTTAAGTGTGTTGGCAGAGTAAAATGAGATGGTAGTTGTGTCAGTAAAGTAGGATTGGTGTTAGCTGTGTGGATGATGTATGATGAGATGGTAGTTGTGCCAGTAGTGTAGGATTGGTAAACGGTGTGTTGGTGGAGTATGATGAGATGGTAGTTGTGTCAGAAATGTAGGATTGGTGTAATGTGTGTTGGTGGAGTATGATGAGATGGTAGTTGTGTCAGTAATGTAGGATTGGTGTTAGATGTGTTGGTGGAGTATGATGTGATGGTAGTTGTGTCAGTAGTGTAGGATTGGTGTTAGGTGTGTTGGTGGAGTATGATGAGATGGTAGTTGTGTCAGTAATGCAGGATTGGGGTAGAGTGTGTTGGTAGAGTTTGATGAGATGGTTGTTGTGTCAGTAGAGTAGGATTGGTGTTAGGTGTGTTGCTAGAGTATGATGAGATGGTAGTTGTGTCAGTAGTGTAGGATTGGTGTAGGGTGTGTTGGTAGAGAATGATGATATGGTTGTTGTGTCAGTGGTGTATGATTGGTGTTAGCTGTTGGTGATGTATGATGAGATGGTAGTTGTGTCAGTAGTGTAGGATTGGTGTTAGGTGTGTCGGTGGAGTATGATGAGATGGTAGTTGTGTCAGTAGTGTAGGATTGGTGTTAGGTGTGTTGGTGGAGTATGATGAGATGGTAGTTGTGTCAGTAGTGTAGGATTGGTGTTAGGTGTGTTGCTAGAGTATGATGAGATGGTAGTTGTGTCAGTAGTGTAGGAGATTGGTGTAGGGTGTGTTGGTAGAGTATGATGAGATGGTTGTTGTGTCAGTAGTGTATGATTGGTGTTAGCTGTTGGTGATGTATGATGAGATGGTAGTTGTGTCAGTAATGTAGGATTGGTGTTAGGTGTGTTGGTGGAGTATGATGAGATGGTAGTTGTGTCAGTTGTGTAGGATTGGTGTAGGGTGTGTTGGTAGAGTATGATGAGATGGTTGTAGTGTCAGTAATGTCGGATTGGTGTTAGGTGTGTTTGTAGAGTATGATGAGATGGTAGTTGTGTCAGTAGTGTAGGAGATTGGTGTAGGGTGTGTTGGTAGAGTATGATGAGATGGTTGTTGTGTCAGTAGTGTATGATTGGTGTTAGCTGTTGGTGATGTATGATGAGATGGTAGTTGTGTCAGTAATGTAGGATTGGTGTTAGGTGTGTTGGTGGAGTATGATGAGATGGTAGTTGTGTCAGTTGTGTAGGATTGGTGTAGGGTGTGTTGGTAGAGTATGATGAGATGGTTGTAGTGTCAGTAATGTCGAATTGGTGTTAGGTGTGTTGGTGATGTATGATGAGATGGTAGTTGTGTCAGTAGTGTAGGATTGGTTTTAGGTGTGTTGGTGGAGTATGATGAGATGGTAGTTGTGTCAGAAGTGTAGGATTAGTGTAAGGTGTGTTGGCAGAGTATGATGAGATGGTAGTTGTGTCAGTAATGTAGGATCGGTTTTAGGTGAGTTGGTAGAGTATGATGAGATGGTAGTTGTGTCAGTAATATAGGATTTGTGTTAGGTGTGTTAGTGGAGTATGATGAGATGATAGTTGTGTCAGTAGTATATGAATGATGTAGGGTGTGTTGGTAGAGTATCATGAGATGGTTGTTGTGTCAGTAGTGTTGGATTGGTGTTAGGTGTGTCGGTGGAGTATGATGAGATGGTAGTTGTGTCAGTAATGTAGGATTGGTGTTAGGTGTGTTGGTGGAGTATGATGAGATGGTAGTTGTGTCAGTAATGTAGGATTGGTGTTAGGTGTGTTGGTAGGTTGAGGTCAAGTGAAAACTGTCTAACGGGCATGAAGACCTTCCAAGGTACGCACATACCAAATATAGTTACTTATAAAAGATCACTGACCCATGAAAATGAGGTCAAGGACATTGGACATGTGACTGGCGGAAACTTTGTAATATGAGGCATCCATCTACAAAGTATGAAGCATCAAGGTCTTCCTCCTTCTAAAATATAAAGCTTTTAAGAAGTTAGCTAATGCCTCCGCCACTGCTTGATCCCTATCCCTATGCCGAGCTTTCAGAGATTAAAGTCGCAGGCTCGACAAAAAATAATCAGTTTTAAGGGGGCTCGCGGGTCTAAATCATTTTTTTCATTTAAAAAAAATGGGGTCACCGTTCATTTACGCTCACAATCTGCCTTCCAAAGAAGCATACATTTTTGTTAATGTCCTTTTTTCTGTTGACCTAATAGGGGAAATAGTTGTAATATCGAAATAAAAAAAGAACTAAATTACAGAAATTGCTTAAATTTTACAATTATTTAGTTTATGTACAGCTTTTTCGAAAACAACAATAAAAAATATAGGTCACCAATGAGTAAATTTAAGATATTTCTATTTTAATCCCAAAAAAAGTCATTTTTGCACCAAAGGGAGATAATTTGGCGCTTTTTCAATGATATCTACATTTTAAAAGCCACCTGAGGCCAACAAGAATTTTTTGGAATGATTCTTGTACCATAATGATAAAGTAATAACTACTTAAGGTAATAAATGAAATTTGTAATGAAAAATTATTGTTTATTTTTTTTCTGAAAATCTTATACCCATGAGCCTCCTTAATACTGTGTTCATTCATCAAGTGTTTTAATAAAAAAAAAGGTTTGTCCCTCCATGAACAAAGTTACGCACAGACTGATTTCCTCATATTTAGTTTAACCTGTTTATTATACAGGTATTTCATCATAAACTTAAAAGTTGTACTTTATTTGTTTTATCTGCAGCTATTTACCCTCAACTATTGTATTTGTATTTATATTGTAATTGTACTTTCTCTGTTGACTTGTATTTAGTTTTTAGAGAATAAAATAACTATCTATCTAATAGGAATAAAACTGAATGTTACCTGTTTTGATTTCACCCAAGGACTGCATCCTTGATCTATTAAACATTTTGTTATATCAATCCGTCCATTCTCAGCAGCATAATGTAAAGCTGTTTGTCCATCCTATAACAATATAAAAATATAAACATGTTAATGGTGTGTGATAACAAAATCATGAGAGGAGTCAAACAATTTACCAAATGTAAGAAATATAACATCAGGTAAAAAAATATCCAATTATATTTGTGTATAAACTATTAAATGGTAGATTAAGATATATAAATTCAATGCATATTTTCTAATTCAGTGAAACAAAACAGGTAAAAAAATAGTAAACTTTTAATTATATAAGTGTAACAAGTCAAATAATAGCAACCCTCACTTTATATAAGTCTCACAAGTATTTGTTGTCCATTTAACATGTATGATTAACAAAATGATTTTATGTTGATTCAGTAGAAAGATCAAATTTGAAAAAAAACCTTTTTTCAAGAAACATTCAAACGAGTTATATTTTCTGATTCAGTACGAAGAGACAAGAAAAATAAGACCCCACTTTATATAATTCTGTCAAGTATTTGTTATTTTTAAAAGATGTTTTACATTAGATCTGTAGAATTAACATTGTCTGACTAAAGATGTTAACACAACTTGTTCTCATCAACTTCTCATTAAAATCAGATGTCAACAAAATAATTTTTTGTCAGGAAACAAAATAAAACCTTAACTATCTGATTCAGTTCTGTGTTACGAATAAAATGAGAACCCACTTTATATACTTCTAACAAATGTTTATTGTCCATTAAACCTGTCTGATTAACAACATGATTTTGTGTAGATTCTGTATAAAGTGATGTTTGGTCAGAGTAAGGTGATTATATCTATCATTACCTCTGATGTAGCGTCTAACTGACTGCCATGACTGATGAGGTACGTCACTACCTCCAGGTGTCCTCCCTCAGCCGCCCACATTAATGGTGTCATTCTCAACTGTAATATCAACATATAACAGACATCAAAACTTGTGTCATAAACTGGACAATGTTGTGTAATAAATATAAACAAAATATATATCACATGAATCAGTGGTCAAAACTGAATAAAATGACCAGTCACACTTTTATTTATATTCTACATAAACAACAAATAAACAACATGTTTTATTGTGAGATGTCAGAACTTCCATCAGAACTGTCAGGTTAAAAAAAATACTTTTTTCTAGAAACATAAAACAATATTTATATCAATGGACTCAGCTGGACAAGACAATTAAAATGAGACCCCACTTTATATAATTCTATCAAATATGTGTTGTCCATTAAATCTGTCTGATTAACAATGATTATGTAGAATGATCAATAGTTTTAAAAAATGACTTTTTTCAAGAAACATTAAAACGAGTAATATTTTCTGATTCAGTAGGAAGAGACAAAAAAAATAAGACCCCACTTTATATAATTCTGTCAAGTATTTGTTATTTTTAAAAGGCATTTTATATTAGATCTGTAGAAATAATATTATCTGACTGAAGATGTTAACACAACTCGTTCTCATTAACTTCTCATTAAAATCAGATGTTTACAAAATAATTTTTCGTCAAGAAACAAAATAAAACCTTAACTATCTGATTCAGTTCTGTGTTACGAATAAAATGAGATCCCACTTTATATAATTCTAACAAATATTTGTTGTCCATTAAACTTGTCTGATTAACAAAATGATTTTGTGTAGATTCTGTATAAAGTGATGTTTAGTCAAAGTAAGGTGATTATATCTATCATTACCACGATGTCTGTGTTGTCTAACTGACTGCCGTGAGTGACCAGGTAAGTCACCACCTCCAGGTGTCCGTACACAGCGGCCCACATTAATGGTGTCACTCCAGCCTGTAATATCAACATTTAACAGACATCAAAACTTGTGTCATAAACTGGACAATGTTGTGTAATAAATATAAACAAAATATATATCACATGAATCAGTAGTCAAAACTGAATAAAATGACCAGTCACACTTGTATTTATATTCTACATAAACAACAAATAAACAACATGTTTTATTGTGAGATGTCAGAACTTCCATCAGAACTGTCAGGTTAAAAAAATTACTTTTTTCTAGAAACATAAACAATATTTATATCAATGGACTCAGCTGGACAAGACAATTAAAATGAGACCCCACTTTATATAATTCTAACAAATATTTGTTGTCCATTAAACCTGTCTGATTAACAATGATTACATAGAATGATCAACAGTTTTTTAAAAAAATATTTTTTTCAAGAAACATCAAAACAAGTTGTATTTTCTGATTCAGTAGGAAGAGACAAGAAAAATAAGACCCCCCTTTATATAATTCTGTATTATCTAACTGAAGATGTTAACACAACTTGTTCTCATCAACTTCTCATCAAAATCAGATGTTTACAAAATAATTTTTCATCAAAAAACAAAATAAAACCTTAACTATCTGATTCAGTTCTGTGTTACGAAAAAAATGAGACCCCACTTTATATAATTCTAACAAATATGTGCTGTCCATTAAACTTGTCTGATTAACAGCATTTTGTGTTGATTCAAAATAATGATCAAAGCTTAGAAAATAGTTAGTGGTATTACCGTGTAAAATGTTGGGTGTCTACCAGCTGCTTCATATCATATGAGTTGTTGTGTATACGGGTAATATAGCAATGGTGTATGTTTTGGTGAGTAGGTATATAGAGTTAGTTGTGTGATAATAATAGCAATGGTATTTGTGTGTAAGGTAATATGCAATGTGTATGTTTGTGGGGGTATAAGGTAATATAGCATTATTGTGGATTAGAATATAGCAATGTTGTTTGTGGTGAGTATAAGGGTAATATAGCAATGGTGTATGTTTGTGTGTGTATAAAGGGTAATTAGCAATGGTGTATGTTTGTGGTGAGTATAAGGGTAATATAGCAATGGTGTATGTTTGTGGTGAGTATAAGGGTAATATAGCAATGGTGTATGATTGTGATGAGTATAAGGGTAATATAGCAATGGTGTATGTTTGTGGTGAGTATAAGGGTAATATAGCAATGGTGTATGTTTGTGGTGAGTATAAGGGTAATAGTAGCAATGGTGTATGATTGTGTGAGTATAAGGGTAATATAGCAATGGTGTATGTTTGTGGTGAGTATAAGGGTAATGTAGCAATGGTGTATGTTTGTTGTGAGTATAAGGGTAATGTAGCAATGGTGTATGTTTGTGTGTGAGTATAAGGTAATGTAGCAATGGTGTATGTTTGTGGTGAGTATAAGGGTAATATAGCAATGGTGTATGTTTGTGGTGAGTATAAGGGTAATGAGCAATGGTGTATGTTTGTGGTGATAAGGTAATAAGCAGGTGATTGTGTGTAAGGTAAGCAATGGTGTATGTTTGTGGTGAGTATAAGGGTAATATAGCAATGGTGTAATGTTTGTGTGTGTATAAGGTAATATAGCAATGGTGTATGTTTGTGGTGAGTATAAGGGTAATATAGCAATGGTGTATGTTTGTGGTGAGTATAAGGGTAATGTGCAATGGTGTATGTTTGTGGTGAGTATAAGGGTAATATAGCAATGGTGTATGTTTGTGGTGAGTATAAGGTAATATAGCAATGGTGTATGTTTGTGGTGAGTATAAGGGTAATATAGCAATGGTGTATGTTTGTGGTGAGTATAAGGGTAATATAGCAATGGTGTATGTTTGTGGTGAGTATAAGGGTAATATAGCAATGGTGTATGTTTGTGGTGAGTATAAGGTAATATAGCAATGGTGTATGTTTGTGGTGTGTATAAGGGTAATATAGCAATGGTGTATGTTTGTGTGAGTATAAGGGTAATATAGCAATGGTGTATGTTTGTGGTGAGTATAAGGGTAATATAGCAATGGTGTATGTTTGTGGTGTGTATAAGGGTAATATAGCAATGGTGTATGTTTGTGTGAGTATAAGGGTGAATATAGCAATGGTGTATGTTTGTGGTGAGTATAAGGGTAATATAGCAATGGTTGTATGTTTGTTGTGAGTATAAGGGTGATATAGCAATGGTGTATGTTTGTGATGTGTATAAGGGTAATATAGCAATGGTGTATGTTTGTGGTGAGTATATGGGGTAATATAGCAATGGTGTATGTTTGTGTGTGGGTATAAAATGGTGTGGTATAGTAATAGCAATGGTGCTATGTTTGTGTGAGTATAAGGTAGATATAGCAATGGTGTATGTTTGTGATGTGTAATAAGGGTAATATAGCAATGGTGTATGTTTGTGGTGAGTATATGGGTAATATAGCAATGGTGTATTTTGTGGTGAGTATAAGGGTAATATAGCAATGGTGTATGTTTGTGGTGAGTATAAGGGTGATATAGCAATGGTGTATGTTTGTGTGTGTATAAGGTAATATAGCAATGGTGTATGTTTGTGTGTGTATAAGGGTAATATAGCAATGGTGTATGTTTGTGATGTATAAGGTTAATATAGCAATGGTGTATGTTTGTGGTGTAGTATAAGGGTAATATAGCAATGGTGTATGTTTGTTGTGTATAAGGTGATATACAATGTGTATGTTGTGGTGTATAGTAATAGCAATGGTGTATGTTTGTGGTGAGTATAAGGGTAATATAGCAATGGTGTATGTTTGTTGATATAAGGTATATACAGGTGTAGTTTGTGTGAGTATAAGGTATATAGCAATGTGTATGTTTGTGGTGAGTATAAGGGTGATATAGCAATGGTGTATGTTTGTGGTGAGTATAAGGGTAATATAGCAATGGTGTATGTTTGTGGTGGTATAAGGGTGATATAGCAATGGTTATGTTGTGGTGAGTATAAGTGATATAGCAATGTGTATTTGTGGTGAGTTTAAGGGTAATATAGCAATGGTGTATGTTTGTGTGTGATATAAGGGTGATATAGCAATGGTGTATGTTTGTGGTGAGTATAAGGGTAATATAGCAATGGTGTATGTTTGTGGTGAGTATAAGGGTAATATAGCAATGGTGTATGTTTGTGTGAGTATAAGGTGATATAGCAATGGTGTATTGTGTGATAAGGTATAACAATGTGTATGTTTGGGGAGTATAAGGGTAATATAGCAATGGTGTATGTTTGTGGTGAGTATAAGGTAATATAGCAATGGTGTATGTTTGTGGTGAGTATAAGGGTAATATAGCAATGGTGTATGTTTGTGGTGAGTATAAGGGTGATATAGCAATGGTGTATGTTTGTGTGAGTATAAGGTAATATAGCAATGGTGTATGTTTGTGGTGAGTATAAGGGTAATATAGCAATGGTGTATGTTTGTGGTGAGTATAAGGGTAATATGAGTATTTGTGTGTATAAGGTATATGCAATGGTGAGTAAAAGTGATATAGCAATGGTGTATGTTTGTGGTGAGTATAAGGGTAATATAAATGTAAGTATGTTTGTGTGATTAAGGTACTATAAATGTGTATGTATTGTGTGAGTATAAGGGTCATGTATGCAATGGTGTTAGTTTAGTGATGAGTAATCGGGTAATAAGCAAGTGTATGCTATGCAGTGTGTGAGTAAAAGGTATTGCTATGCATAATGTTGGTGTTGAGTATAAGAGGTCAATCTATGCCAATGGTTGTTTTGTTGAGTATAAGAGTGTCATTGCTAATGTACTATGTTGTGTTGAGTATAAAGATGTCAGCATGTTATGTTTGTGGGGAGTATAAGGGTAATATAGCAATGGTGTATGTTTGTGTGAGTATAAGGAAATCTAGCAAAGTGTAGTTTGTGGTGATATAAGTAAAACACTGCAATAAGCCACTGTTTATTTTTACAAGTTTGCATTGCCTATAAGTGTGATTGTAACTTGTTTTGATGTGAAAAATGTCATTGCTATGTCACATGTTGGTGTTGAGTAAAGAGTGTCATTGCTATGTCACATCCTGATTGAATATAAGAGTGTCACTGCTACGTCACATGTTGGTGTTGAGTATAAGAGTGTCATTGCTATGTCACATGTTGGTGTTGAGTATAAGAGTGGTCCATTGCTATGTCACATCCTGGTGTTGAATATAAGAGTGTCACTGCTACGTCACATGCTGGTGTTGAGTATAAGAGTGTCATTGCTATGTCACATGTTGGTGTTGACTATAAGAGTGTCATTGCTATGTCACATGTTGGTGTTGAATATAAGAGTGTCACTGCTACGTCACATGTTGGTGTTGAGTATAAAGAGTGTCATTGCTATGTCGCATGTTGGTGTTGAGTATAAGAGTGTTATTGCTACGTCACATGTTGGTGTTGAGTATAAGAGTGTCATTGCTAAGTGACATGTTGATGTTGAGGTTAAGAGTGTCATTGCTACGTCACATGTTGGTGATGGGTATAAGAGTGTCATTGCTACGTCACATGTTGGTGATGGGTATAAGAGTGTCATTGCTATGTCACATGTTTGTGACGAGCATAAGAGTGTCATTGCTAAGTGACATGTTGGTGTTGAGGGAAAGAGTGTCACTGCTATGTCATATGTTGGTGTTGAGTATAGGAGTGTCACTGCTACTTCACATGTTGGTGATGGGTATAAGAGTGTCATTGCTATGTCACATGTTGGTGATGAACATAAGAGTGTCATTGTTATGTCACATGTTGGTGTTGACTATAAGATTGTCATTGCTATGTCACATGTTGGTGTTGACTATAAGAGTGTCATTGCAATAGACATGTTGGTGTTGATTATAAGAGTGTCATTGCTAAGTGACATGTGGTGCTGACTATAAGAGTGTTGTTGCTACGTCACATTTGGTGTTGAGTATAAGAGTGTCATTGCTATGTCACATGTTGGTGTTGACTATAAGAGTGTCATTCCTATGTCACATGTTGGTGTTGAGGTATAGTGTCATTGCTATGTCACATGTTGGTGTTGACTATAAGAGTGTCATTGCTATGTCACATGTTGGTGTTGACTATAAGAGTGTCATTGCTATGTCACATGTTGGTGTTGAGCATATGAGTGTCATTGCTATGTCACATGTTAGTGTTGAGTATAAGAGTGTCATTGCTATGTCACATGTTGGTGTTATCTATAAGAGTATCATTGCTATGTCACATGTTGGTGTTGAGCATATGAGTGTCATTGCTATGTCACATGTTGGTGTTGACTATAAGAGTGTCATTGCTATGTCAAATGTTGGTGCTGACTATAAGAGTGTCATTGCTATGTCACATGTTGGTGTTGAGCATATGAATGTCATTGCTATGTCACATGTTGGTGTTGACTATAAGAGTGACATTGTTAAGTGACATGCTGGTGTTGACTATAAGAGTGACATTGCTATGTCAAATGTTGGTGTTGAGGTAGAGTGTCATTTCTATGTCACATGCTGGTGTTGACTATAAGAGTGACATTGCTATGTCAAATGTTGGTGTTGAGGTAGAGTGTCATTTCTATGTCACATGTTGGTGTTGAGGTAAAGAGTGTCATTGTTATGTCACATGTTGGTGTTGACTATAAGAGTGTAATTGCTACGTCACATGTTGGTGTTGAGTATAAGAGTGTCATTGCTATGTCACATGTTGGTGTTGAGCATATGAATGTCATTGCTATGTCACATGTTAGTGTTGACTATAAGAGTGTCTTGCTAAGTGACATGTTGGTGTTATCTATAAGAGTATCATTGCTATGTCACATGTTGGTGTTGAGCATATGAGTGTCATTGCTATGTCACATGTTGGTGTTGACTATAAGAGTGTCATTGCTATGTCGCATGTTGGTGTTGAGCATATGAGTGTCATTGCTATGTCACATGCTGGTGTTGACTATAAGAGTGACATTGCTATGTCAGATGTTGGTGATGAGGTAGAGTGTCATTCTATGTCACATGTTGGTGTTGAGGTAAAGAGTGTCATTGTTATGTCACATGTTGGTGTTGACTATAAGAGTGTCATTGTTATGTCACATGTTGGTGTTGACTGTATGAGTGTCATTGCTATGTCACATGTTGGTGTTGAGTATAAGAGTGTCACTGCTACGTCACATGTTGGTGTTGAGTAATAAGAGTGTCATTGCTATGTCACATGTTGGTGTCGAGAATATGAGTGTCATTGTTATGTCACATGTTACTGTTGAGTATAAGAGTGTCATTGCTAAGTGACATGTTGGTGTTGACTATAAAAGTGTCATTGATATGACACATGTTGGTGTTTACTATCAGAGTGTCATTGCTATGTCACATGTTGGTTTTAACTATAAGAGTGTCATTACTATTGTCACATGTTGGTGTTCAGGTAAACAGTGCCATTACTATGTCAAATGTTGGTGTTGAGGTAAAGTGTCATTGGTATGTCACATGTTGGTGTTGAGGTAAAGAATGTCATTGCTATGTCACATGTTGATGTTGAGGTAAAGAGTGTCATTGCTATGTCACATGTTGGTGTTGAGGTAAAGAGTGTCATTGCTATGTCACATGTTAGTGTTGACTATAAGAGTGTCATTGCTATGTCACATGTTGGTGTTGAGGTAAAGGGTGCCAGTAATATATCACATGCTGGTGGTGACTATAAGAGTGTCATTGCTATGTCACATGTTGGTGTTGACTATAAGAGTGTCATTGCTATGTCACATGTTGGTGTTGAGGTAAAGGGTGCCAGTAATATATCACATGCTGGTGGTGACTATAAGAGTGTCATTGCTATGTCACATGTTGGTGTTGACTATAAGAGTGTCATTGCTATGTCACATGTTGGTGTTGACTATAAGAGTGTCATTGATATGTCACATGTTGGTGTTGACTATAAGAGTGTCATTGCTATGTCACATGTTGGTGTTGAGCATAAAAGTGTCATTGCTATGTCACATGTTGTATGATCAGGTGTCACATGTCATGTTCAGTACAGGAGTAGTAAATGCATGTTGTATGATCAGGTGTCACATGTCATGTTCAGTACAGGAGTGGTAAATGAATGTTGTATAATCAGGTGTCACATGTCATGTTCAGTACACGAGTGGTAAATGAATGTTGTATGATCAGGTGTCACATGTCATGTTCAGTACAGGAGTGGTAAATGAATGTTGTATAATCAGGTGGCACATGTCATGTTCAGTACAAGAGTGGTAAATGAAAGTTGTATAATCAGGTGTTACATATCATGTTTAGTACTGGAGTGGTAAATGCATGTTGTATGATCAGGTGTCACATGTCATGTTCAGTACAGGAGTGGTAAATGAATGTTGTATAATCAGGTGTCACATGTCATGTTCAGTACAGAAGTGGTTAATGAATGTTGTAGAATCAGGTGTCACATGACATGTTTAGAACAGGAGTGGTCAATGAAAGTTGTATGATCAGGTGTCATGTCTCAAGTCATGGTCATGCAAGATTTTTTTTTGATCCAAAGTAATGTTTTTTGTGTAGAATACTATGTTACGTGTAATAAAGTAAATCACAATATTTCAGTTGTATACAGTTACGAAGTATCAGACAGCAACTCTTTGACATACAAACTGGAGTGGTATTCATCAGTGTAATAAAGTTAATCACAATATATCATAATACTATGTTTCTTAATATTTTGGAGACAAGAGTTTTTGCAATAAATAGATTGTACACTGAATCACTAACACTAACAAGGGCAGTATTTAACTGATCCACATTATGTGTACTATATATAATAAATATCTGTAAATGTGTTAAACATTTTACTTTACTTACAACATCTCCACATTCCAAGTTAGCTCTGTTCTTTATACATAACTTCACCTCTTTTATATTCCCCTGCTTTGCAGCTGTAAGAAGTTTCTGTAAGCAAAACAAAGCTTTTAAATTTTCCTCTTAAACATACAAATGTATCATAAATGTAATAATTGAATTTAACAAGCTACATTTTTACAGTTTCAACAGTTTATACCAAATACAGTGATTACCAAGAAGGAGTGAAATTTTTGTATATAATTTCAGATAGTTTTTCTATGTAATGTTTTGAATATAAAAAGATGTGGTTTGATTGCCAATGAGACAATTCTACAAAATAGACAAAATGACACAGAACATAACAACTATAGGTCAACGTACAGTCTTCAACAATGATCAAAGCCCATATAGCATAGTCAGCTATAAAAGGCCCTGAAATGACTAATGTGGACCGTTGAATTTTGATTGTTTTTCGTTTTTTTCCATGGCGTTGTCAGATTCTCTTCAACTTAAAGAGTTATGAATGTCCTACAATATCTTACGTTTCTTTTTTTTTGTCTCCTGGAATTTTGTATATTGAAATTCTGTTCACTGTAGTCATTTTGATTTCTCCTGTTCTCCCCCTGAGAATACTGCACGCCTGTATCTTTATAACATAGGTCACATGACATAGGTCACATGACACTGACTGACTCTGAGAATATTACACACCTGTATCTTTATGTACATTTTATAGACAACATAAGTCACATGACACTGACTGACTCTGAGAATACTGCACGCCTGTATCGTATCTTTATGTACATTTTATAGACAACATAAGTCACATGACATAGGTCACATGACACTGACTGACTCTGAGAATACTGCACGCCTGTATCTTTAAGTACAGTTTGTAGACAACATAGATCACATGACATACATTTTGTAGGTCTCATGACACTGACTGACTCTGAGAATACTACACACCTGTATCTTTATGTACAGTTTATAGACAACATGGGACACATGACATAGGTCACATGACAATGACTTTTAAGAAGAAAAACTTACCTCATCCCAACTTGCCATTATATCCTGTAAAAGAAAATGAAATCATTGTATATTTATAATATTAAGGAGATATGATTATCAATGAGACAACTATCATCTTAAAGTTCAAATGAAGTGGATGTAAGCAATTATAGGCAACGGTACGGCCTTCAACAATAAGAACAAGAGGCTGTCAAGTGACAGCAAACCAGATTTTCCTGATTGAATATTTATAATAGATTATTTTCTAATTAAGAGGAAATGCCACGAACCATCAAGCTTCCTCCCTAAAATTTATTGAAACTACATTTTTGATTAATAATAAAAATGATATTTGCAAATCTGAACCACAAACAGGTTTATGTAACAAAATTAACACACAGAGCAAAAATAAAATACCACATAACAACTGTGACATCTACCTTCATAACACAAATGAATTTAAAAACAAGAATGTGTCCAAAGTACACGGATGCCCCACTCGCACTATCCTTTACCATGTTCCATGGACCGTGAAATTTGGTAATAATCTAATTTGGCATAAAAATTAGAAAGATTATACTATAGGGAACATATGTACTAAGTTTCAAGTTGATTGGACTTCAATTTTATCAAAAACTACCTTGACAAAAAACTTTAACCTGAAACTCCCACTTTCATTTTCTATGTTTAGTGGACCGTGAAATTGGGGCCAAAAGTCTAATTTGGCTTAAAATTAGAAGTTTCATATCATAAGCAACAAGTGTACTAACTTTCAAGTTAATTGGACTTCAGCTTCATCAAAAACTACCTTGACCAAAAACTTTAACCTGAAACTCCCACTTTCATTTTCTATGTTCAGTGGACCGTGAAATTGGGGTCAAAAGTCTAATTTGGCTTAAAATTTAGAAAGATCATATCATAAGCAACAAGTGTGCTAAGTTTCAAGTTGATTGGACTTCAGCTTCATCAAAAACTTTAACCTGAAACTCCCACTTTCATTTTCTATGTTCAGTGGACCTTGAAATTGGGGTCAAAAGTCTAATTTGGCTTTAAAGTTAAAAAGATCATATTATAAGCAACAAGTGTACTAAGTTTCAAGTTGATTGGACTTCAGCTTCATCGAAAACTACCTTGACCAAAAACTTTAACCTGAACGGACGGACAAACGGACGGACGAACGGAGCCACAGACCAGAAAACATAATGCCCCTCTACTATCGTAGGTGGGGCATAAAAAGTCAAAAAGAAATGTTGATATTAATATTACTGCAGGGATAATTCCAGGTGTTTTCAAATGGGTCCCTTTAACATCAAAATGGGAATTTTTTTCCCAATTGGGAATTTTTTATGCATACAATCTAAAACGAAATAATATCATTTTCCTGACTTGTAAAAACGGAAAATGTATATTAAGTTTCACCTGCACAATGATTGAAGAAGTTATTGGATTTAGACCAGGGAAGTTGTAATACATGAATACCATTGCACATGATGCACTATCATCTTAACTTTGGTAAACAAGGCATATATACCAGCTAACATAAACCTATGGCAAGCAGTTCAGCTATTTATTCGAATTTCAAATTATCTCAAATTATCTCATAATATATAAGATATCTTATATAACATATTAAGCTATCTTATATATTATATGAGATATCTTATATTATATGAGATATCTTATATATTATATGAGATATCTTATATATTATATGAGATATCTTATATATTTCATAAGATATCTTATAAAGTTTAAAAACTTTATAAGATATCTTATATATTTTATTATACATTGTTATAAGATATCGTATATACTTATAAGATACCTTCTCAAGTTTATAAGATATCTCATTAAATATATGAAATATCTTATAAATATTTTTTATACAAGATATCTTATATAGTTTATTGGATATCATCTTAAAAAAATTATATAAGATATATCATATGAATTATCTTATAATTTCTATACGATGTCTCTAATAATATATCTTATATGATATATAAGATATCTTAAATAATCTTTTTTATAATATATCTTATATAAATAAATATCTTATATAATAAAGAAGATATCTAATATCAATTATAAGAAAACTATATGAGATATCTTCTAAACTAAGATATCTCATAAATTTGATAACATATATCTCATGAACTATCATGTAAGATATCTTATAAACTTTATAAGATATCTTACAAACTATATAAGATATCTAATGAACTATTATATAAGATATCTTACTAAAGTTTATGAGATATCTTGAAGTTAGATTAAATAGCAAAACGGCTTGCCATATTAACCACTGAAAAAGTCGTCCATTGGGTATTTTTTCAACAGATCATTGCATGAATTGTCTATCATCAATATTATTTTCCAAAACGCTCAAACTTTTGTCTTTTGAGGAAATAGACCAAAATATAAAATAACTTCTTACAAAACAAAATTTAATCAGTTACATAACCGGCTCTGCTGGGCGATCTGCTTTTATAAGGTCAGCGCCCATTAAAATTAATTCATCAATGTAATATCAAAATTTGAATTTGTTCTTTGCCGAGGTCTGCTTTGACACCAATTTTGACAAAAAGCATGTTTTTGATTAACCTGCTGAGCGATCTACTTTTTTTAATTCAAATACTCCCATACAATTTTTTTCAATTGAATCCGGCTGCTAAAATTGTTTACCTCCCATTGACATAATTAAATCGTTGTTAATAAAATGCGATCGTAGTCAGCATTCTTATCCGGATTTTACTACGTTTTGACGACAAACTATGAAAAATTATAGTTGCCGAAATCGGTGACTGAAACTTTTCCGGAAATACCGATTTTTATTTTATTTTCCTGAATTTGGAATTTATATTCACAAACATTTTTTTGGGGCCGCTGGAAGATTAAAGGGCCGCTGGCAGATTTAAGGGCCGCTAAGCGGCCCTAAACTATATAGTGGAATCATCCCTGTTACTGGTTCATTGAATAAGTTTTAGTTATTTCCCTTTGAACAGAAATATGGTTTAACATAGTACTCTCACATTAGATTTGATTTAATCACTAAAAATAGTTCTCTAAAATTAGATATGATGTAACACAATATGTTATATCTATTGTCAAATTATAATCAAATATAATTAATAGGTCAAATTTTTTTCTTTCATTTCAACTAATCTGCAGCTTCTCTATCCATGCCAACAACTTTAAATGCAATGAATTATATCCTTTAATAAAAATAGATTGGTATCTAATTAGAGCGGTTCACTTCATAAAATTATATATATAATATTCAAACTAGAGGCTTTCAAGAGCCTGTATCGCTCACCTGATTCTACTTGTGTTTTTGAAATCATAAAAAAATATAAAATTTGGCTAAAAGTAACAACACTTGGCCAGCACCTCATAAGGAAAGGAACATTCATGCTATGTTTGATTTCATTCCACTCAGTGGTTTTTTAGAAGAAGACTTTTGTATGCATTTCCCATAGGGTCCTATGTTAAACTAAGTCCCCCGCTGGCAGCCATCTTGAATAATGGATCGGCTACAAAGTAACAGCACCTTATAAGGAACATTCATGCCATGTTTGGTTTCATTCCATTCAGCGGTTCTCTAAAAGAAGACATTTGTATATATTTCCCATAGGGTCCTATGTTAAACTAAGTCCCCTGCTGGCTGCCATCTTGGATAATGGATCGGCTACAAAGTAACAACACTTGGTCAGCACCTCATAAGGAACATTCATGCCATGTTTGGTTTCATTCCATTCAGCGGTTCTCTAAAAGAAGACATTTGTATATATTTCCCATAGGGTCCTATGTTAAACTAAGTCCCCTGCTGGCTGCCATCTTGGATAATGGATCGGCTACAAAGTAACAACACTTGGTCAGCACCTCATAAGGAACATTCATGCCATGTTTGGTTTCATTCCATTCAGTGGCTCTCTAAAAGAAGTCATTTGTATGCATTTCCCATAGGGTCCTATGTTAAACTAAGTCCCCCGCTGGCGGCCATCTTGGATGATGGATCGGCTACAAAGTAACAACACTTGGTCAGCACCTCATAAGGAACATTCATGCCATGTTTGTTTTCATTCCATTCAGTGGTTCTCTAAAAGAAGTCATTTGTATGCATTTCCCATAGGGTCCAATGTTAAACTATGTCCCCCGCTGGCGGCCATTTTGGATGATTAATCAGCTACAAAGTAACAACACTTGGTCAACACCTCATAAGGAACATTCATGCCATGTTTGGTTTCATTCCATTCAGTGGTTCTCTAAAAGAAGTCATTTGTATGCATTTCCCATAGGGTCCTATGTTAAACTAAGTTCCCTGCTGGCGGCCATCTTGGATGTTGGATCGGCTACAAAGTAACAACACTTGGTTAGCACCTCATAAGGAACATTCATGCCATGTTTGGTTCATTCCATTCAGTGGTTCTCTAAAAGAAGTCATTTGTATGCATTTCCCATAGGGCCAGGTGAGCTAAAAATGAGTTTATAAAAAAAAAAATCCACCACAAAATTCATCAAACAATTTATCAACATTTGACCAAACAAGAGTGCACACGCTGAAATGTCTCGCCTTCTATACTAATCATTGATATTATGTTGATAGTCCTAAGTAAAAAGCTAAGCTTTATAACAACTGTACCATAAACTTAACATTAACCAAGATAACTAAACAAAGACCAATGAACCTTGAAAATGAGGTCAAGGTCAGATGAACCATGCCAGGCAGACATGTACAGCTAACAATGCTTCTATACAACATATATAGTTGACCTATTACTTATAGTTTAAGAAAAATAGACCAAAACACAAAAACTTAACACTGTGCAATGAACCGTGAAAATGAGGTCACGGTCAAATAAAACCTGCTCGACTGACATAAAGATCATTAAATATTTCCATACACCAAATATAGTTGACCTATGGCATATAGTATTAGATAAAAAGACCAAAACTCAAAAACTTAACTTTGACCACTGAACCATGAAAATGAGGTCAAGGTCACATGACATCTGCCCGCTAGACATGTACACCTTACAATCATTCCATACAACAAATATAGTAGACCTATTGCATATAGTATGAGAACAACAGACCAAAACACAAAAATTCAACTATAACCACTGAACCATGAAAATGAGGTCAAGGTCAGATGACACCTGCCAGTTGGACATGTACACCTTACAGTCCTTCCATACACCGAATATACTAGCCCTATTGCTTATAGTATCTGAGATATGGACTTGACCACCAAAACTTAACCTTGTTCACTGATCCATGAAATGAGGTCGAGGTCAAGTGAAAACTGTCTGACAGACATGAGGACCTTGCAAGGTACGCACATATCAAATATAGTTATCCTATTACTTATAATAAGAGAGAATTCAACATTACAAAAAACTTTTTTTTCAAGTGGTTACTGAACCATGAAAATGAGGTCAAGGACATTGGACATGTGACTGACGGAAACTTCGTAACATGAGGCATCTATATACAAAGTATGAAGCATCCAGGTCTTCCACCTTCTAAAATATAAAACTTTTAAGAAGTTAGCTAACATCGCCGCCGCCGCCGGATCACTATCCCTATGTCGAGCTTTCTGCAACAAAAGTTGCAGGCTCGACAAAAATGAGTTATTTCCCTTTGAAATTCTGTTCACTGTAGTAATCTTGATTTCTCCTGTTCTCCCCCTGAGAATACAGCACTCCTGTATCTTTATGTTCAGTTTATAGACAACATAGGTCACATGACATAGGTCTTTTAAAAATCTTTTAAAAAATGAGTTATTTCCCTTTGTCATGTTTGTACAGAAATGGATTAAACCATCCAAAATTGAATTCTTGGGAAAGGCTATAACTGAAAATCAAGAAAAGCTAAAATCATGACCTTCATTTAGTCACATGAAACAACCTTTCTTTAAAGAGTTTTTATGTAAATGAATGGACACTAATCGGCAGCCCCCTGGCTGCACGCCAGCTGTACATCCAAAAATCGATAACTGATTTTTACTTCAAAAATCTGGTTAAAAACCCATACTGTCAATGACTGTATAGTCAGCTATAAAGGCCCCAAGGTTTTAGAATTTGTGTCAAATGTTCGGACTCCTTGGTGTTTTTCCATACAACACAATGTAAACATTTAAGTGTCATTGTTGAAACAATGAAGGGCCATAACTCCTGAACAGCATAAAGAAAATTGGCACTCTCACACTTGACCTCCATTTTGACATGAGAAACAACAAATATGAAAACTTTAAAAGGTTTGTTTAAATGTTTCGCAAGTTATTACACATAAATGTCATAAACAGTCATTTTTCAATCAATCACAAGAACCATAGCACTTAATTCATAATATGAAAATGTTAAAGTTTTGGTAGCAACAGTTTGTCGAAATTGGGTTTTCAGTCAGAAATGTGTTTTCTTGTTTTTGTAAAATAATGTTAAAAGTAAGAGGATGTGGTATGATTGCTAATGGGCAATGGGAAGACTCAGTCACTCTTCACCAGAGAGCTTTCAATAATAAGCAAAACCTTTACCAAACAGCAATCTATAAAAGGCTCCAAAATGACAAATGTAAAACAATTCAAACAAGAAAGGCCTGAGAACAGTTATTTCATAGTGCATTTCTTTAAGAAAATAAATTCAAATTAAAAAAATCCAACCTGCTGTATCTCAAAAATGACACTGACTGAATCTGAAAATACTGCACGCCTGTATCTTTCTGTACAGTTTATAGACAACATGGGTCACATGACATAGGTCACATGACTTTAAAGAAGAAAAACTTACCTCATCCGAACTTGCCATTATATCCTGTAAAAGAAAATGAAATCCTTGTATATTTATAAAAATAAGGAGATATGATTACCAATGATACAACTATCATCTTAAAGTTCAAATGAAGTAGATGTAAGCAATTATAGGCAATGGTACGGCCTTCAACAATAAGAACAAGAGGCTGTCAAGTGACACAAACTAATATAGATCTGCAACTTCTCTATCCATGCCAACAACTTTAAATGTAATGAAATATATATATCCTTTAATAAAAATAGATTATTATCTAACTAGATACCATTGAGATGGGAGCCATCTCTGTGGGCCCCGCTGTCAATAACGTCCTCTGGTGGTGGTTAAAATGGATGTCAAGTATAAACTTTGAAATCATAACGGTTATCTAGATATGGAGCGGACACGATCTTCACCACAGGACATGGGGTTGTCAACTGAAACCAAAGTTTTTGACCTTGACCTTTGACCTAGGAAGTCGTACATACATCATGACACACCCTCTGGTGTTGGTTAATAAACATGTTAAGTATTAAGTATAAAATCATAACGGTTATCTAGATATGGAGCGGACACGATCTTCACCACAGGACACGGGGTTGTCAACTGAAACCAAAGTTTTTGACCTTGACCTTTGACCTAGGAAGTTGAACATTCATCATGACACACCCTCTGGTGTTGGTTAATAAACATGTAAAGTATTAAGTATAAAATCATAACGGTTATCTAGATATGGAGCGGACACGATCTTCACCACAGGACATGGGGTTGTCAACTGAAACCAAAGTTTTTGACCTTGACCTTTGACCTAGGAAGTTGTACATACATCATGAAACACCCTCTGGTGTTGGTTAAAATGGATGTCAAGTATAAACTTTGAAATCATAACGGTTCTCAAGATATAGAGCGGACACGATCTTCACCACAGGACACAGGGTTGTCGACTGAAACCAAAGTTTTTTTACCTTGACCTTTGACCTAGGAAGTTGTACATACATCATGACACGCCCTCTGGTGGTGGTTAATAAACATGTAAAGTATAAAGTATGAAATCATTATGGTTCTCTAGATATGGAGCGGACACAAAGTTAAAGTGTTACGGACAGACTGATCACTATAGGGCGACCCGCCTAAAGGCGGGGCCCTAATTAGAGGAGAACTTTCACTTCATAAAATTATATATATAACATTCAGAAAATTCTTCAAACAATTTACCAACATTTGACCAAAGAAACAAGAAAAAACACTTAAAATGTCATTTATCATTTATACAATGTCAATTAAAAATGTTTTAAAAAATGAGTTATTTCCCTTTGAAATTCTGTTCACTGTAGTAATAATGATTTCTCCTGTTCTCCCCCTAGGAATACTGCACTCCTGTATCTTTATGTACAGTTTATAGACAACATAGGTCACATGACATAGGTCACATGACACTGACTCTGAGAATACTGCACGCCTGTTTCTTTATGTACAGTTTATAGACAACATAAGTCACATGACCATTTCTTTTAAAGGGAAACTTCGCAAAAAAATCAAAAATTGATATTATGTCCATTCTGTATAAAATGCTCAAATTTATAGATATTAAAGTTTTATTCCGCTAAATAAGAGATCACCATCGATTTTAAATTTTGAGTATCAGTTCTCTGCTCTCCGCCATCTTGTCACCTTCTCCGATGAAAAATCCCGATATGTCTATAAACCACAAAGGAACAAAACTACAGTAAACGATGTAGTCGTAATTGCGTGTCGATATCTTGTCAATCTTACGGTTGTTTTATCTGACTGACTAACTTGATACGGAAAATGGTCTTATATTTTTAAATAACCATAGTCTGTTATTTTTAAACTGTTAATATTGTAATTAGTTAAAAAGTCAAAGTTCAAATCATAAATAAGTGTTCCGTGGAAATTGTTTTCGAAAATCTTATTCGTTCATAATTCTTTCAAGTAATAAACTTTATTTAAATAAATTCGGATCTTCCCTCATCGGATCACCAGCATGGCTAAAGGTATTACTCCCAAAGGTATTGGAAGGGGTGTAAGGTGACACGTCCAGGTATTCAATCGATTTCCTGTCCGGCGGGCTTGCAAGTTCATGCATCGTTTCACTTCTGTAGGTATTGATCAGTGTACACGACCGTTACTTATAACTTTCCATTTTGAACTATCAGGTGCATGTATACCCGTCCCTAGGATTTTCATGGCATTCCATCTATGCCATCGATTTTTCATGGAAAAAGGATGGAAACGATGTAAAATTTAAAGAAATTCCATGAAATTCATGGCAAAAATTTTCCATGGCAAAAATTGCCATCGTTTTCATATTTTGTGTAAAAGAAATTCCATGGAAAGGATGAAAATCTATGGCAATCGATGGCAATCGATGGCAAAGTTTGGACTTTAACTTTTTGGGGGTATGGAAACGATGGCAAACTTGGACTTTGAAATTTTTAAGGAAGGCAAACGATGGAAAAGCAACACTTAGAAATTTTCTTAGATGAAAACAAAGGCAAACTGGACTTAGAATATTTTGATGATTTGAAACATAAAAAGTTACTGAAACATTATCAATTTTCCTGTATGAGCATATTAGGAGGATTCCGCTTAAAAATAGCTGGATCCCCGAGATGGAATCCAACTAAAAATTAAGTTCCTTTAAATTTTTTTTCAAATGAAAAATATATCAATACTGATGAGAGTGTGCATCATAATTATTTGTGTCATAAAGCCAGTATTTGTACCACCCTGAAATCCAACATATATTTGAAGTCAGATTGCATATTAAATTCAATTAAATATAAAATGTGATAGCATTGCTAGGTAATTTATTACTTTATGTTATGTGTTGCTATTTATATACATGTAAACAAATAAAAAGTGACCAGAGTATTATATACTTATTTCACTAACAGTAATTAAGACAATAAGTTATTTTTTAATTTTCCAACATAGGAAATGCAGGTTAAATTAATTTATTTTCAAGTAAAATTAATTATTAAGTGTATCTCTTTTTAATTAAGTAATAATCATGATACAGTGTGGATAATACACAAATATTATTTCCATGCATTCTCTTTCTTAACAATTAGTGATAGAAATGTTATGTAGGTTCCACATCTGTTTCCATTTGCCTCTGTTAAATGGACAGGAAATGATATGTACACATTCATTGACAAGAGTTGGGGCCCAAAGAAGGAGACCATATGGCTTTGTACATTTCTCTTAAATTTATACAGTCTAAAATATAAAAATAATAGATAAAAATTGGTGAATATTTTTTATTTATTATTATATATATCTAATATTTAAGATTTAGGTAATTAATAGTATAATTAGGGAAACATTTCAAGGAATCAAACAACTCCCTAAACAACCCCAACAATCGTCAGATTCAAAATTTGAACTTGCAGACATTACAAGAAAAGATGTCTTATTTATCTTGACCAAAATATGAATTTTACCATGGATGTAGAGTTGTAGCCTAAAAAGAGCCAAAGTATTCTATTAACATTAAAAAGTGCAGATGTATTATTCTGATGACATAACTATTGGATTTGTGAAGATTGATGTTTTCATATAATTTGGATTAAATCTTCTGGTAAGTACAAATTATGAATAAGTATTTCAACCTTTTTGAATATTATGAAACTGCTATTTCACTCAAATAAATTGTGACATTTATATAAGTACCATGTAGGATCAAGAGAATAACTATAAAAGACCATGCAATTTTTGCATAATTACATCATGTACATAATTACTGTGGTATTATGACAAGACTTATATCTTTAAGACAATCTATTTTATAGAATATTATTCAATAGTAGTTTTGGCAAAATTGGAGATCTGTAGTATGGCTGTAATAATTATATACATGATATATAGACATCTATTTTGAAAAATCAAAAAGTATTATCTTTTAAAATTAGTACATATGTTCTGAATTATCATGATTATGGATCAAATTTAAGATTTTGAAAATGGCAAGACATACATGTAAATATGGGCCTATGATGTTACAGTGAAATAAAAGACCAATAGAATAACCAATACGCTTCATACAGAATATGTAATAATTATTTTGTTTAATTGCAATATTTCTTATATTTTAATTGTAATATGTTTTAAATTTCAGAACTGCATGGTGAAACAAAAGAAAATTGTTTTCTGATAGGACTGAAGAATGGACACATTCAATCAGACTTGGAGTAAGTAGTTTTATATGAAAGAAATTCTTATGAATGCTTTTTAAGTAATTTTTGTGCACATATTGGACTTTCAAAACATTTTGGAAAAAAATCAAAAGTTGTAAAACCATCTGTAATATTAATTTTTATATAAACATGATATACATATTTGAAAATTTGGGGTTACAGCCCACAGGTCTTATTTTATTGAAAAAATCCCCAAAACAGGTCATTATAATTATCTGCCCTTGATTTCACAAGGATTCTTTTCTAAAAATATAATTACTCTTTAAAACATGCTTAAGAAGATGTGGTATGATTGCCAATGAGACAACAATCAAAACCAAAATGACACAGATATTAACAACTATAGTTCACCAAACAGCCTTCAACAATGAGAAAAGCCCATCAAGTCAATATGTCAAAACCAAGGAAAACCCCACCTACTTGTTTTAATTTCACTAGTATATATATATGATATTTTTCAGAATAGATATTAATATATATGGTAACTTTTTTTTAGGCATCATACGAAAGAAATGGAAAGTTGTCCACTAGGTCATCAACCATCTGCCGAAGCCAAGAAAGGAACACAAGACAAGATAGACGTCAGATAGCAATAATGAACTTTGAACATTTCCAAAATGTTTAACTTTACATTAAAACATAGTCTAATTTTAATAGTTTTTATTTTTTTGATCTATTTTGCTAGCAATATATGGCAATGAAATTTGAACGGTGAAGCTTTATTTTGAAAGTAATGAGGTTAATTCAATCTGATGAGAACTCCTGCAGATATTTACTTTCCCAGTGTCCTATTTTGAAAAGGACAAAGGACAAGAATATGTTATTAAACTATACAGAACTGTACATGGTAATATTGCAGGTCTGCATGTCCATTTGTGAGTGAATACCAGGGAAATGCCATGGATGCCATACTTTCCATGGCAATCTGTAATTGTTGCCATCATTTTCATGGCAACCTGCCATAGATGCCATACTTTTCATAGAGGCCATGCCAACCTGCCATTGATGCCATACTTTCCATGGAAATCATGGCAATTTGCCATCGATGCCATGATTTCCATCCTTTTATGATTTAATGGCAACGATGGAAATACTGAGTATACAATCCCTGTCACTCTTTTTTTCGATGCCATGGAATTCATGAAAACCATGAAAAAGCTCGTTTCAATACTCCATCCTTTTCATGGCAACAATTTTGCCATGGAAATTCCATGGAATGCCATGAAAATCCTAGGGACGGGTAATATACATTTTTGTCTTCCGTGTCCGAAAGTGATATAATATACTAGTCATTACTGAACCCATACGCTTGTTTATAAATAACATTTCTGGTGTAAATAATATTATTTATAAAAAAAAAAAAATACAAAAAAAAAAAAATTGAAGAAATACAAATCTATTTACATATTTTTCCAAGGGTTAATTTGGGAAAATGTAATATATACTCGTTGTCAATAGTTTAGGACAGATTGGAACATACCAGAATTATTGATTTAAAAAAATGTGCGCACTTGTCGACGATTCGTGTATACATACGCCTGGGTAGAAAGTTACGGAACTATAGTCAGTAGCGCAATTTAAAATATGTATACATGTATACATTGAACATAAGAAAGAAACATACATTTTGTGTAAATTGTGGTAAAAGTTTTGTAAATAGACTAGTCCACGTATGCCAACAGTATGTAATCAACGAATTCGATAGACTATTGTATACCAAAAGAAGAAGAAGAAAAAAAAGAAACAATTTGATTTAAATACAGGTCAATTTATAACTTGCTTTGGTTCATCGAAGTTAAGAACATAGTAAACTCACAGATTTATATATCAATTAGATTGTTCTCGAATAAAGGACGAAATTCGTCATCATCACAATTGTTCCAACATTCATGTAAAATATATGCAACTGGACGTACACTAATAATCCCCAAGGGATGTGAATATTTTCTAGGAAAACTATTGAGTATCAATTTCGGGATTTATTTTCTTTCTTGATATTCAATGACAGCAATTTAAAGAATAAACTGCTTGTCGGATATTTGTCCGCTTTAGGGGTATTCTTGCAAGTTGAACAGACTTATAATAACATTCAAAAATAGGGAAAGATAACATTAAATTCGTTGTCTTTAATTTAAAACATCGTTGGTCAAATAGTTATTTAAGTATATATATACGTTGGGAGACGACGATTATTATAGTAGTCTCAGATTTTAATAAGGACGTTCCCGATTATGAATAAATTTGGTCGACGTTTTTCACACTTGAAAAGAATATCTATTCGTAATTTTTCGATTCCATTCCAATACAAAAGTATTTTTTCTTTATTCGTACATATTATATTCCGCTTCGGTAGAGTTATCTTCAGATAGTTTCATATATTAATTAATACATGGCTTTCAAAAGTCTAAATGTAAGTGTTCTCGTACATTTTTTCGCCTAATAAAGACAAATAAAAATGATTTAGTAAAGCTATTTCTAATTTCTAAGTCCCCCTTTTTTATGAGACATAAATCAAGGACAAGACTTGTATATCATTTCATTCTGACATATGAACTAAGTTTCCCGTCTTTAACCGAAAATTGTGTATTTCTTAGTAAATTAACTTATTTGAATTCAAATAAATAATAGCACCAAATATAATTAAATAATTCCACGGCGACCAATTTTTATTTGTCACCAACTTGAATATGTATTTTTAATGTGTGTATTAAATGCTCCCACTGATCCGAATAGACAGTCACACCTGGCAAGGTGTGCCCTAGAGGCGTGGTTAAATACCGAAGTGCAAATAACAATTTACCTTTCAACAAGCCATCTACGAGTATTGCCACAGAACCGTGAATACACACATCGTATAAACCTAGTCATAGCAGAGATAGTAAAAGGTCAATAATAGTACACCAACATATTGTCTTGACAGATTATTGTACTTTAATTTGTTCACCTTATCAGTCCGAAAATGCATTTATTAAAAATATATTTATAACTTTTTGTGTTGTCTACAAAAATAATTCGAATATATACGTTTAACATAGATAATTTATCTCACGAATGAGTACAATTGAACGTCTGTGCGTTTTATCTTCTTATTATCGGATGGTTATTAGATAAAGCATAAGTCATCGGCGCGCTTACGATTACGTTAAAATATGATTAACAAGAGTGCACACACAGAAATGTCTCGCCTTCTTTACTAATCATTGATATTATGTTGATACTCCTAAATCTAAAGCTTTATTACAACTGTCACATAGACTTAACATGAACCATGAAAATGAGGTCAAGGTCAGTTGAACCATATGCCAGGCAGACATGTACAGCTAACAATGCTTCCATACAACAAATATAGTTGACCTATTGCTTATAGTTTAAGAAAATAGACCAAAACACAAAAACTTAACACTGAGCAATGAACCTTGAAAACCAGGTCAAGGTCAAATAAAACCTGCACGACTGACATATAGATCATAAAATATTTCCATACACAAAATATAGTTGACCTATGACATATAGTATTAGATAAAAAGACCAAAACTCAAAAACTTAACTTTGACCACTGAACCATGAAAATGAGGTCAAGGTCAGATGACATCTGTCCGCTAGACATGTACACCTTACAATCATTCCATACAACAAATATAGTAAACCTATTGCATAAAGTATGAAAAACAGACCAAAACACAAAAACTTAACTATAACCACTGAACCATGAAAATGAGGTCAAGGTCAGATGACATCTGCCCGCTAGACATGTACACCTTACAATCATTCCATACAACAAATATAGTAGACCTATTGCATAAAGTATGAGAAAAACAGACCGAAACACAAAAACTTAACTATAACCACTGAACCATGAAAATGAGGTCAAGGTCAGATGACACCTGCCAGTTGGACATCATACAGTTGGACATGTATACCTTACACTGAATATACTAGACCTATTGCTTATAGTATCTGAGATATGGACTTGACCACCAAAACTTAACCTTGTTCACTGATCCATGAAATGAGGTTGAGGTCAAGTGAAAACTGTCTGACAGGCATGAGGACCTTGCAAGGTACGCACATACTAAATATAGTTATCCTATTACTTACAGTAAGAGAGAATTTAACATTGCAAAAAATCTGAACTTTTTTTTCAAGTGGTCACTGAACCATGAAAATGAGGTCAAGGACAATGGACATGTGACTGACGGAAACTTCATAACATGAGGCATCTATATACAAAATATGAAGCATCCAGGAGTTCCACCATCTAAAATATATAGCTTTTAAGAAGTGAGCTAACACCGCCGCCACCGCCGCCGCCGATCACTATCCCTATGTCGAGCTTTCTGCAACAAAAGTTGCAGGCTCGACAAAAACCAAGACTTTTAATGATTGTATTTAAATTCCCGGCATGCAAAAATCAGGAGAAAACGTCACGACCTACAGGAAGTAGTTGATATTTTTTCATTAATTATTGAATTTCTCCTTTAGTACTGCACATATAGCGATAAAACTTTGTGAATATATATATTATGTCATAAGGAACATATTTAAACCATAAGTAAAAAATCGTGAATTTTCCCTTTAAGAAGAAAATCTTACCTTATTCCAACTTGCCATTATATCTTGAAAAAGAAAAACACAATTTCATTGACAATGGCACGTGCGCCCTTAGTGTCTAGCGATAATTTTTGGTATCACTCTACAGTGCTGAGAAAGGAAATTATCAGTTAGTAAGATCAAGAAAAATTTCGTAAAATAGCGATAATTTTGTATATTGAAATTCAGTTCCTATTCTCCCCCTGTCTGACTCTTGAGAATACTACCCACCTGTATCTTTATGTACAGTTTATAGACAACATAAGTCACATGTTGACTTTAAAGAAGAAAATCTTACCTCATCCCAACTTGCCATTATATCCATTATAAAGAAAAACACAACATTGTATCATGTTTGTACACAAGAGTTGTAATTTGAAGAGAATTATTTTTAAGGGGCATTAACTACTAGAAACAAACAAACATAAAATAAGATTGTTTACCACTATGTTCTAATTTTAACCATGTCGGCCATTTTGTTTGGTAGGTGGGGTCATCGGACACATTTTTTAAACTATATACCACAATTATGATTGTGGCCAAGTAAGTTTAAATTTGGTCCAGTAGTTTAAGGGAAGAAGAGTTTTGTACAAATTGAAAAAAATGACGAAAAAGTTGTTTTAAATTGACTATAAAGGGCAATAACTCCTTAAGGGGTTCTCTGACAATTTTGGTCATGTTTGACTTATTTGTAGATCTTACTTTGCTGAACATTATTGCTGTTTGCAGTTCATCTTATCTATAATAGTATTCAAGATAATAACCAAAAACTGCATAATTTCCTTACAATTACCAATTTTAGGGCAGCAACCCAACAACTGGTTGTAGGATTCATCTGAAAATTTGTAAGGGGATAGATCTTATTCTGATGGACATTTAAATCTGGAAAGACTTGCCCTAAATGTCTTAGTTTCAAAGACATGAAGCAAAAACTGCATTTTACCACTATGTTCTAATTTTAGCCATGTCGGCCATTTTGTTTGGTAGGTGGGATCATCGGACACATTTTTTAAACTATATACCACAATTATGATTGTGGCCAAGTAAGTTTAAATTTGGCCCAGTAGTTTCAGAGAAGATGATTTTTGTACAAGCTGAAAAAAATGACGAAAAAGTTGTTAAAATTGACTATAAAGGGCAATAACTCCATAAGGGGTTGACTGACAATTTTGGTCATGTTGACTTATTTGTAGGTCTTATTTTGCTGAACATTATTGCTGTTTACAGTTTATCTCTATCTATAATAGTATTCAAGATAATAACCAACCAGATGCTCCGCAGGGCGCAGCTTTATACGACCGCAGAGGTTGAACCCTGAACGGTTGGGGCAAGTATGGACACAACATTCAAGCTGGATTCAGCTCTAAATTTGGATTGTGATTAAATAGTTGACACAGCATAGGTTTCTGACACAGAATGAATGTGGTCTAATGAACTTAAAATTTTTTTTTTGCCTTTGAGCAATTCACTATGCTGTTGAATATTAATCCTCTCAAAAAAATGTTTGAAGAAATTTTCTTTTTATTTATGAAATCTGAAATGAAAAAAATTGACCCCCCAATTTTTTTTTCACATCCCCCTTTCCCTTATTTCAAAACTGATCTCAATTCAAATTTCTAATGAAGTTTGCAACAATAACTACTCATTTAAATACATCATAAAATATTAAAATGTAAAAAAAGTGCTTGTTATCACTGAATGGTAAAGATTGTTTTAATCTATCAGTTGGTAGTAAAAGTGAATATACATTGTATATTGTATAAAACAATGATTTAAGTTGATTCAACTACTATTCTGGACAAAGAAAGATAACTCCAATTGAAATTCAATTGGAATTTCTTGCTATTGCACAATATTGTGCAATTAGATATTTCTTGCTATTGTGCAATACTGTGCAATTGAAAATATTTCCTATTGCACAATACTGTGCAATTGAAGATTTCTTGCTATTGCACAATACTGTGCAATTGAAGATTTCTTGCTATTGCTGAATACTGTGCAATTGAAAATTTCTTGCTATTGCACAATACTTAATATAATAATTTTGGATCCTGATTTGGACCAACTTGAAAACTGGGCCCATAATCAAAAATCTAAGTACATGTTTAGATTCAGCATATCAAAGAGGCCCAAGAATTCAATTTTTGTTAAAATCAAACTTAGTTTAATTTTGGACCCTTTGGACTTTAATGTAGACCAATTTTAAAACGGGACCAAAAATTAAGAATCTACATACACAGTTAGATTTGGCATATCAAAGAACCTCAATTATTCAATTTTTGATGAAATCAAACAAAGTTTAATTTTGGACCCCGATTTGGACCAACTTGAAAACTGGGCCAATAATAAAAAATCTAAGTACATTTTTAGATTCAGCATATCAAAGAACCCCAAGGATTCAATTTTTGTTAAAATCAAACTAAGTTTAATTTTGGACCCTTTGGACCTTAATGTAGACCAATTTGAAAACGGGACCAAAAATTAAGAATCTACATACACAGTTAGATTCGGCATATCAAAGAACCCCAATTATTCAATTTTTGATGAAATCAAACAAAGTTTAATTTTGGACCCTTTGGGCCCTTTATTCCTAAACTGTTGGGACCAAAACTCCCAAAATCAATACCAACCTTCCTTTTATGGTCATAAACCTTGTGTTTAAATTTCATAGATTTCTATTTACTTATACTAAAGTTATGGTGCGAAAACCAAGAAAAATGCTTATTTGGGTCCCTTTTTGGCCCCTAATTCCTAAACTGTTGGGACCTAAACTCCCAAAATCAATACCAACCTTCCTTTTGTGGTCATAAACATTGTGTTTAAATTTCATTGATTTCTATTTACTTAAACTAAAGTTATTGTGCGAAAACCAAGAATAATGCTTATTTGGGCCCTTTTTTGGCCCCTAATTCCTAAACTGTTGGAACCAAAACTTCCAAAATCAATCCCAACCTTTCTTTTGTGGTCATAAACCTTGTGTCAAAATTTCATAGATTTCTATTAACTTAAACTAAAGTTATAGTGCGAAAACCAAGAAAATGCTTATTTGGGCCCTTTTTGGCCCCTAATTCCTAAAATGTTGGGACCAAAACTCCCAAAATCAATCCCAACCTTCCTTTTGTGGTCATAAACCTTGTGTTAAAATTTCATAGATTTCTATTCACTTTTACTAAAGTTAGAGTGCGAAAACTAAAAGTATTCGGACGACGACGACGACGCCGACGACGACGACGCAGACGACAACGCCAACGTGATAACAATATGCGACGAAAAAATTTTCAAATTTTGCGGCCGTATAAAAATGATGCTTGACATTGTTGATTTATATAATCATAAAGAAAAGTCCCCATAATCCATTCACAAAAGTAGAAAAAATATCAAATAACAAGACGAAAACAACATGTTTTAGTAAAACTCATCATCAGTCAGAGCTCAGACATAAACAAGTCAAGTTTTGTTTTTGACTTGAAGAAGTCAAAACATGTATTTATTATAAAAATTTGTTTTCAATTTTAGACTTATCTAAGTCAGAAAATGACAGACTTGTTTAGGTCTATTTATGTTGATGAAAATACTTAATTTTACTTGGTGGCCAAAGTACACCACCTATGACAGCAAAAACCTGTCTGAGAGTTCACAAGGACTTGAGCTATCTATATTTAATTATCTAATTGAACATCCTTACTAAACACAGATATTTTACCTCATTAAGTGTGGTTCCAGGTGGTTGCATTGTAAGGTTAACTAACATTATCTCCAATTTTTTAGACTCTTATTCATATTTTTCTTTAGAAGACAAAGCATTGTCTTTCAATGTTGTCATTATTTGATTTAGACGCATGAACTTTTTATAAATATGCGTGGGTCTTGAAGTTAACCAATTTTGATAACTTATCGACTTGTAGGAGTCGATATTTGCAACGTTTTGATTCTGGTCAATTATTTCTTGCTTAACAATATTTTACTTATTAAAGTCGTATTTTGTCTTGCATTAAAGGGAGATAAATCCTAAACTTACAAATTTAGACCTCTATGAGTCAAAAACAGATTCAGACTTATTTATGTCTGAGCTCTGACTGATCATGATCAAGACAGATTGGTTATCAAACAAAAAATAGGTATGGGGATCCGGGTTTCATTCATATTCTGTGATTTTTTCCAATTGATCAGGGATTGTTGATCAGGTTATCAGGTTATAGCAACGGTACACCAGAAATGGGTATTATTAATTTCAAAGACTTATTTCTCAAGAATGAAAACTAAATGAACGGTCGAGATGTATTTAAGCATCTTAAGATAGGTCATCGCTTGGAAGTCAAGAATCGGAAATCAGAGACGGCAAAGCGCAAATATCATGAAAATCAAAGAGCAGAATGCTCTGAGGGATATGATTGCCATAGTTTTCATTGACACATGTATAGCAGTTCTGCCAACTTTTCATTAAGCAATTTATGCGTGAGATTCGGATAACTAATTATCAATATGATTAAATGATTAAACATGTTAAATACCCAATGTGAAATCTGTTGGCCAGAGTTCTGCAATTGTCAATAGGGGATTACACGTGGGCCTTCATCAAACTCTTATTGCAACTTCAGCATGTTATTGTACAGTCTGTCGTCATGGTCTTAATGCCACTTTATATTACATACATTTTTACCCCATCTGCCACCAGTCAATAAGCCTGATCAGAATCTGCAAATAAAGATTTATATAAAATGTTAAACATGTAAATTATCATTAATTATAACTGTATACAAAACTTTGAATTTTTGAAATACTAAGGCTTTTCTACCTCAGTAAAAGATTACCTTAGCTGTATTTGGCAAAACTTTTAGGAATTTTTGGTCCTCAATGGTCTTAATCTTCGTACTTTATTTGGCCTTTTTAACTTTTTTTTTTATTTGAGTGTCACTGATGAGTCTTTTGTAGATGACACGCGCGTCTGGCACAAATACAAAATTTCAACCCTGGTATCTGTGATGAGTTTATTTATAAACAGATGTAAACCTGTAAAAAAACAATCCTGGGTCTAATATTATTAAATGTAGTTTCAAGAATGGAATGCCAATAAAATTCGCTGACAATACAGTGAAGGTCATACAGTTCCCTCGTAATTCAGATTTTATAAAAAACATTGTGTACTTAACTAATCGAAATTTCTTGATTGCAGGTGCGTATTTAGTGGTATGTACTTGTACACAAGACAGGCATGTGATATCTAATTCATGTTTCAGATTGCTAGAGTAAAGGAGGGGGCTAGATACGGGGAATTCTGTAATTCGAAGAGTGAAGCCTATGGTTCACATACATGTACCTGTCTATTTGTTATATTACAGTGTTTTTGTTAAACAACTGATTAACATTGTTATCACAACTAATTCAAATTTTCTGAAGATAAAAACCAATTACCCCACATCTATGATTAGTGATACATTATTAAAATGTAATAACATATACATGTAGCCTAGATGAAATTTATTTTGATAATCACGTTTATCTAAGGGGACGACCATTTGATATACTAGACGTGCAAAATAAATTGTGTTACCATGGTTACTGACAACGATTTACAACAGCCTGCAAACTGCACAAGCCTTAAAATGGTGGGAAAGAGATTACATAAAGTGATCTGGTACAAGGGTTAAAAATGTGATTACCCAGTGATCTGGAAGGTTTTTTTCACTATGGTCCCAGGGCCCCTCGAAAATAAATTCAATGGGCCATTTTAAAAAATAATGGGCCACTTGAATTGACTTCTGTAAAAAATAAAAAAAGTATCAGTATATTTTGGCAAAAAGGTGTTGGTACTTACCTTTATGATTTTAAATAAAATCATGGATATTGTTCCTGTGATTTTGTAATTTCAATTTCAATGAATATATATACAATAACTTCTTCCAACCCCAACAATATTTCAGTTAACCTTTATTTACTATGTTTAAACTGGTACTGTTGCCTTGTTCATGTTAATGGGGTTTTTTTTGTACATTAAATTTGGGTCTTTGTCGATACCATACTTATTCCAGATGTTCTGTATCAGAGGACATTTCATGCAGTTCCTCTGCACTTCTTGTACGTATTATTATAACTTCATCAGGGTGACAAGAATAACAGTATAGAGAACCATTAATTCATAGAACAAAACAACAAATCGCTGAAGTCATGTTTACAAAATGTCAAAACGAGCCAAAGACCAAAAATGACAAGGACAGTTAACATGGTTAAGCGTCTTTTATGGAGACAAACACTATATTCCTAAAAAGTCTTTGGGGTTCTTCAATCGAAATAATACCAAGCTAAACTAAATGAGATTATTATAAGAGTTAAATCTCATCTGTACTAGCCAAATTTCACAAATTTAAAGATGTTTATAAAAAAAATATATCATGAATGAGGGCTAATTATGTTTTTCGGGTTATCAATATCAGATAGACCGCATGGTTCTATTATTACTATAGGAAAACACCCGAGACGTTAAATTGCATGATTCTATTATCAGGCCACAGACCATAATTAATTCCTCTTTCAGTTCTTAAAAACGTTTTGCATCATTAAAAAAATTGCACCATGCACTTTTGTCAATTTTTTTGTGTGTGTAATGTATAGTCCTAGTCCGTTTTGTAGTCCAAATATATATCTAAAATTCAGAAAGATTGAACCAATCACTTTTACAAATTTAGCTAATACACATCCATACCCCTATTGACAAGTCAAGAGATGTTCCAAAAACTGTAAATATTACCTTTTTGCACTTGGCCTAATCACTCATTCCATATCAAAATCAGTTTAAATACAACATTCAAAAATTTATTTCACCTCTCTTCTTTCATTTCCACCCAAAAAAATCTAATTAAAAGGAACTATATTTGTGGAGAACGAAAAGCGGGGTCATTAATTGTTGTCTTGGGCCTATTTATAGTATTAGGGGCCTTAAACTTGACAAATTCTGATAAAACTTGGAATGATTTAAGCTTAGTATATTATAAAACTGTTTACAAGATGCTTGATTTCTTGATTGACAACATATTTGTAACGTTCGGACAGACTGTCGGCATCCCAATGGGAACAAACTGTGCTCCTCTACTTGCCGACTTGTTTCTTTATTATTATGAGGCTGACTTCATGCAGGAACTTCTTAGGAAGAAAGATAAGAAGTTAGCAATATCCTTTAACTCTACTTTCCGCTATATAGATGACGTTCTTTCACTAAACAATTCAAAATTTGGTGACTATGTGGAACGCATCTATCCCATCGAATTAGAGATAAAGGATACTACAGATACAGTTAAGTCGGCTTCATATCTTGACTTACATCTAGAAATTGACAATGAGGGTCGGTTGAAAACAAAACTTTACGACAAAAGAGATGATTTCAGCTTTCCAATTGTGAACTTTCCATTTCTAAGTAGCAACATTCCAGCAGCACCTGCATACGGGGTATATATCTCCCAATTGATACGATATTCCCGTGCTTGCATTTCCTATCATGATTTTCTTGATAGAGGGTTACTGCTCACAAGGAAGCTATTAAACCAAGAGTTTCAAATGGTGAAGTTGAAATCATCCATTCGTATATTTTACGGACGCCATCACGAGTTGGTTGACCCTTATGGAATAACCGTTTCACAAATGATATCGGATATGTTCCTTACGTCGTAACTACAATCCCCTTCCCTTTCATGAATGTGACCTACCGAATTAGACTATTTACCGGATTTGTAATCACATAAGCAACACGACGGGTGCCACATGTGGAGCAGGATCTGCTTACCCTTCCGGAGCACCTGAGATCACCCCTAGTTTTTGGTTGGGTTCGTGTTGTTTATTCTTTAGTTTTCTATGTTGTGTCATGTGTACTATTGTTTTTCTGTTTGTCTTTTTCATTTTTAGCCATGGCGTTGTCAGTTTGTTTTAGATTTATGAGTTTGACTGTCCCTTTGGTATCTTTCGTCCTTTTTTTACAAAGTTTCAAAGCCATATGATACCAAATAAAAAAAATGTGGCATTTTTTATATCTGAACTTTGGGTGCTGAATTGTGGCGTTGAATTAGAACAATTTCAACTATCAAATTTGAGCTTCCGATGCAAAGACCATGAAGACTTTAAGAGTGAATCTATTTGTCATCCGTTCTTATGATTATTCAGATTGAGTTAATTTTGGAGAAAAACGACAAAAAAGGAGTCCGGATATGATTCCGTCATCAGACTGACCTTTAGTCATAGATGAGACTTCCTGTTTGAAACATGCACACGTACTACCAATCGTATGATAGATAACAAAAATGAAATATAAAAAAGCCAATCACAGCGTTCTCTATATCATGGTGTTTAGATCGCAAGAACCACAACTATTATACCTCCTTAGACATGTTAGAGAGGACAAAATATTTTTCGCGTTTATCTACATCATGTACATGTAAATAACGATTATACTGCTTTAATATAAAGTCTCTCTGTATTCTGACTACTGTTTTCTTTGAAATGTTAAATATTTAAGGGGTCATACCAGTTGCATAATATATATCAAAATAAGTAAAACATGTGGAAACAAGAATCACAGTGTCCATAGTACACAGATACCACATCGACACTACATGTAGTTCCGTTCACACCCCATTTGTCTTGAAGTTCATCTATCATCTTTCAATTGTATTGTTAGAAGTTTTAACAGTTCTCTTAATTCGTGTCACTAATGTGTATATAAAGGGAGTTTATCATGTTTATGGATAATATATGGATGACATTCACAATGTTCGACACGAAGTCATTTTGAATATAGATTTACAAAAAAATGTAAACAAGATCAACATGCGATGGCGCTTTGATTGTCATTCTTCATCTTAAGTTCACAGTGAGACTTTACGACGTGTAAATTGAATAATTGCACCTTGTAAGTTAACTACGTCCCCTGGGACCAGTATATGTACAAAAAATGTATCATCGGGCTTAACTTTCTGCTTTCAAAGCAGCCTGACAGCATATGGATTTATTTTAAGGTTTGAGTTTTGGGATGAGTTTTGGGAAGTCTTTATTAGGTTTGTTTTGTTTCTGTATAGTAACTTCCATTGTTCAGGTGAAGTATGACTGTGTTTTATATCTACTTCACCCCAATACTTAACCGAACCCTAGTCTATTTGAGCAATCTTAATTATGATAGTATCAGATTTGAGGTATAATCCACCAATTAATGGTATTGAATTCCTGACCATGCTGACTAGTCCAAATAATTATAACGTCTGGCAAGGCTATTTTCATTTTTTTTTCTGGGACGCCTTCCTATGACATACGTAGGAAGGTGTCCCAGAAAATTCATAGGAAGGTATCCCAGAAAAAAAATTAAATAGCCTTGCCAGACGTCATAAATCATGTAAATAGGCCAAATAAAAAAGTATGTGTGGTTCCAGTTACATCTGAAAAAAAGTTAGGGTAGATAGGTAGGGATTTTTTTTTATTTTATGTTTTTTTTTACATTGAGTCGATGGGCGCAACATTCTGACTTTAACAGTGCTTAATGAAAAATGGCAATAAATCTTTAGGGTAGGCTATTTTTAAGGGAGTTCGCTTCTCAGTTTCAAAGTAATTGACTTTTCCTAAGCTTAGTTTATATTGATAGGGGATTAATAAAAGAATCCATAGAGCATAAAAAATATATAGGTCGCTGTGCTCGTTTTCGATATATAAGCCATTGAAATTTTGGCGGGAAAATATTTTCTCTTGACTTTTCATAGCTTTATTATTGACAAGTTAAAGTCTTCAAAAACTATTAAAAAGTAATTAAAATTTTAAAAGACTTAAACATGTTAAACATGTTAAACAGACAGCTTTAAAACTACACATCATGTACATGTAAAAGAATTATAAAAAGAAAAATGGGGGTTATCGGGCAAAATTTGTTTATGCATTCCAACGGATAAAACCAGAGGATGCCTGAAAATCTGACCAAAATTCCAAAACATGACAGCCAGCTTCCTTAAGCTGAAATAGTAGGGACGGTAGGGTAACTGGAACCACATATATTTTTATTTGGCCTTAGCGTGACGGTACCCAAATTGCACCTATTTTGACAGTTTTTTCACCTAAATTTTTTTATGATAAAGAAAAAAAATTCCATTCTGTGTTTATTTTGTAGCCGTATCCTTCTTTATTATATAGGAACACTAATTTGATTGTTAATCCATACGGAATCATAAGAAAATTGGTCTAAACTGACCTCCAAACCATCAATGATTCTGAAATGAGGAGTACCCAAATTGCATCCATTCGCACTGTCAAAATTCTGATAACAGAGCTTTTGTTTAATTTCTTCAAATATTTTGAACAATTAGATATTAGTCCATGCTTACTCTTTATTTTTTTTTTAATGGAGACTTGTAACATATTGTATTTGATCATTTTAAAAAGATGACGTTTTGATGACGTCGCCATGCGACGTTTCAGTAAAAGACAGTATACATTTTGCTTTTTCAGTAAACACTTCACCTGTTGATAAATACTGTGAACGTTTTGTGCATATCTAAATAGTTTGACCTATGTTGAAAGATGTGCATAGTATCAAATCATAAAAATACAAATTGATTACGGTCTCTAGGAAATCTTGTAAGATTATTTTAACTATTTTGGCTTAATAGGTGCAGTTTGGGTACTCGGTGCAATTTGGGTACCGTTACGTTACATGTATTTGGACTAATTTCTGACCCTTTTTACATTGTAAGCACAATTTTAATTCTAAATGCATTTATAAGTCTTAATGAAAGGTTCAAGACAAGCTTTTTATAAAAAAAAAAATACTTGCCACAAAAAAAAATGGCAAACATCAGCGCCGCCTGGTGTCTAAAAACTTTTCAACGGCATTAAGTTTTACTGTCTTTTAACTTTCAAATTTGGTTTCATAAATACTTTAACCTTAAAGAAAATAAAAATACTCAGTTAAACGTTCAATTGAACATTTCTTCTCAGTCATCATTTAGAAAGTTTCGTCCAAATGCAAAGAAAAAGAGATATGGAAACCCGGAAATGTGTCCATAGACCTGTTGCTGTGTTCAAAATGTAAATAAATATTTTTTTAAATGAGATAAAATGAGTACGGCCTATGTCATTTCTTCACTTGAGTCAGATATAACAGAAATATTCAAAACTTACCATTTAAAGTCATTGAAATGACATCTTCTTGGTTAAAAATAATTGTCTGTAGTTTGAGAACAGGAAGCTTTGTCAAAACGAGACACCGAATGACGGGATTGGGACAAGTCGGACCAGGAAAACTCGGACCAGTTTTAAAAAAACTCGGATTAGATTGAACGATCTGACCAGTTTGAAACACTGATTGGGCCCATTTAAGGTCAATACAATTTCAAAGACACCTCGGAACAATGTGAAACACTGATTGGCCTCATTTAAGAACGCTTCTCAGTGGTTGATTCTAAGGGGAAAAGGGGCGTAGAGGACGTAAGACTCGGACTCCCGTTTGATCGCCAAATAAATAATAAATATTTTTTCCCGGTATATATATATAGATTTTTTTATATAAAAACGTCCCAACATTTTTTTTATTTAATTGTCTTAAAAATTGGTCCGAGTTGTCTTAAAATGATATTGACAAAATTTCATTGTTTTATGATGAGTCTATAAAAAAAATTAAGTCACCGGCAAATCTGCAAATGGAGCCACTGATTCACATAAATTTGCCAATGAATATTGACTGAAAGCTAACATTTCCCCAACAGGCGGATCTTTTCCTTCGTCACCTCAGTGAGGGTCTGGAATTGGGGGAGGGGTGGCGTATCTACAAACTGATTCACCTTTGTGACACATGCAACCGAGTGGCGGATCCAGCCCCCCTTTTTTCGGACGATCAATGTATTTAAATGGGACATATAGTTGGACCCCCTTTATCCTAGTTTGGGACCCCTTTTAAAAATGGCTGGATCTGTCCCTGCATGCATGTAATTCAGTACAAAGAGTCACAATTTCCTTCGTCAACTTTGTGACACATATAATTTCAGAAACTTTTAAGTCAATTGACAATGTTTTTTTTTGTGGAATAGTACATTTTTTTGTACAAGTTCAACTTGTATGCGAACACAGGCATGTGCACTTAAATTTTCTTGGTGGCTTTAATTCAATAAATAACAACTAGCCTGTTTCCTATGGAAATGCAGAAATTTTCACTTCCGCATACAAAAGTCTTAGGAAGCTATACCATTTGATTTTTATTGGGGGGGGGGGGGGGGGGGGGAGGGCTAGGATGAAATATGAAAAAAATAGGCAGGACAGGAGTTTTTAGTAAAAAAAAAGTCAGGATGTGACACTTGCTAAAAAAAAAGTCAGGACGACAATTTAGGTAAAAAAAGTCAGGATAAACTAAAAAAAAAAAAGAAGGCAGGACCGATTAGAGTGAAAAATAAAAAGGCAGGACAGAGATTACAGCTAAAAAAATGCAGGACAAAATTTTTCATCCTACACCCCCCCCCCCCCCCCCCCCCCCCCCCCCCCCATAAAATTCTTTCTGAAACGTCAAATCCTCTGTTTGCTAAGAAATTATCTTCCTGTAAAGACTTCGATAATTTTCAGTTATTTTCTTGTTACTTGATCGTCCACCCTCGCGTACACCCAACCATTAGACAGTATATTTATATATAATTAACTGCGGAGGGTCACCGACTGATATTAATAAACAAAACATACATGTAATAACATCAGATACACATACAACACAAACAGACAGACAGACAGACAGACAGACAGACAGCACATATATGTATTAATACATAGATAGCACATGCAGAATAAAAGTAAAGCAAGTTATATATTAAAACAAATGTCAAATATCAGCACATAGTAGCACATAGCATTTATATCGGAGTAGCACATAGTATTTATATCGGAGTAGCACATAGTATTTATATCGGAGTAGCACATGCAGAATAAAACACTTTAATCACAAACAAAAGACTGCATGCAGCAATAGCAAACGTAATGCATAAGCAAAAGAAATAAATTGCTAAATAAATAAAGTAAAAATAACTGCAAAAAGATAAAACATAGAAAAACAAAAAAAAACAAACAGCAGGCTTCGAGATCAAGTTATGGGGCAGCAAGTAAGTACATTATTTACAAGAACTGCATGTACATTTTTCTGAAAAACACCAGGTGGAGATAAAATTTTGAACTGACCAAAAGTTGATAAGCTCCTTGAGGCAAGGAGTTCCAGAGTTTTGCTGCCTTATAACTAAAGCTTTTCTTACCATCATTGTTTTTTGGCCGTGATATATCTGCTATGCTTTGTACCTGAAGTTATATGAATTTTCTTTAATATTTACTAAATTATTTAGGAATTCTGGACTTGATTTATTAATAATTTTATATGTCTCTAATGCCATGGTTCTCAATCTTCTGATTTTTAGTGCTGGTAGCTTACATAATTAGACTGTGCAAGAAGTGTATCGTAAGAATTTGTGTAGTCGTCATAAATAAATCTGAGTGCTCTTTCTTGAATTTTTTCTATTTTCTTTGTGTTTTGTTCACTGCAGAAGTGCCATGTAAGAGGACAGTAGCTGAGGTTTGACATGATAAATGAGTGGTATATTGGTGAGATGAGTGCCAATTCTTTTTAGAACGTTTAGTTGTCGTGCAGCTTTTTTGCAAATATTTGAAATGTGAGTGTTGAAATCCAGTTTAAAGTCTATTGTTACACCGAAAAGTTTCACTTCGTCGTCACATTTTATATTGAATCCATTTAGGTTTAAAACAATATTTTGAGTGTGTGTTTTTTTTACCTATGGAAATTGCTAGGAATTTTTCTGGGTTTGCCTGCATTTTGTTAAAAGAGAACCATGATATTAGGGAATTTATACTATCTTCCTCTAAGGGTTTAATAACTGATTCAAAAGTAGTACCTGTTTTTGAGAGGGTGTCACCATCAGCATAGTTATATAAAATCACAGTGTTTGACAGAAAGAAAAATATCATTTATGAATACATTAAATAATACAGGGCCTAGTATAGATCCCTGAGGAACACCTTTCTTGCATTTGACTGATACTCTGGCCTATTTTTACACACTGTTTTCTTGTATGCAGTCAGATAGCTTTTGAGTAATTTCAGAGCAGATGGACTAAGGCCATATTTTTCCAATTTAAAAAGAAGTAAATCATGTTATTACATGTATACGGGAATTTCTCGCTACATTGATGACCTGTTGGTGACCTTCTGCTGTTGTTTTTTTCTATGGTCGGGTTGTTGTCTCTTTGACACATTCCCCATTTCCATTCTCAATTTTATTTGTTTATTAATATCAGTCGGTTTAAAGAGCTCTTAAGAGCTCATGTTCATTGTTATTGTGTATATATGCAACCCGACTTTAAATAAAGATTACTTTACTTTACTGTTACTTTTTACAGTGTGGATGGGGTATATAGAATATAGAATAATTGGGAGAGCAACATTGTGTCCGGGGATACAGAGGAATGTATGTATGGTACAGTGGCGGATCCAGGGGGGGGGGGGGGGGGGGGGGGGGGGGGGGGGGGGGGGGGGGGGGGGGGGGGGTTCCGGCGGTTGGAACCCCCCCCCCCTTTTATTTTGGCCGATCAATACATTTGAATGGGAGCATATAGTTAAAACCCCCTTTACTCTGGGTTGGGAACCCCCCTTTTTAAAATGGCTGGATCCGCCACCATGGTTTAAACAAATCAGTACTGATCTGAACACAATCTTATATCTATATATAAAAATTAGATATTAAATAGTGAACAGAACTGGATTCAGTGCTATATTAAACTTATAGAAACAGGGGATACAGACGGGCACAACTGGACACTGATATTTCTATATAAAAATTACAAAAACAGGGGGCTACAGGCGGAACAAGTGGACACACTGTTATTTCTATATAAAACGTATAGAAACTTGTGGCTACAGGCAGACACAGCTGGACCCAGTGCTATATATAAAACTTTAAAAAAAAAACAAAAAAAAAACAGAGGGCTACAGGCGGACACAAGTGGACACACTGTTATTTCTATATAAAACGTATAGAAACTTGTGGCTACAGGCAGACACAGCTGGACCCAGTGCTATATATAAAACTTTAAAAAAAAAAAAAAAAAAAAAAAAAAAAACAGAGGGCTACAGGCGGACACAAGTGGACACAATGTTATTTCTATATAAAACGTATAGAAACTTGTGGCTACAGGCAGACACAGCTGGACCCAGTGCTAAATATAAAACTTAAAAAAAAAAAAAAAAAAAAAAAACAGGGGGCTACAGGCGGACACAAGTGAACACAGTGCAATTTCTATATAAAAACTGAATTCAGAACTTATGACTGTTACATACAGGGGGCTTCAGGCGGACACAATTAAGTGGACACAACGTTATTTATATATAAAACTTATAAAAACCGGTGGCTAAAGCTGGACACGCTGGACACAGCCGGACACAATGCTATTTCTATAAAAAAAAAAAACACTAAAGAAACAGGGGCTACAGGCGGACACAGCTGAACAATCTAATTAAAATATAGATCTCTGATTTCGTTATACATCTAATTAAAATATAGATCTCTGATTTCGTTAACTAAATATCTTAACTTAACTTGCATTTAAAAAAAATGTCAGGCGGTGACGAAATTCCGTTATATGCCGCTTCTAGGCTATCAACCCCACTTAAACTTGTTATATCGTAAATCCAAATGGATTTATCTTTACAGTAGTGTATAACACGCCTATATTTGTTGTCGGAATCATCCGTAGCTATCCTTCCCAAGTATATCAATCGTAATAATTTTGCCAACCCAGGCGCTGAAAACTTGGCAATAAACGTCTCGCAGTAAATGATTAATTATAAAAACTGTTTCAGAAAAAGCTGTTATTTTGTTTGTCTGAATAGAACTTATCCTCCAGCTAGTAAAATTGTATAAGATACCGTGAAAAAATCTAACAAGTGTTATTAGGGAGCTACCATTTGATTTTTAGGGGGGGGGGGGGGGGGGGGGGGGGGGGGGGTGGCTTTAATGAAATTTGAAAAAGGCAGGACAGGAGTTTTGGGTTAAAAAAAAGCAGGATGAGCAACTTGGTAAAAAAAAGACAGGACGACAATTCATGTAAAAAAAGTCAGGATAAATTAATAAAATAAAAAAAACCAGGACCGAATAGAGTGAAAAATAAAAATGCAGGACAGAGATAAAAACTAAACAAAAATGCAGAACAAAATTTTTCATCCTACACCCCCCCCCCCCCCCCCCCCCCCCCCCTAAAATCAAATGGTTGCTCCCTTAGGTGGCAGAAACCAGTTATTTTACAATAAATCTTTAAAATTTTATTGATTTATGATTTATTTTCTTGAAAATTCATTCAAGCTTATATACAAATAAAATGTATGGTTTCAAGGAACTAAGATGTGTGCGTGCTTATGTAAATATATAGAAAACCTTTAAATTTGGGTGTCTGTCCAGCATGGAGATTTTAAAATTTATAAATGCATTGCAAATAAGGCAAACAATGTGATGCTCTCAGTCTGATACCAATCTAATTCTCACCTGCAGAATCCTGATAAAAGCCGACAAGAATTTTAGGCAAAATTCAAGAGATAAAGGATATTCAGTGAATTAGAGCCTTATCCTAATCTATCCTTACCATCAAAATCTCAAGGATATTTTGTTTGCATAAAAATGATTTTTCCCCACTTTGATTGGATGCCGTCAAGTGAGGAGACCACCATTTTGACTTCTGATTGGACCCATATGTGAAGGATATCCCCAACCTGTGTATGCAACTTCTTACTTGTGTAGTACAATAGCCTAGAATTTACATTCATTTAGTTTTTCAGTCCACATGATGCAATTATATATGTACTCAATGCTTAACTATAACAAAATTTCTGCATGGGACACATGTTCTGGTACACCAAAACTGGTACCTGCCACCTTTAACCACTCATTGAAAACAATATATTTCCATTTTTTTAGTCTGATTGAGTTCTATAGTCATTTACCATTAAAAATACATGCATTTCATATGGTTACAGCACCAAAAAAATATTAAATAGACTTTGTAAGACCAAATTTATTACAGCAATATTTGCGTCTTCTGCCTTCAAACTACTTTGAATGCAAACAAATTAGAAAAAAAATGATTGTGTTCATATTTAATAACTTTTTTGTGCGAGTTTTCTGGTACAGTGTATGAATTATCCAACAGTGTTTAAAACTAATTAAGTTTATTGTTTCATGCATGATATAAAACCACTTACAACTGATCTCAAGAAGTATTTTCCATTGTTTGAGGTATTAAATAGTCTCAATTCTTGTCACTATCATTGTTCTGTTGACTGCAGTGCTGAAAAAGGCTTAGTTATGAATAAACTAATATTTTTGGTACATATGTTTCACTTTGTAGATCCATGATGCACTTAACTACGTGTACATTTATTCACAATCAGTCTCATATCTCTTCTCCACATGAGCTAGCTGTGTAGGCCGCATTATTTGATTTAGATGCATGACCTTTTTATAAATATTCGTGGGTCTTGAAGTTAACCAATTTTGATAACTTATCGACTTGTAGGAGTCGATATTTGCAACTTTTTGATTCTGGTCAATTGTTTCTTGCTTAACAATATTTGACTTATTGAAGTCGTATTTTGTCTTGCATTAAAGGGAGACAAATCCTAAAACTTACAAATTTAGACCTCTTTGAGTCAAAAGCAGATTCAAACTTATTTATGTCTGAGCTCTGACTGTTATATGACTGTCTACGCCTACAGGACACACATCCGCAGTGTACCGGACACTTCCAAACACTACTAAAGACTTTATAAATAAAAAAAATCTATACTACTTACAGAACTAGGTTCAGGGAAAGTTGGGATTGTCATTTTAAAAATCCGCCCAGTACAAAGGGACGCTATATTAGTCGGTGATGTTAGCAAACTTTAACTTCTGTCTTACTTTTTGACATGCGTTTTTAAAAGGGCAGCTAATAAGGAAAGTTCCTGATTCAAAAAATTAAAGTGTTCGAAGTGTGTCATTGCGGCCAAAAATATGAATGAAATTTTTTTTTTGTGAACACTGGTTTGATCCATCTGTTGCAAAGAAACGTAATTATCGATCTATGATGATAATAAGGAGATGACGTTTTTTTTTTATAATATTGACTTTTAAATTTGAACTTTGGTGGATTGTTGTCTCATTGGCAATCATACCACATCTACTTATTTTCATATCGTCAACATAGAAATATGACTAATCTGACAGATAATCCCTTGTTTAGACAGGGTGTTCATACAGTCAACATAAACATATGACTAATCTGACAGATAATCCCTTGTTTAGACAGGGTGTTCATACAGTCAACATAAACATATGACTAATCTGACAGATAATCCCTTGCTTAGACAGGGTGTTCATACAGTCAACATAGAAATATGACTAATCTGACAGGTAATCCCTTCTTAGACAGGGTGTTCATACAGTCAACATAAACATATGACTAATCTGACAGATAATCCCTTGCTTAGACAGGGTGTTCATACAGTCAACATAGAAATATGACTAATCTGACAGATAATCCCTTGCTTAGACAGGGTGTTCATACAGTCAACATAGAAACATGACTAATCTGACAGATAATCCCTTGCTTAGACAGGGTGTTCATACAGTCAACATAGAAACATGACTAATCTGACAGATGATCCCTTGCTTAGACAGGGTGTTCATACAGTCAACATAGAAATATGACTAATCTGACAGATAATCCCTTGCTTAGACAGGGTGTTCATACAGTCAACATAGAAATATGACTAATCTGACAGATAATCCCTTGCTTAGACAGGGTGTTCATACAGTCAACATAGAAACATGACTAATCTGACAGATAATCCCTTGCTTAGACAGGGTGTTCATACAGTCAACATAGAAATATGACTAATCTGACAGATAATCCCTTGCTTAGACAGGGTGTTCATACAGTCAACATAGAAATATGACTAATCTGACAGATAATCCCTTGCTTAGACAGGGTGTTCATACAGTCAACATAGAAATATGACTAATCTGACAGATAATCCCTTGCTTAGACAGGGTGTTCATACAGTCAACATAGAAATATGACTAATCTGACAGATAATCCCTTGCTTAGACAGGGTGTTCATACAGTCAACATAGAAATATGACTAATCTGACAGATAATCCCTTGCTTAGACAGGGTGTTCATACAGTCAACATAGAAACATGACTAATCTGACAGATAATCCCTTGCTTAGACAGGGTGTTCATACAGTCAACATAGAAATATGACTAATCTGACAGATAATCCCTTGCTTAGACAGGGTGTTCATACAGTCAACATAGAAATATGACTAATCTGACAGATAATCCCTTGCTTAGACAGGGTGTTCATACAGTCAACATAGAAACATGACTAATCTGACAGATAATCCCTTGCTTAGACAGGGTGTTCATACAGTCAACATAGAAACATGACTAATCTGACAGATAATCCCTTGCTTAGACAGGGTGTTCATAGAGTCAACATAGAAATATGACTAATCTGACAGATAATCCCTTGCTTAGACAGGGTGTTCATACAGTCAACATAGAAATATGACTAATCTGACAGATAATCCCTTGCTTAGACAGGGTGTTCATACAGTCAACATAGAAATATGACTAATCTGACAGATAATCCCTTGCTTAGACAGGGTGTTCATAGAGTCAACATAGAAATATGACTAATCTGACAGATAATCCCTTGCTTAGACAGGGTGTTCATACAGTCAACATAGAAACATGACTAATCTGACAGATAATCCCTTGCTTAGACAGGGTGTTCATACAGTCAACATAGAAACATGACTAATCTGACAGATAATCCCTTGCTTAGACAGGGTGTTCATACAGTCAACATAGAAACATGACTAATCTGACAGATAATCCCTTGCTTAGACAGGGTGTTCATACAGTCAACATAGAAACATGACTAATCTGACAGATAATCCCTTGCTTAGACAGGGTGTTCATACAGTCAACATAGAAACATGACTAATCTGACAGATAATCCCTTGCTTAGACAGGGTGTTCATACAGTCAACATAGAAACATGACTAATCTGACAGATAATCCCTTGCTTAGACAGGGTGTTCATACAGTCAACATAGAAATATGACTAATCTGACAGATAATCCCTTGCTTAGACAGGGTGTTCATACAGTCAACATAGAAATATGACTAATCTGACAGATAATCCCTTGCTTAGACAGGGTGTTCATACAGTCAACATAGAAACATGACTAATCTGACAGATAATCCCTTGCTTAGACAGGGTGTTCATACAGTCAACATAGAAATATGACTAATCTGACAGATAATCCCTTGCTTAGACAGGGTGTTCATACAGCTGGATGCATAAATACAAAGCCTCGTAGGGTAAAAAGGGGGGATTTTGCCTATACCAAGCGTACATCGTTCATTCATTTTCTTATGGCAGTTCATATATCGAGCACCTCCTACTTTGCATAACTTTTATATGATACTTATCATCTATATGTTCTCATCCGTATTATGCTTGAAATATTTGCCAGTGAACGTTCAGCATGCACAAATTAAATTGTTAGTATGTGCAATATATATATATAAAAGAACGTAATTTCTAGGCCTTTTGTCATAGCTGACTACGCGGTATACGGTCCGACCGTATGCGTATTTGAAAAAAGTACGCATACGGTCCGGACCGTACACGTACGGTCCAAATACTCATACGGTCTGGAACATATACATGTATCACACGTGCTATCTACAGGTACAATATACGGAAATGACACGGCTGGGTATTGTGAAGTTACTGAAGGAAGATTGATGTCAGATGCATATCCCCGGGCGAAGAATTTACTGGTTTGTCAAAACGGTTAGCTGTAATTTGTCATATTGTAAAGGTTTGAATCGCGCAAATCTCTTCTCTTTTTATAATATGAATTGCGCCAATAAATGGAACTTGACACATTCCCCATTTACATTCTCAATTCTATTAATTGTGTCATATTTACCTCGAAACGGTTAACCTATTTACACGTACATGTATTGTAACATTAGAATACTGATTTCAACTGTTAAATAACTTTTAAATTACTAAAGATATGATTATAAAATTTGAAATTATGTACTTTAAAAAAGTCTGTATGCCATGTTTTTTGTGTCAATTCTATCATTCCACCAAGCACTTAGTGCATTATTTTGTTCTTAGTGCAATACGGAGGCTCTTTGCGGTATTTCTACTTGTACCTGTAAATACCGCAAAGGACCTCCTCAGTGCACTAAGAACAACCATTTGAAAACAAGTCTATAACATTTGCGCAATTAAATGATTGTTTTATTGGCGGAAATGAATGCTGCAGTTTTTACAATAAAGTGATGCAAAAAAAGAATTGGCGTAATTAAGTTGTGGCGCAAATTAATTCTTTTTCAGCGAAACTGGATATCGGCCTTCAAAACACCGTGTGTTCACAAACAAAACAGTATTCATCTTTTACGCAGTCTAGTCGGAGAATAAAAGTTTTTGCAATTTGCAATTTGTGTAGGATTTTAATTTTAGAATCAATGTCATGAACGATTAAGAAGATCGTTAGAAAGCTTAGGTGGATCGAAAAATGAACGATAAAGGGGAAAAGTTTGGTGCGTCGATAAAAAATTTCATAGATGCATGTCATATTTGTAAAATTTCAAGTCTTTCAATAACATAAATACTGCAGATTTGTATTTGATCATCGATTGCATGCATAACGTCCAGTGACAAATATTCCATGTATTCGTACAAAGAACAAATCAACTTCTTTTAGAATACAATTGATTGGTAAAAGGTAACCGGTTAATGATTTGTGACAGAATAGGCGAAACTTGGCCAAAAGCTTACCTCTAAAATAAAGAAATATAAAAAAGATAGAGTTATTTTTAATTCTGTATTTTACTCATACATGGACGTCAGCACTTTTTAGAGTCAAAATAACAGTTTTAACACCGACAGCAGAAATCACAAGCGACGCTGGTTCCATAGATATCTTCAACGAATTTTTATATCCCTGGCAATTTTCAGTTCATATCAGACTCTGACATTGAGGGGAACAAATACCATGGGTGTGTTGACTTTTTTTTAATACCTTCAGATTATAAAACGTGTATCTCATATGAAGCCTCATTTATAGAACATTATATATAATGTATTGTGCCAAGGAAATATTTGGATCTGAGAAATATTTGGTGGAGGAGAGAGAGAGACAGAGAGAGAGACTTATATCGCGGTTTTTGGTCTCATGTTATTCATGTCAAAATGTTATGGGAGGAAACGTTTCCCCTTCGTTTTATATAATTATATTCCATAATGATATAAGTTGGAAATTTAATCCAATTCAAACTAATAATTGTTTTTTTTTATACCGCATCTTTTTATATTAAATCATTTTAACTCATAATTATAATAATTGAAAAACCATCTAAAATAAAACCTTAACATACGTGTATATCAGACGCTACGCGTCGCCAGTAAAACTGCATTTGCGACCGTCAAATCGCCAATTGACGGTGGCAACTCTTCAACTACTGTGCTGTTATTCCTTAAATGTAACTTAATTATATAGGATTAATGAATACCAATCATAAAACTGTTTAATGTCAGATTAGTGATCAAACAGTAGTATGCTCAAGGCATTTTAAATCCACTGATTTTAAATGGTCTCCTGTCAGAAAGACCCCAAAATCTGAGTGTTCCTTCAATATTTGACTGGTCCAAACAAATAACACCACAGAGGGAATTCTTTAAACACCCACTCCCACAGAAAAGACAATACCAGCATCTGAAGATGAAGCTGAGGATGACACTGCAGATCTACATTGTAGGTTGAGAACCAGATCCAGAGTTTCACCATGCAGATCTACATTGTAGGTTGTGAACCAGACCCAGAGTTTCAACATGCAGATCTACATTGTAGGTTGTGAACCAGATCCCAGAGTTTCAACATGCAGATCTACATTGTAGGTTGTGAACCAGATCCAGAGTTTCACCATGCAGATCTACATTAAAGGTTGTGAACCAGATCCAGAGTTTCAACATGCAGATCTACATTGTAGGTTGTGAACCAGATCCAGAGTTTCACATGCAGATCTACATTGTAGGCTGTGAACCGATCCAGAGTTTCACCATGCAGATCTACATTGTAGGTTGTGAACCAGATCCAGAGTTTCACCATGCAGATCTACATTGTAGGTTGTGAACCAGATCCAGAGTTTCACCATGCAGATCTACATTGTAGGTTGTGAACCAGATCCCAAGTTTCAACATGCAAATCTACATTGTAGGTTGTGAACCAGATCCAGAGTTTCACCATGCAGATCTACATTGTAGGTTGTGAACCAGATCCAGAGTTTCACCATGCAGATCTACATTGTAGGTTGTGAACCCGATCCAGAGTTTCACCATGCAGATCTACATTGTAGGTTGTGAACCAGATCCAGAGTTTCACCATGCAGATCTATATTGTAGGTTGTGAACCAGATCCAGAGTTTCACCATGCAGATCTAAGCCTATGTTAATTATTATATTGTACATATAATGTATGGTACAATGCATGGTACAATGTATGGTACAATGTATGTATAATTTCTGTATAGTAATACTTTATGATAATGATGATAAAGACCAAAAAATATCTACTGGACATAATTTTAGTTTATTTATATAAAAAAAGAGGATGTGATATGATTGCCAATGAGACAACACTCCACAAGAGACCAAATGACACAGAAATTACCAAACTATTGGTCACCGTACGGCCTTCAACAATGAGCAAAGCCGATACCTCTATTGTCTATATCTATTTCATTTATATATTTAAAGTTTGCTCTCAAATACATTTTACTAATTTTTAGATATACTAAAAATTATGTATCACAATATCAACTGTCATTTTCATTAATGATTTATTGAATGAATAAATTTTTCTGTCTTTTTCGTTTATCAGAATTCTGTGATAAATTATAATTAGTTTGATGAGCTGAAAATTCCAATATTATCTAAAGAAAGTTCCCAAACATGTAATTATTTTTTGTTTTGAATTGATTTGTAATTACACGATTTCATATATATAAGCCAAGCTGTACAAAAGACCGGTTACATGGCCACACATACCCAATTTTCCAAATGCACATGAGCATTTACTACACTGAAGAATAGGTCTATTCAATAAAATGATCTGATAAATAATCATTGTTATACATGTATGCATATATCATTACAAGGAGAAACTACCTATGTATATATAAATGATTAAATCGTTCAACTGTATTGTTATGTACAATCTTAAAAGTTTTGTAAGTTAAATCACATGTACATATGAATAAAGGAGATGTGAGGTTATGTAAGTTAAATCACATGTACATATGAATAAAGGAGATGTGAGGTTATGTAAGTCAAATCACATGTACATATGAATAAAGGAGATGTGAGGTTATGTAAGTTAAATCACATGCACATATTAATAAAGGAGATGTGAGGTTATGTAAGTTAAATCACATGCACATATGAATAAAGGAGATGTGAGGTTATGTAAGTCAAATCACATGTACATATGAATAAAGGAGATGTGAGGTTATGTAAGTTAAATCACATGCACATATGAATAAAGGAGATGTGAGGTTATGTAAGTTAAATCACATGTACATACGAATAAAGGAGATGTGAGGTTATGTAAGTTAAATCACATGTACATACGAATAAAGGAGATGTGAGGTTATGTAAGTTAAATCACATGTACATATGAATAAAGGAGATGTGAGGTTATGTAAGTTAAATCACATGTACATATGAATAAAGGAGATGTGAGGTTATGTAAGTTAAATCACATGTACATATGAATAAAGGAGATGTGAGGTTATGTAAGTCAAATCACATGTACATATGAATAAAGGAGATGTGAGGTTATGTAAGTCAAATCACATGTACATATGAATAAAGGAGATGTGAGGTTATGTAAGTCAAATCACATGCACATATGAATAAAGGAGATGTGAGGTTATGCAAGTTAAATCACATGCACATATGAATAAAGGAGATGTGAGGTTATGTAAGTTAAATCACATGTACATAAGAATAAAGGAGATGTGAGGTTATGTTAGTTAAATCACATGTACATATGAATAAAGGAGATGTGAGGTTATGTAAGTCAAATCACATGCACATATGAATAAAGGAGATGTGAGGTTATGTAAGTCAAATCACATGTACATATGAATAAAGGAGATGTGAGGTTATGTAAGTTAAATCACATGTACATACGAATAAAGGAGATGTGAGGTTATGTAAGTTAAATCACATGTACATACGAATAAAGGAGATGTGAGGTTATGTAAGTTAAATCACATGTACATACGAATAAAGGAGATGTGAGGTTATGTAAGTTAAATCACATGCACATATGAATAAAGAGATGTGAGGTTATGCAAATTGCAATGAGACAGCAACCGGTAAGAACCAGGCAGGGTGCCATATACATGTGATTTATGAGGGTTTCAGATTTTATCTATAAATGGCTCAGAAGAAGCAGTAACTGAATACTGCTCAAAAAATAAATATGAGTGGGAAAATACGAGTGGTTGCCATGGTAACGGACACTCTATTTTTTGGTTGTGAAGCATAGTAAAATCTTCCAAAAATCAGCTAAATCACTACAATTCAGAGCCTGATTAGGAACAGAATCAAGCATTTTTCATTAATTTTCATATGTACCATTGATACAACTTGGTTTTAGCATCATTTTAGTTCTGATTGCATGTAAACCAAATTTGTAAAAAAAAATTAAAATTTTGCCAAAAAATGCATATATTCAACATTTTTGAATTTGGGATTTTTGCGTAATTTTCAAATTTTCTGTGGTGTTTTTCAGAAAAGAGCAACTGTGTATAGCATAGTTAGCACTTTAGTTATGAAGTTTGGATACTACTTTACCAAATTAGATAGAAAAAAGCTTGGGACTTTCTTTAGTTTTATCACCATAGCAACCGATTTTTTCCTTGGAAACGGAATTATTATTTGCAGAATATTGCAGTTTTAGAGCTTTAATGTACTGAATTGTTCCATAACTGATAAAAAAAAATTATATTTAAGCATAAGCTTACTTTAAATTACCATCGTTGTACCAATGACTTGAATAGTTACCATGGAAATACATATTACCCATAGTAACATCTATTTAAAAATGTATCAATAGAAATTTATGTAAAAAAATACATATATTATATATAGACGGTGTTTATATTCATATTGGGATATGACTGCATGCTTTGCTTCACTCAAAGTCTTGTCTGTATATAATATATAATGAAACATTGAGGTTAGAACCGAAGGTAAGGTGAAAAAAAGGGGGAAGGTTTATTTAAAAAAAATCATACATGTAGATTCTTGAAAAGATAACGTTTGGTCGGAGAGCCTGATTATGAATAGAATAATGATAATGAATAGAATCAATTTTATTTTCAGAAATTTCATATGCATGTATAATATCGATATAACTTGGTTTTATCTTCAGAGCTTAGTTAGTATTGCAGTTCAACCCCGACTTTTAGATTTTTTGTTAAAAAACAAGTATGGACACAGACGCAAATTGTCAGTGGGGTTAAAGGTCGTTACAAATGTATTGAAAGCTAGACTGGAAATGTGTATTAACAAATTGAGTTGATGTGTACATGTCTTCATTCAAATGCATTGACTGATAAAAAAAAAAGGGGGGCTTCAACTTCCACCCCTCTCTGTGAATTAGTTGTTTGAGTGTTTGAATATGGAGTTTGTTAATAAATAGCTGCACTGTAAGCGCATGATATGTCTTGATTCCTTTTAAGCTTGCTTAAAGGTTGAACTATTTTGTTTTGTACAATTATTAGTCTATTTGTTTTCTCATTTCAGTTGTTTTATATTTGTCATTTTAAGGTCTTTTATAGCTGACTGTGCTGTATGAGCTTTTGTCATTGTTGAAGGCTATTTGGGGACCTGTAGTTGTTAATCTTGTTTTAAATTTTGGAATGTAGCTGAAGTCAACAGACATAGACAATTCACCCAAGTTTTATAAAATGATGTGGAAGTGTTTATGTGAATAATTGAGATGGGAAATGAGGAAAGTGTCAAAGTGACAACAACCCAACCATAGAGTAGACAACAGCTGAAGGCCTCCAATGGGTTTTCAATGTAGCCAGAAACTCCTGCACTTAAAGGTGTCCAAAAACTATAAAATCCCTTCTTTTTTTTAGCATATATAAAAATTCATAACACAGAAATGTATAATCTGAAATTTATTACAATCAAAAGGGACCTTAGGTCAATGGTGTAAACAATTCACCAAAGTTTAATTAAAGGTGATGGATGCATTTTTGTGTTATTGTTCAAAATTGGAAAATTCTCTCTTTTTTAAGGATAAAATCTCTCTTCATAACATGATAATGAAAATTCTAAAATTTATAAAATCGATGTGGAGCTTATGTCAATAGATATAAACATTTCAACAAATTTTCTTGAAAGTAGGGGGAAGTGTTTTCTAGTTATTGTCTGAAGTGTGGATGATGGACTAATAGACAACAGTATACTATATTATGTTGTGTGTGAGACATTGGTATAATAAAATGGTTTCGAATGAATAATGATTAGAAACTGTTTAATGCAGTTATTGAGGGAACGACAGTGAAGAAATTCCTGAGATCAATGCGTTTGAATCCTAAGAATTCAATTTTTGTTGAAATGAAACAAAGTTCAATTTTTGACCCTTTGGATCTTAATGTAAACCAATTTGAAAAAGGGACAATCCTGTGCAATTGAATATTTCTTGCTATTGTGCAATACTGTGCAATTAAAAATTTCTTGCTATTGCACAATACTGTGCAATTGGAGATTTCTTGCTATTGTGCAATACTGTGCAATTGAAAATTTCTTGGTATTGAACAATACTGTGCAATTGAAGATTTCTTGCTATTGCAGAATACTGCGCAATTGAAAATTTCTTGCTATTGCACAATACTCAGTTAGTATAATAATTTTTGACCCCGTTTTGGACCAACATGAAAACTGGGCCCATAATCAAAAATCTAAGTACATGTTAAGACTCACCATATCAAAGAACCCCAAGAATTCAATTTTTATTAAAATCAAGCTTATTTTAATTTTGGACCCTTTGGACTTTAATGTAGACCAATTAGAAAACAGGACCTAAAATTAAGAATTTGGACATGGTTAGATTTGGCATATCAAAGAAGCACAATACCGTATTTCATTTTTTTGATGAAATCAAACAAAGTTTAATTTTGGCCCCTTATCCTTGGGACCAAAATTAATCCAAACCTACCTTTTGTGGTCATAAACCTTTATAGATTTCAATTAACTTATACTAAAGTTATTGTTCAAAAACCAAGAAAAATGCTTATTTGGGGCCTGTTTTTTGGCCCCTAAATCCTACACTGTTGGAACTAAAATTACCAAAATCTATCCCAACCCTCCTTATGTGGCCATAGACCTTATGTTAAAATATCATAGATTTCTGTTAACCAACTTAAGTTATAGAGCAAAAACCAAGAACAATGCTAATTTGGCCCCTTATTCCTAAACTGTTGAGACCAAAATACCCCAAATCAATCCCACCCTTCCTTTCATGGTCATAAATCTTGTGTCTAAATTTCATATATTTCCATTTTACTTTTACTGAAGTTAGAGTGCGAAAACCGAATGTCTTTGGATGAAGACGATGATGCCAACGTGATACCAATGTACAACCAAAAAGTTTTCAATTTTTGCGGTTGTATAAAAATGATGTCAAATCAAATTTTTAATGGAGTTTGCAACAGTAATTATTCAACTACTCATTTTAATACATCATAAAGTATTAAAGTGTAAATGTCATACAGTCATGGTGATGATGCCTCCGCTAGCATATAACGTTATAAAGGTACATAAATCAAGAACTGTAAAAGTGAAGCTGCTAAAAATTGAACTTAAACCAAGTTTAGAGGTACCGGTAATAAGCATTTGTATACACATTTCACTAAATTTAGTTGAGACAAACTTGAGAAATTTTTCCATTTGTGAAAGGGGATAACCCTAGAATGATAATCAAAGTGCTTGTAATCACTGAATGGCTATTAAAGACTGCTTAAATTTATCAGTTGGTAGTAAAGTGAATTTTGCATTGTATATTGTATACATAGCATTATTTTAAGTCGATTCAACTACTTTTCTGGACAGAGACAGATAACTCCAATTTTCAAAGAAGATTTCATAAAGCAATGGTTGTCTATTTTGTGATAAACTTGGGTTTAGTTTTCTGTAATTAGTTAATATTTCAGTTTCATTATGTATATCTCTTTCATATTCATTTGTTAACATTCACTGTTTGCAATAGCATTAAGTATTCTATATAATAAGGATGTTCTTATCCCGTGCATAAAAACAATGCCGTATTTGTCAAAACCTTTTCAACTTTTAATCTTCAGTGCTGTACAACTTTGTACCTTTTTCACGTTCGATCTTTTATATCTAGGCGTTATGTATTCAGGTTTAGTTTTCTGTAATTAGTTAATACTTTAGTTTCTTTGTGTATATCTCTTTCATATTCATTTGATAAAATTTACTGTTTGCAATAGCATGAATTGTTCTATATAATAAGAATGTTCTTATCCCGGGCATAAAAACAATGCCGTATTTTGCGAAACCTTTTCATCTTTTGATCTTCAGTGCTGTACAACTTTGTACTTTTTTCACTTTCGATCTTTTATATCTGGGCGTCACTGGTGAGTCTTGTGTGGGCAAGGCGCGTTTTTGGCGTATTGAATTTTAAACCTGATGCTTTTTGTTATCTATTAATCATGTTTTTCTGTGTCTAATATGTTCTCCTATTTGTTTGTATTGTAGTCCTGTAATATTGTGTTGTCATTTCGGTGTTATATTTAACTTTGCCATTAAAGTGCGAGGTTTGGCATGCCTTAAAACCAGGTTCAACCCACCACTTTTATTCCCCTTTAAAAGTGTCCTGTACCAAGTCAGGAAGATGGTCATTGTTATATATTGTTCGTTTCTCTTTGTGTTGCATTTTAACGTTGAGTCGTTTGTGTTTTCTCTTATTTTTGAGATATTGAGATAAGACGTGGCACGGTACTTGTCTATCCCAAATTCATGTATTTGGTTTTCATGTTACATTTGTTATTCTCGTGGTGTTTTGTCTGATGATTGGTCTGTTTCTGTGTGTGTTGCGTTTCGATGTTGTGTCGTTGTTCTCCTCTTATATTTAATGCGTTTCGCTCGGTTTTGGTTTGTTACCCCGATTTTGTTTTTTGTCCATGGATTTATGAGTTTTGAACAGCGGTATACTACTGTTGCCTTTATTTAGGTAATATTAATTCAACAACCATTCTGGACAAAGAAAGATAACTCCAATTTATTGCCTTGAATCTACAAAAATGTTTGTTTTTGGCCCTCAATTCCTCGACTGTTTGCCCCATAACCCACAAATAGACCCCAAACTTCTACTTATGGTATTAAATATTATGGTACAGTTTCAAAACAATTGAAATACTTATACACAACTTTTTGTACTGACACAAGATTAATGCTTGTTTTGGGCACCTTTGGAACCCTTATTCATAAACCTTAGGGACTATATATATATAACCGCCCCAAAACAATCCCAAGCTTCCTTTTATGATTATAAATATTATGTTATAATTTAATGGCTTCCTTTTCACTTATACTGAAGTTATTATCTGGAAACCATCCGTCTTGGGAAGACGACGACAGGATACCTACATGTATTTCAACTGCAAAAATTTCTGTGGTTGTATAAAAATTTCAAATATGTACAATGAAATATAGTTTCAAAATTGATAAGCCTAGATAGGCCTTATAATTTTTTCCCCACATAGTTGAAGGACCATTTACACTCAGGACTGAGTCATAAGTAGGCAGTAAAGTCTACAGATGTATTAAAACAACCTAGCATCATATTGCTAGTAGTGGGAGTAGCATTCTTGGGTAAATTTGTTCTTTTTTTATATAATATGTTTGGTTCAAATCAAAATAGAATGCTTTTATCTCCCTAATACTTACATTGTAAATAGAGGTGGTACTACTTTGACAAATCCTTGTACATGAGAGTCTTCTGTCAAATCTTTATTTCACAAAGAATGAATTGCATAACAATGAACTGAGCTCAAAGCAAAGTACTTTAATAATACACTTAGACAAAGAGCTAAATCCAGTGATATACTTTGTACTACTGGTCCTTCATTAACATCCATTGACCAAAACCACATCTCAACGACATTCCATACTACATGGTTGGATTCGGAAGTCCTGAAAAAGACATGATTTTTTTTAACATATTTTAAGTATATATATACACAGGTTAAAACTTTCTTGTTGTATAATCATTCCGTATCTAGCAACTATCAATTTGCTTAATGCACATATTGATATATGTTGAGTGTACCTCTGTTGGAAATAAGAACACACAAACCTCCACCTAGTTTTAGTCAATGGACAAAACATTCAAAACTATAAAATATTATAGATCTAAGACTTGTCAGTGTCTATTTACCATTGCCACTGAATCAGTGATATATGTATTGTACACATAATTATATACATGCAAGACTAAAATTATAAAGTACATACATGTTTGTATATAAGACTTAAACTGACATTCAGTCTTTACAACATCTTCATTCCCAAAGTCATTTTCAAATCTGACTTCATGGTAAAATAAGATTCCATATCTACAACCAATTAAAAGGAAAAATCCCTCTGATAGACTAGCATTTAAATCCGATTTCTAAAATGGAAGCTAGGTCACCTTGGAACTTAGAACTAAAAAAAATCAAACAATATATCTGATATATATTTCAAATGCATGTACATGAAATAATATAAATCTCTAAAATTCACCATATTGTTCCCTTTTTCATCTTCTGTTAGATACTGTATATCCAGTGGCGGATCCAGAAATTTTTTTAAGTGGGGGCCCACTGACTGACCTAAGAGGGGGCTCGCTGAAGTCATGATTCAGTGATTCCCTATATAAGCAACCAAATTTTGTCTCAAAAAGCAGGCCCCCCCCTAAATCTGCCTCTGATATCAACCTCTAGATGTCTTTCAATTACATTCAGTTTAGTGTGGGTTGATCTTTGATTGTTGTACATGTTACAACCAGATTCCCGGCAGGGGGCAACTTTGTAAGACCGCAGAGGTTCAAGCTTAGATTTTGAAATAAGGGGGAAAATGTAACCTTTTCAATTTATAAAACAGGTTCAACATCATTTCTGTACATATATAAACATATTCTAAATTGTGGACACACCTTCATTAAATATTCTACTTCAATTAGTGGAGGAGATCAAATTAAAAAGTTGCAATGGTTAAATACTCCAATCACAGTCTTTCCTGCTAAAATCTCATGTGTAGAATGTGATAAACGGTTTTTGGGTCTATATATATTGTCCTTGATATTGAGGTTATCTTGACACAGCAAAATATAAAGAAAATGTAAACTATGATCTGGAAATTGACTTCGTTTTCCCAAAATAAGCCCACTTAAACTGAACTTTAAATGCAAAAGACCTCTAAATGGCTAACAGATATTGCTATATAAAAGAATAGTCCATGATTATACATGTATAATGATATTAAAGAATTCATGAAATTTACAATGATTCTGTCAGTTGAATGGACTAGAATGAGATAAGTTATATACATGATAGACATAAAGGTTTTTTCCAACAGTTGTGGTGTAAATTAATTCAGTTGTATTTTATGGTTGATATATTTATGTATATACATGTATGTAAATCATTGGCTCTTCAACCAATGATATTTTACAATATCAATTATTTGTTTATTTTTCTAATGTTGGTATTTTTCAGCATACTAAAAATGTTTTAGCACAACACGAGCACAAGCTTTATAGGGTGTCCTCACACAGGGTTTCCGCTGGCCGTCGCCATTTTTCCCAATTTGCGAAAAAATAATACTTGTGGCAATGAAAATTCGTCATTTGCTTAAGAATTTGGCGAAAGAAATATATAGAAAGATTTATTTTCCTCCTTCTTGTTTATTTACTTTTTTCGAGTTTCTCAGACTTTAACTTATCAGACAATACTCGGAATTCACCTTGACCTCATTAAGATTTTGACAGAAAATCAATTATCAGCTGATTGCAATTTACAGCTATCGACAACAAAGGACTAATTAATAAAGGTGTTGATTGAATTGTTTGTCAAAATGATATGGTTGAATGACTTCCACTAAATGTCACATACAGGAGTTATTTACCACTTTTCGACTCATGTGTTTGAAGAACTCTTTTGACGTCTCCTCTCCATGTAAAGATAGTTTAGAAAAGAAAGTTGTTGTTGTGACAATAAATGTTAAAGGGCAAGAAAAATCTCCGATTTAAAACTTGAATTATCCTTTGACTTTGATGTAAGTAATTGATCAGGGAGACTACTTTAAAGTCGTTTGAGTGACACACGTGTTTCAAGCATAGTTTACCGTCTAAACTTTTTCATTTAAGATGGTCAAGAAAAGATGGTCAAGATGGTGGTTATGAAGAAGGGGGGGGGGGGGGGGATGCATTCTGGCATCACAATTTCAAATGACAGAGGATAACATATGATCTGTCCATATACATGTATGGGGGTATCTTATTGAAGTATTCTTGCCAAATGAAGATTAAACAGTAATTCTTAGACATGACAATAAAAGAGGGGGGATAGGACCTTTATCGGGACTCCGGGATCGGGTGTTTTTAAGCTCGGGATTATCCCCCCTCATAAAATGTACACTTTTTTCAAGACGATTTAAAAATCAGCTGAATTTGACAAATCACACTATTTGTTTTCCAAAAATAACTGTAATTGGATGGGGGTTCTGTGTATTCACATTATTTTAACAACTCTCCTTGGGCCGAGAAAAAAAAATCTGTGTTTCAGGTAACCTGACCGACCCTGTTTTTTTAGCCCCGACCCTAACTTTTTTATTGGATCTTTCAAAAAAAAAAAAAAAAACAATAATAATTATCAACCGACCCTGTTTTTGACACAGGCTTCTGATAAATGACATAATATTTTTTCTCTCTTGCTTCCTCTTGCATAGAAAGCCAGTAAAACATTTTATTAATGTCAAAAGGTATTCCAAATAGATTAAAATCCAAGAAATTTGCACAGCAGGTGCTTCAAAAACATTGCAAATGGCCCAAGACCACAATTAATGACCCCGCTTTTCGTTGTTCACGAATGTAGTTCCTTTTAATTAGAGTGTATTTTTCCTTAATTTTTTTTCTTTCCCTTCCCCACTCATTTCTTAGATTTTATTGGGTGGAAATGAAAGATGAGAGGTAAAATAATTTTTTGGATGTTGTATTTAAACTCATTTTGATATGGAATGAGTGATTAGGCCAAGTGCAAAAAGGTCATATTTACAGTTTTCGGAACATCTCTTGACTTGTCCATAGGGGTATGGATGTATATTGGCTAAATTTGTAAAAGTGATTGCTTCAATCTTTCTGAATTTTGGATATATTTTTGGACTAGTGCTATACATAAGACACACAAAAAATTTGACAAAAGTGCATGGTGCAATTTTTTTAATGATACAAAATGTTCTAAAGAAATGATAGAGAAATTAATTGTGGTCTGTGGCCAAATGGCACACTTCCGGTTTTTGAAACTAATTATGGATCCGGACTTGGAAAAAACATGATAAATACTTAATAACTCAAATATGAAATTTTGAATCATCACCAAAAAGTATACAGATATTTAGATTAATGTAACTAAGAAGTGTTTAAAGTTTTAAGCCATAATCAAGAATTGTTTTTGAGATACGGTGTGACATGTGAAAAAAACACCCCCCTGTTTAAGTTACAATGTGCCGTAACTCAAAAAGTTTTTATCTTATTTTCACCAAAAAGTATACAGATCATGTGACCATCATAAGAAACAACTATATTAAGTTTCATGAAATTTGGATAAGTCGTTCTCAAGTTACGGTGCCACATGTTTACGCTGGACAGACAGACGGACACCTGACATTTGTATACCATAATAGGTCCTGTCTTTGACGGACGTATAAAAAGCAGTACTAAGCGTGCATGTTACGCTAGAAACATATTCAAAGAATACAGTTTTATAACTTCTTAATGTCATATCCAATATTTATCAAAACCTAAAGGGGAGTTACATGTATCTTACTTCCTATATTTTTTCGTGGATGTCAATACACCTAATCGCTATTTATTCCATACCGGATGAATTCTAAAATTACACAACTTTTTCATCCAGTTGAAGCTATCTGGGGGCCGTTGAAACAATTCACCATGCACAATACTTTTTAATGAGACCCGTTTTAACTTATTGTAAATACTTAAAACAAAATAATTTTTTACTTCAATTTTCAATTTCGAAAAATAGTGGATTATTAACTATTAAAGTTTCTTGATGATCGCTTTCTAAAGTTTTTCCTCCCTCAGCTCTCTAGTAAAAAACCTTTATTTTCAGTCGCATGACCCAAACAGAAAGTTGTACATACAGTGTATTACTGTTTTTCCCAGATTGGACTAAATAGCGATAATTAAATAAAGTGTAATTTCCGTGATTGTTGAAAACTTGCATATTCATCACTATCTGATTTTGTGGTTTTAACAATCCAGACAGACAAATAGCAATAAGGTGTTTAGAAAAAGATGACCTAAAACCTCCTTCATATAAGACAAAAAAACATGGGAACTCATACTGAATGGTCAAATGTGTTCAATATGAAAATTTGGTAAAATCACAAATCAGCCGTTAATGTAAATGGACTATAAGTATGACTTTTGAGCAAATTTAAAGGGAAATGACGGGGAAGGGGCAAATTAGCTTTCAAGGGGAGCAAATGCTGTTTAAATTGGTAAGCCGGTTTTAAATATAGAGGGAAAGTGGAGTCATCTTTTTAGACTTTAGTTACATGTAAATATAACTTATGTAGACTTACCTTCTAATTCTATAGACTATTAAAAAAAAACACACACACAACTCGGAACTATTTCTAATTCACTTGGACTACTGATATGCAAACCTAAAAACAAAAAGAAAAATATCATAAAATAGTGATTGAAAGATTCATAACACTTTAAAAGGATAATTCAGACACGTGTTACACGGGGAGCATGTTTGTTTACATATAATAATGTCACGTGATCGCGCACTGACCTCGCATGCTGCATCGCCCTTACAATTCACTAATACATGTACATAACCATTTTCATGCAAACATGCAACGTGAATGTGATTGGTTATCAAATAATACAAAAATAATGCATGAACCGTTGAAGAAGAAATTATTTCATCAAATAGAGTGGATTTTCACTTTCGACACGAATAGGTCGAGTTGACATTCCTGTCATCGGAGATAGTATTGAGATAAAACGGATAAAACGGACCGTCAAAAAGGTCTAGAGAATCACATCAGTAGAACCTTAACATAAATAAGTAATACTTGCCAACATTTCTCTAATTGATAACCTATAGAACTGAAATTTCACAAAAATACCGGTAAATAATTTTGTTGTGATGCTGGTTAAATTGGCGCTAAATAAATATTCTTACTCCTATTGCTTCATGTAAAAAAAAATGTATAGAATTGAATTCGACTACAGTTCAGAATAAAAAATAGTGAATATGCAAAAGCCAGGTAATATGTTAATGATAAAGTGTGTATAAATTTTCGTAAACGAAGTTACCCGTATACTTCCCCAAGAATTACATTTGAGCGCAAAGTTCTGTAATTGTGTGATATGGTTTTGGGTTTATGTAACATAATTTAGACTGGGATCCTGGCTAATCTTGACCTTACGACGCGCAGCTAGATTGGGCCGGATCCCAGTCTAATGTAACATCGTAGAACTCAGGGTAACGGAATTTTTTGCGTTGCTATTAGATCATTGAGGCCATCTATTTTTATTGCGGGTTCCACATATTTAAATCGGAATTATAGAAAAAATGGAATGTTGTGAGCAGAATCAAAACAGAAATGATGAACACTGCAACATTTCCAGAAAAATATAGATAGGATGGAGGATCTGTGTATTCACATTATTTGTAAAACTCTCCTTATTCATGTGAAGCGTGTGCTTTACATCGAGGCTTATTCTTTACATCGAGGCTTATTATGCTAATCATTGACGCCACAGTACTTCAACCAATCAGACAATGTTTATTTGGGGCATTCGATCGATTTTAACTCAGATTTTGGAATATTTCAATCGAAATTATAGAAAAATGGAATGTTGCTGGTACATATAAAATAGAAAATGATGAATACTTTTAGCTAAAGATAATTTGGATGGGGGTTCTGTGTATTCACATTATTTGCACAACTCTCCTTACTGATGCCATATTTTGGAATTTCCGTGACCTAAATGGTTCGCGAAAATTAATATTTTTATATATAGTATAGTAAATACTAAAAAACATTCATTTTTTTCTAAATCATGAAGTATTGTGAAATTATCAAATTTCCTCGTCGTGTGTTTTTCAGAAAATTGAAAATATGTAGATCATAGCTAGCATTGTTGTAACAAAGTTTGAATACTACCTGACCAAAATAGATAAAACATTGCGTGGGGCTCTCTTGAATTTTATCACCATGTTAACGTATTTTCCCCTTGGAAACAGAGTTATTATTTATTGAATTCTGCGGTATGGGGGAATTCAATGTTCTCAATTGTTTCCAAACCTTTATGAAAAGACATGCATTGAAGCATATATATAAGCTCTAAACTGCAATCGTTAAGTATTATTACAACAGTTGCCATGGTGACAAATATCACCCATAACAGTCAATCAAATGATATATAATATAGTTTATGTAAAAAATTACATATAATTATGTTTATAATGTTCATTTTTCTAATGGGAATATAACTGCATGCTTTGCTTTGTTTCACTTTCAGTACTGTCATGACTGTCTTTGCTCATTAAAAAGACTTAACAAATTTAAATATATACACTGTTGCATTTTGGGGGAGGAGTGGAGGTTGGGTAGTTTTTGTTTGAATCTTTCATAGATCAGGATCATGCACAGCTAAGGTGTGCATTAACTACCTCAGATATACTGCAAAGTTCAAATGTACTCTTTACTGATCCTAGACTTTGAAAGGGGTGTAATTCCATAAAATAAAAATAAACAGCTGCGCCATGAGTGCATGTTACGCCCGTCGCTTTTTCAAAGAATAAAAAAAGTTTAATAACTTCTCAATGTCATTTCACAAATTCATGAAAAACTAATGGGAGGTTATTTAATAGATATAAACCTTTTTTTTTATATTTTATTTGTTTTTCAATAGTCAGGATTTTACACACCCCATTACACTACCACCTGACAATGGTATCAAGGGGTAAATACAGAATATATAAGAAAAAAATATAGCAATATATACAAAAAGAATCTCTGACTAATTAATTTTTAACAATAAAAATATTTTAGGTTACATATAAATTGTATTTGATTTATCTTTCCTCTCTCTCTCTCTCTCTGACTTACTCACATACAACACTAATACTTTCACTCATCTGTTTTGCTACAATAAGTAATAGATATAAACCTGGTGTCACCAAAGTTTCATAACTGCTCAAAGCATTGTCTGAAAACTGGAATATTCCCCCTTTTTATGAATAAAATCACATTTATCCGTGACCTAAAACGTATACAAATTAAAAGTGAACTCCCGTCAATAAATATAAACAATTTATTGAATGAAAAATGGAAAAAAATGGATAGAGTTTAAGATTGGAAAGTGAAACTTTTTTCAGTTTATTTCACTTTCTAAATTGAGGTACATTTCTCATTGGTTCATCTTTCTCTAAACATATAACCTAGGGGAAGAAAAGAAATACATCTATATTTAGTTATGATTTTGCATACACCTTTTTGAAAGTACACCAAAAATGGAACTAAAATTGTAGGAGATGTAGGTTATACGTCAATAACACAGCAATCAAACGAAAAAAACGACAACTAATGAATGACATTTAGCAGGCAACATAAAGATTTCAACAATACTAGTAGTTATAGATGTCTACACAATATGTCAAATTCTTAATCATTACTAATTTATCTATATAAAGATTTTCTTGAGGATTAATTTATTTATAGTTGGGATCCTGCTAACATATTTACCCCCGCCACATTCTCTATGTATGTGCCTGTCCCAAGTCAGGAGCCTGTAATTCAGCGGTTGTCGTCTGTTTATGTGTTGCATATTTGTTTTTTGTTCACTTTTTGTAAATAAATATGTTTTCTTGTTTGAATTGATTTACATTGTCATTTCGGGACCTTTCATAGCGGACTATGTGGCATGGGCTTTGCCCAATATTGAAGGCCGTATGTTAAATTATAGTTGTTAATTTCTGTGTCATTTTGGTCTCTTGTGAAGAATTGTTTCAATTTGGTAATTATACCACATTTTTTATTTTTTTATTTTAACAGAAATGATATAAAAATAAATACATGAAAGTCGAAAAAATATTATATGGTATGTATGACAGAAAAAAGGGCTTCAGAAAGGGAAAGGTTTCCTTAAATATCAACTGGTCACTTTTAGATATTTCTTCAATTAACCAGGTCATTTAAGGTAAACTATACAGTTTTAAACTCAGTGGCAGATCCAGAACTCTGTGTAAAGGGAGGGGGGGCTCCAGTCATACTTCAGTGATTCCCGATATAATCAATTTTTTCCCACAAAGGGGGGTGGGGGCTGTACCCCCAGGATCCGCCTGTGAAACTGATCTGGTTCTCGGTTTTAACAATTATTCAAAGTATCAAACAAAGAAAAGTAACGCAAAACGGGCATAACTCGGGAACAGTTAAAGTGACGCCAACTAAATTCAAACTTGATCTCTGTTTTGTGGTAATAAGCATTGTGTATATGTTTCATAACATTTGGTTGAGGCAAACTAAAATTAGAAAATGGAAACCAACTTTGTGACGACTAAAGTACTAAAGTATGAAACAAAGAAAAGTAACGCAAAACGGGCATAACTCGGGAACAGTTAAAGTGACGCCAACTAAATTCAAACTTGATCTCTGTTTTGTGGTAATAAGCACTGTTTATATGTTTCATAACATTTGGTTGAGGAAAACTAAAATTAGAAAATGGAAACCAACTTTGTGACGACTAAAGTACTAAAGTATGAAACAAAGAAAAGTAACGCAAAACGGGCATAACTCGGGAACAGTTAAAGTGACGCCAACTAAATTCAAATTGATCTCTGTTTTGTGGTCCCCCCAAGGGTGACTGGGGTATAGAAATATGGTAACTTGGTCTTCTCTCGACCGGCAGTAAAACGTTTGCCGAAGTGGGGCATCCGTTTGACTGTGCGGGATGTATCCAAGTTCGCAGTCACGTCCGGTCAGAAGGGGGACGCTAAATCTGATGCCTCGTGTAAAGAAAGTGCCACGCTATTGCCACTAAGAAACTTTGCAGCAACTCTTTGAGGGGTCCGTAGGTGGCCTGTTGTAAGGCAACATTTCTGTCCCTATCCAATATACCCTCATTTTCCAGTGGCAGTTCAAATTTCCCCGACTATCATCCTATATGGCCTCTATTGTATCAACCTACCTATTGTATTTATTGTGAACTTGTTCTCGTCCTGAATATGCATGAAATATTTGCCACTTGACGTTAAGCAACCAACAATCAATCAATCTGTTTTGTGGTAATAAGCATTATGTATGTGTTTCATAACATTTGGTTGAGGCAAACTAAAATTAGAAAATGGAAACCAACTTCGTGACGAAGAAAAGACAATACCAGCATGTGAAGATGAAGCTGAGGATGACACTGCAGATCTACATTGTAGGTTGAAACCAGATCCAGAGTTTCACCATGCAGATCTACATTGTAGGTTGTGAACCAGACCCAGAGTTTCAACATGCAGATCTACATTGTAGGTTGTGAACCAGATCCAGAGTTTCACCATGCAGATCTACATTAAAGGTTGTGAACCAGATCCAGAGTTTCAACATGCAGATCTACATTGTAGGTTTTGAACCAGATCCAGAGTTTCACCATGCAGATCTACATTGTAGGTTGTGAACCAGATCCAGAGTTTCACCATGCAGATCTACATTGTAGGCTGTGAACCCGATCCAGAGTTTCACCATACAGATCTACATTGTAGGTTGTGAACCAGATCCAGAGTTTCACAATGCAGATCTACATTGTAGGTTGTGAACCAGATCCATAGTTTTACCATGCAGATCTACATTGTAGGTTGTGAACCAGATCCAGAGTTTCACCATGCAGATCTACATTGTAGGTTGTGAACCAGATCCAGAGTTTCACCATGCAGATCTACATTGTAGGTTGTGAACCAGATCCCGAGTTTCAACATGCAGATCTACATTGTAGGTTGTGAACCAGATCCAGAGTTTCACCATGCAGATCTACATTGTAGGTTGTGAACCAGATCCAGAGTTTCACCATGCAGATCTACATTGTAGGTTGTGAACCAGATCCAGAGTTTCACCATGCAGATCTACATTGTAGGTTGTGAACCAGATCCAGAGTTTCACCATGCAGATCTATATTGTAGGTTGTGAACCAGATCCAGAGTTTCACCATGCAGATCTAAGCCTATGTTAATTATTATATTGTACATATAATGTATGGTACAATGCATGGTACAATGCATGGTACAATGTATGTATAATTTCTGTATAGTAATACTTTATGATAATGATGATAAAGACCAAAAAATATCTACTGGACAGAATTTTAGTTTATTTATATAAAAAAAGAGGATGTGATATGATTGCCAATGAGACAATACTCCACAAGAGACCAAATGACACAGAAATTACCAAACTATTGGTCACCGTACGGCCTTCAACAATGAGCAAAGCCGATACCTCTATTGTCTATATCTATTTCATTTATATATTTAAAGTTTGCTCTCAAATACATTTTACTAATTTTTAGATATACTAAAAATTATGTATCACAATATCAACTGTCATTTTCATTAATGATTTATTGAATGAATCAATTTTTCTGTCTTTTTCGTTTATCAGAATTCTGTGATAAATTATAATTAGTTTGATGAGCTGAAAATTCCAATATTATCTAAAGAAAGTTCCCAAACATGTAATTATTTTTTGTTTTGAATTGATTTGTAATTTCACGATTTCATATATATAAGCCAAGCTGTACAAAAGACCGGTTACATGGCCACACATACCCAATTTTCCAAATGCACATGAGCATTTACTACACTGAAGAATAGGTCCATTCAATAAAATGATCTGATAAATAATCATTGTTATACATGTATGCATATATCATTACAAGGAGAAACTACCTATGTATATATAAATGATTAAATCGTTCAACTGTATTGTTATGTACAATCTTAAAAGTTTTGTAAGTTAAATCACATGTACATATGAATAAAGGAGATGTGAGGCTATGTAAGTTAAATCACATGTACATATGAATAAAGGAGATGTGAGGTTATGTAAGTTAAATCACATGCACATAAGAATAAAGGAGATGTGAGGTTATGTAAGTTAAATCACATGCACATAAGAATAAAGGAGATGTGAGGTTATGTAAGTTAAATCACATGCACATAAGAATAAAGGAGATGTGAGGTTATGTAAGTTAAATCACATGCACATATGAATAAAGGAGATGTGAGGTTATGTAAGTCAAATCACATGTACATATGAATAAAGGAGATGTGAGGTTATGTAAGTTAAATCACATGCACATATGAATAAAGGAGATGTGAGGTTATGTAAGTTAAATCACATGTACATATGAATAAAGGAGATGTGAGGTTATGTAAGTTAAATCACATGTACATATGAATAAAGGAGATGTGAGGTTATGTAAGTTAAATCACATGTACATATGAATAAAGGAGATGTGAGGTTATGTAAGTCAAATCACATGTACATATGAATAAAGGAGATGTGAGGTTATGTAAGTCAAATCACATGCACATATGAATAAAGGAGATGTGAGGTTATGTAAGTTAAATCACATGCACATATGAATAAAGGAGATGTGAGGTTATGTAAGTTAAATCACATGTACATATGAATAAAGGAGATGTGAGGTTATGTAAGTCAAATCACATGTACATACGAATAAAGGAGATGTGAGGTTATGTAAGTCAAATCACATGTACATATGAATAAAGGAGATGTGAGGTTATGTAAGTCAAATCACATGCACATATGCATAAAGGAGATGTGAGGTTATGTAAGTTAAATCACATGTACATACGAATAAAGGAGATGTGAGGTTATGTAAGTTAAATCACATGTACATACGAATAAAGGAGATGTGAGGTTATGTAAGTTAAATCACATGTACATACGAATAAAGAAGATGTGAGGTTATGTAAGTTAAATCACATGTACATACGAATAAAGGAGAAGTGAGGTTATGTAAGTTAAATCACTTGTACATATGAATAAAGGAGATATGAGGTTATGTAAGTTAAATCACATGCACATATGAATAAAACAGATGTGAGGTTATGCAAATTGCAATGAGACAGCAACCGGTAAGAACCAGGCAGGGTGCCATATACATGTGATTTATGAGGGTTTCAGATTTTATCTATAAATGGCCCAGAAGAAGCAGTAACTGAATACTGCTCAAAAAATAAATATGAGTGGGAAAATACGAGTGGTTGCCATGGTAACGGACACTCTATTTTTTGGTTGTGAAGCATAGTAAAATCTTCCAAAAATCAGCTAAATCACTACAATTCAGAGCCTGATTAGTAATAGAATCAAGCATTTTTCATTAATTTTCATATGTACCATTGATACAACTTGGTTTTAGCATCATTTTAGTTCAGATTGCATGTAAACCAAATTTGTAAAAAAAATTTAAAATTTTGCCAAAAAATGCATATATTCAACTTTTTTGAATTTGGGATTTTTGCGTAATTTTCAAATTTTCTGTGGTGTTTTTCAGAAAAGAGCAACTGTGTATAGCATAGTTAGCACTTTAGTTATGAAGTTTGGATACTACTTTACCAAATTAGATAGAAAAAAGCTTGGGACTTTCTTTAGTTTTATCACCATAGCAACCGATTTTTTCCTTGGAAACGGAATTATTATTTGCAGAATATTGCAGTTTTAGAGCTTTAATGTACTGAATTGTTCCATAACTGATAAAAAAAAAAAAATATATTTAAGCATAAGCTTACTTTAAATTACCATCTTTGTACCAATGACTTGAATAGTTACCATGGAAATACATATTACCCATAGTAACATCTATTTTAAAATGTATCAATAGAAATTTATGTAAAAAAATACATATATTATATATAGACGGTGTTTATATTCATATTGGGATATGACTGCATGCTTTGCTTCACTCACAGTCTTGTCTGTATATAATATATAATGAAACATTGAGGTTAGAACCGAAGGTAAGGGGAAAAAAAGGGGGAAGGTTTATTTAAAAAAAAATCATACATGTAGATTCTTGAAAAGATAACGTTTGGTCGGAGAGCCTGATTATGAATAGAATAATGATAATGAATAGAATCAATTTTATTTTCAGAAATTTCATATGCATGCATAATATCGATATAGCTTGGTTTTATCTTCAGAGCTTAGTTAGTATTGCAGTTCAACCCCGACTTTTAACATAACATTCATTTTTTTCTAAATCATGAAGTATTGTGAAATTATCAAATTTCCTCGTCGTGTGTTTTTCAGAAAATTGAAAATATGTAGATCATAGCTAGCATTGTTGTAACAAAGTTTGAATACTACCTGACCAAAATAGATAAAACATTGCGTGGGGCTCTCTTGAATTTTATCACCATGTTAACGTATTTTCCCCTTGGAAACAGAGTTATTATTTATTGAATTCTGCGGTATGGGGGAATTCAATGTTCTCAATTGTTTCCAAACCTTTATGAAAAGACATGCATTGAAGCATATATATAAGCTCTAAACTGCAATCGTTAAGAATAATTACAACAGTTGCCATGGTGACAAATATCACCCATAACAGTCAATCAAATGATATATGATATAGTTTATGTAAAAAATTACATATAATTATGTTTATAATGTTCATTTTTCTAATGGGAATATAACTGCATGCTTTGCTTTGTTTCACTTTCAGTACTGTCATGACTGTCTTTGCTCATTAAAAAGACTTAACAAATTTAAATATATACACTGTTGTATTTTGGGGGAGGAGTGGAGGTTGGGTAGTTTTTCTTTGAATCTTTCATAGATCAGGATCATGCACAGCTAAGGTGTGCATTAACTACCTCAGATATACTGCAAAGTTCAAATAGATATAGGAAGATGTGGTGTGAGTGCCAATGTACTCTTTACTGATCCTAGACTTTGAAAGGGGTGTAATTCCATAAAATAAAAATAAACAGCTGCGCCATGAGTGCATGTTACGCCCGTCGCTTTTTCAAAGAATAAAAAAAGTTTAATAACTTCTCAATGTCATTTCACAAATTCATGAAAAACTAATGGGAGGTTAGTTAATAGATATAAACCTTTTTTTTATATTTTATTTGTTTTTCAATAGTCAGGATTTTACACACCCCATTACACTATCACCTGACAATGGTATCAAGGGGTAAATACAGAATATATAAGAAAAAAATATAGCAATATATACAAAAAGAATCTCTGACTAATTAATTTTTAACAATAAAAATATTTTAGGTTACATATAAATTGTATTTGATTTATCTTTCCTCTCTCTCTCTCTCTCTCTCTCTGACTTACTCACATACAACACTAATACTTTCACTGTTTTGCTACAATAAGTAATAGATATAAACCTGGCGTCACCAAAGTTTCATAACTGCTCAAAGCATTGTCTGAAAACTGGAATATTCCCCCTTTTTATGATTAAAATCACATTTATCCGTGACCTAAAACGTATACAAATTAAAAGTGAACTCCCGTCAATAAATATAAACAATTTATTGAATGAAAAATGGAAAAAAATGGGGAGAGTTTAAGATTGGAAAGTGAAACTTTTTTCAGTTTATTTCACTTTCTAAATTGAGGTACATTTCTCATTGGTTCATCTTTCTCTAAACATATAATCTAGGGGAAGAAAAGAAATACATCTATATTTAGTTATGATTTTGCATACACCCTTTTGAAAGTACACCAAAATGGAACTAAAACTGTAGGAGATGTAGGTTATACGTCAATAACACAGCAATCAAACGAAAAAAACAACAACTAATGAATGACATTTAGCAGGCAACATAAAGATTTCAACAATACTAGTAGTTATAGATGTCTACACAATATGTCAAATTCTTAATCATTACTAATTTATCTATATAAAGATTTTCTTGAGGATTAATTTATTTATAGTTGGGATCCTGCTTACATATTTACCCCCGCCACATTCTCTATGTATGTGCCTGTCCCAAGTCAGGAGCCTGTAATTCAGCGGTTGTCGTCTGTTTATGTGTTGCATATTTGTTTTTTGTTCACTTTTTGTAAATAAATAGGTTTTCTTGTTTGAATTGATTTACATTGTCATTTCGGGACCTTTCATAGCGGACTATGTGGCATGGGCTTTGCCCAATATTGAAGGCCGTATGTTAAATTATAGTTGTTAATTTCTGTGTCATTTTGGTCTCTTGTGAAGAATTGTTTCAATTTGGTAATTATACCACATTTTTTATTTTTCTATTTTAACAGAAATGATAAAAAAATAAATACATGAAAGTCGAAAAAATATTATATGGTATGTATGACAGAAAAAAGGGCTTCAGAAAGGGAAAGGTTTCCTTAAATATCAACTGGTCACTTTTAGATATTTCTTCAATTAACCAGGTCATTTAAGGTAAACTATACAGTTTTAAACTCAGTGGCAGATCCAGAACTCTGTGTAAAGGGAGGGGGGCTCCAGTCATACTTCAGTGATTCCCGATGTAATCAATTTTTTCCCACAAAGGGGGGTGGGGTTGTCCCCCCAGGATCCGCCTGTGAAACTGATCTGGTTCTCGGTTTTAACAATTTTTTTATTCAAAGTATCAAACAAAGAAAAGTAACGCAAAACGGGCATAACTCGGGAACAGTTAAAGTGACGCCAACTAAATTCAAACTTGATCTCTGTTTTGTGGTAATAAGCATTGTGTATATGTTTCATAACATTTGGTTGAGGCAAACTAAAATTAGAAAATGGAAACCAACTTTGTGACGACTAAAGTACTAAAGTATGAAACAAAGAAAAGTAACGCAAAACGGGCATAACTCGGGAACAGTTAAAGTGACGCCAACTAAATTCAAATTGATCTCTGTTTTGTGGTCCCCCCAAGGGTGACTGGGGTATAGAAATATGGTAACTAGGTCTTCTCCCGACCGGCAGTAAAACGTTTGCCGAAGTGGGGCATCCGTTTGACTGTGCGGGATGTATCCAAGTTCGCAGGCACGTCCGGTCAGAAGGGGGACGCTAAATCTGATGCCTCATGTAAAGAAAGTGCCACGCTATTGCCACTAAGAAACTTTGCAGCAACTCTTTGAGGGGTCCGTAGGTGGCCTGTTGTAAGGCAACATTTCTGTCCCTATCCAATATACCCTCATTTTCCAGTGGCAGTTCAAATTTCCCCGACTATCATCCTATATGGCCTCTATTGTATCAACCTATCTATTGTATTTATTGTGAACTTGTTCTCGTCCTGAATATGCATGAAATATTTGCCACTTGACGTTAAGCAACCAACAATCAATCAATCTGTTTTGTGGTAATAAGCATTATGTATATGTTTCATAACATTTGGTTGAGGCAAACTAAAATTAGAAAATGGAAACCAACTTCGTGACGACTTAAGTACTGACGGACATGGGTGAAACTTATGATATGAGACAAATCTTCACAAGAAACGAATTGAAACAGAAATAAATAACCATAAGTCACCCTACGGCCTTCAACAGTAAGTAAAGCACATACCACATAGTACTATATGAAGGCTTTGTAAACAGATATCAAACTAGTTGGAAAAAAAATTACTTAAAATATAAAGATCATGATTGTTTAATCAGTAACTGTTGTTATGTTATTTGGCACATGTCAATCGGTTCATTGATTTTTTCGGCATATCAAAGAAAAACGGGCACGTGTCTAAATGTTGTATTCCTCCTAATTCACACTTTTAAAAATCACTATTCCTTCAATAGATGGTTTGATTAATTATAAATTGGTTTTATAACAATCAAGGTTAATTAAAAATTCACCTAAGATTTACCTGTACTTTTTAAAAGAAAATATAGTTGATACACTGTTCAGGGGCGGATCCAGGGGGAAAAGGGGGGAGGGGGCTTCCGGGTTGAAAACTCCCCTTTTTTTTAAGGATCAATGCGTTTGAATGGGAGCACATATATATAGTTGGACCCCCCCTTTTTTAAATGGCTTGATCCGCCACTGAACAGTGTATCAACTATATTTTCTTTTAAAAAGTACAGGTAAATCTGCTAGGCCTCAACCATGATTCACTATGCAGCATCAATGCCCCACCAAGAAGTAACAACAGTACAGTTTGGCGATGCAGCCACCCACCTTATTCACATTGAATAGATTTATAAACTTTAATAGACTAATATACGGTGGACTTCTGATGTGTGTGCTAAAAGTGTTGTTTACTTGTATTGTTTGTTTCATATCATAATGCTTGCGTGACTTTACTTTTGAATTTGTGTTATAAAAGAAATATTAGATAATTTGCTACATTTTTTTATTTCGATTGTTTTATGCTATATGGTCACGTTTTTGTCTCTTTCACTTATTCAGAATTTCAAATCTCAATCTTATTCCATTTCCTTCATTTTTATTTGAATTAAAAACACAAAATTCAAACATATACAAAAATAACCTATTTCCTATCCCAAAAAACATTGGCCAATTAAAAGTTGATTAAGTATAATCCTTTGTTTGCATAAGTTTTCCTCCTATTCCCACATGAAATTTTAACTTTTCTTAGCAGATTTATAAAAAAAGTGGGTATAGGAGGAATGAATCGTTTAAATAATGTTGAATATCTTATTTATTTATGATTATTTTTCTATAAAATTTATTTTTTTTGCATCAAATATCTATCTCTACCATAATATGTAAAAATAATATATATAACAGCACTCCTTCTAGTCCTTATTGGCATTGTATAGGTCTTTAGTGCACTAAGGAGTCCTTAGCAGTGTTTAGACGTACCGTTTTCTTTTACGATTCTAGACCAAAATAAAATTTGAATTTTGAGATATTGAGAAAAATCCAGGAATACAAATTTTTGAGGAAACCATGCATCAAATTCAGCAGGCCTACATTATTAACTCTGTCTCTCCATTTAAAATTTCTATGCCATACTCTGTTATCACAATAAACAAATGACCCGTTTATGAAATCACGATATATGAGTTGTAAATATAGAGAAATATGATTTTTGTTGATTATTGTTGAAAGAAGTCCATTTACAGGGCTGCAAAAACAGATATTATAAGGTACATAATGGTTTGTATCAAATCTGAACTTTTTTGTTCCCATGGTAACCAAAAGCAGATCAAGTGTAAATTAACTATCTTACTGTTGAGTATATTATTCAAACTCCATTATCTATATGCATCCAATACCTAGAAAACCATGTATTTGATGCTGATTCTGAATTAATTCAGCAATTTCAGACCGGTTGCTGGGGCTTTTTTTTGGTTGCTATCGTCTTTCAGCCACTTAAATTAAACCTTATATATTTTTTATCATTTTCAAACAAATCATAAGTTTTATTGTCTGTTAAATTACATTAATATAAAAAAAAAAAATAGCAAACATTTTGATAATGAACAAGTATTGTGTTTTGTCATTTTTATGAGTTTTACCAATTTTTGTTGCCATGGTAACAAAAAATTTCAAAAAAAAACAGATGTTTTTTCCTGTTTTTTATAATTCAATATATGAACTTTAAGATGCAATCATAGTTTATAATGAACTTGTCTGCTCAATGTCAATTTTTCTTGATTTAAAGTATGATATTTAAGCTATTTTCAGAAAATGTCAAAATGCAGATTTTTGCACATTTTTAAATACCATTTTAGCCTAATATCAAAAAAAATTTTCACAACCTAAACATCAAAATATATACTTCAAATAATGCCTAATTATATGTTGAAATTATTTTTTTTTTGAAATTGTCATTATCATGAAATTGCTGCAACCAAAAAGTAGACATTTTCCAATTTTCATGCCTGATTTCATCATAAATTCCTAAAAAAAAAATGGCTGCATGTTTCCATAGCAACCGTTCAACAAAATAAAAAAAAAAAAGCTTGCAAACTTTATTTCAATCTTAGCTGCATATTATATAAAAGAATAAAGCAGTTCTGAGACATACATCAATCACCCCCTGCCTGGATCTTACAAATAGCTGTACTTAAATCACATGCACATATGAATAAAGGAGATGTGAGGTTATGTAAGTTAAATCACATGTACATATGAATAAAGGAGATGTGAGGTTATGTAAGTTAAATCACATGTACATATGAATAAAGGAGATGTGAGGATATGTAAGTTAAATCACATGTACATATGAATAAAGGAGATGTGAGGTTATGCAAATTGCAATGAGACAGCAACCGGTCTGCAAACACAACCAAAATCATATAGAGGTCCACATAGCTATTTAAATACAATATGGCCAGCTCTAAATCCTCCAGTCTATATAAGTTTGGATTATTATTAAACAGAAACAATAAAAAAACATACTACTACAAGATATATACCATATTAAATCATTTTATATATGGAGTAAACTATAAAAAACATACTACTACAAGATATATACCATATTAAATCATGCTATATATGGAGTAAACAATAAAAAACATACTACTACAAGATATATACCATATTAAATCATGCTATATATGGAGTAAACAATAAAAAACATACTACTACAAGATATATACCATATTAAATCATGTTATATATGGAGTAAACAATAAAAAAACATACTACTACAAGATATATACCATATTAAATCATGTTATATATGGAGTAAACAATAAAAAACATACTACTACAAGATATATACCATATTAAATCATGCTATATATGGAGTAAACAATAAAAAACATACTACTACAAGATATATACCATATTAAATCATGTTATATATGGAGTAAACAATAAAAAAACATACTACTACAAGATATATACCATATTAAATCATGTTATATATGGAGTAAACTATAAAAAACATACTACTACAAGATATATACCATATTAAATCATGCTATATATGGAGTAAACAATAAAAAACATACTACTACAAGATATATACCATATTAAATCATGCTATATATGGAGTAAACAATAAAAAACATACTACTACAAGATATATACCATATTAAATCATGCTATATATGGAGTAAACAATAAAATACTGTATCATAGAAAGCTCTGGCAAACAGGGCTCGACATTACCGTTTGTCCGGTACAAGTGGACGTCGTCAAAGTTCTTACCTGGCTTAATATGAAACCAGGATGTATTAAACTCTAAATGTATGAATTTTTCGGAAGACAAATACTGCTTCGACATCAAAAGCAGTTAACACTGTCTATACTCCTTGTCGAGGATTCGAACCTCGATTTCTCATCAAAGATGGGTGTAATTGCCAATTATACTAACAAGGATTGTGTATATAGATTTTATTAGTGTTAACATATATAGAAAACTAGAACACACCCGCGAAATCGCGGGCATATACAACTTGTAAACTGTTGTAGGATGAATTTTTGTAAAAGATAATATGACTTAATTCTATACTATAATGAAATGCTTCACTGAGAGAAGCCTGATACAACCGCAGTTGGTGCAAATTTGGATACAAAATTCAAGCTTGATACTGTCTGAATTTGGATAGTGATAAAATTTTTGACATAATATAGGTTTCTGACACAAAATAAATGTGGTCAAAGTTCTTAAAAATCTATTGCGCAATACTGTGCATCTAAAGATTTATTTTTGAAACTTTTCAAAAATTTTGAATAAAACAAATATAAAACCCCTTTATACCCCCTTTTTTGGAGCAATTACACCCAATCTCAATACCTTTATACCTTTTTACCTTTATCTTCGGGTCGTTACATAAGCCAAAGGCTTCTACTGACCCCTCATCTTAGATTGTCGTATATGATTTCTCATCTCATGATAATATATTTATATATAATACTAGAACACACCCGTGATATCGCGGGTCCGTGACTGAATTAAAGTATATAACTATGCGCAAGCCTTATTTTAGTATTAGTACTGTCATCTGATAAAGTCATGCCGATTGTAAGATACACAATTTTCTCTGCTTTCAAATCTTTCTGTTTGAACCCGTCGAACTGGAACTTATCAATTATTGGTAATATTAATTATTTGGAAAACAAAAGGTCCTGGAATGGAGTATTTTTTAATCAACAGCATTGTCCTATATTAGTTATAAATAAAGTTGAATTCTTTGATTCACTGTTTTACGTCATGCCCGCTAACAAATTGAAACTTTCCAGATTTTTAGTATTCGTATTGTTATCTTAGAAAGTCTTACGGATTAAAATACTACAATAGGTAACAATTTGACAATTAAGTAGTGTCAACCCTGTGATTATGACCCGTGTATATAGCATATTAATCATGAGTACACCGTTTGGTGGTGCGCCTGTCAGATGCGGAACGTACAGATAAGGTAATAGGTAACAGGTGATTATACTATTGGTATCGGTATCGGACTCGACCCGGAACTTCCTAATTATTGGCAATATTAATTACGTGGAAAACAAAAGGGCCTTGAGTGGTGTAATTTTTAGTCTACACCTTTGTACTATATTAGTCGTATATAAAGTTGAATTCTTTGATTCATCGTTTTTACGTGATGACGGCTGACAAATTGGACCTCGTAATTTTAGTATTATAGATATTACACTTATCAATAAAATACTTATTAAGTGTGCGCAGCTGAAACACTAACACGAACATATGAATTTATATGGGTTCCAATTTTCGCCATTTAATGCAGACTTAAAATTGTTCAGAGTCTTTGCCGTCACTGTTAAATCTGACAGGTTATTCCACTGATCCACTACTCTAATTGAAAAAAGTATTTAGTCTATGTGTGGTCAATCCCAGCCTTTCCTTTGTAGTATGGAACCTTGTAGTATAATTTAAGAGAGATCCTAACACTTAAACACAAGTTATTGTCTGAAAACTACAAAAGTGCTTGTTTTTACCCCTTTTTTGGTTATCGTTTGTTGATATGTTCATGGTGTTTTTCGTTCATTTTTTGTTCATAAATTAGACCGTTAGTTTTTTCGTTTGAATTGTTTTACATTTGTCATTTCGGGACACTTTTATAGCTGATTATGCAATATGGGCTTTGTTCATTGTTGAAGGCCGTACGGTGACCTAACGTTGTTAATTTGCTGCATGAATTGCCAAGAATGTGAACAATTCTTTACACAGGAGCGTATAAATTCTATCTAAATTTAGCCTCAAGTAGGCCTCTTTTTTTCTTAGATGGACAATTTTAACACTTAACACTTATAATGCTTCTAGTATGACCAAATATTGCCTTGCTCCATGAACAGTACAAACTTAACCAGACAATTTCCCATTTTAATAGATTATGTCTACAGAAAAACCCAAGTGATAATTACACAGCAAAAAAGGCAAACATATCAGTTAAAAATATTTGTCGCGACTTGAATTCTGTTTTTTCCAATGGAATTAATCATTGCGAAAGGTGAAAACAAATACACAAGAACTATAGTTTGGTGCATTTTATACAATATAGTTAATATTGAAATCCTAGAATAAAGTTTTATATCAGTACCCATCAATTTGACTTATAATGATGACTCAGCACTTTTCTGAACACAGTTTTGTTCTCAGTGAAAAATTTCTATTCTGTGTGATAAAAATCAAATGTACTAGTCAAAAGCTTCAAAATAGTATAATATAACTGAAGTCTGATTGATTTTGATTTCCCTTGCTATCCAGTATACTGTGACATAAAGACATACAGAATTCTTTTGACACCATTAATGCAATACTGGGTTATTGTGAAAACCTTGGCTATAGTAAATACTTGTATGTCACCATTACTTCAAGAAACATGGATAATTTTATGTCTCCACCCCAACATGCTGGTTTACCTCTTTCTCTATTTCTTTCTGATAAGGCTTTAATAAACATTCTGTATCCAATCATATCTTATCTTATTTAAAAAAGAATAATAGACAGTTTCATTTAAACAGATAAAAATGTCAGTTCCATCCATTCAATTTGTATTCATTTCATACAAAATTTACAACATAAACACAAAATCAAGATCATTTTACATACTAATCTCTATTCCATGCTTTAGTATATGCCATATTGTGGTTCAAAATTTGAGAGCTTGTTAAAAAAAAACATTATTCTGTCTTGAGATGATAAAAACAAAGATATTGGACACTTAAAATATTAAATAGGCAAAATACTATGCTGTATGAGAATTGCTGGATAGCTTGACACTAGCTTAGAGTAGAGAAAGTGTATAAAATCAGCAATGTTTCGGTGAATGGTTTTACGGAAATTCTAAACGCTGACGTCCAAGAAGACACGCACCTGTTCACCCAACGGGATAATCGAATTGGTTTCGACAATGATCTATCTCTTATAGAAACGTTGTTTATATATCAATTTCTTCAAAAAACGCACTTTGTTACCCATTCTCTGTAACCACTTAAACTTTTTTTGGTACACATAGTAACCGACCTTCCTGAAAATTGGCTGAGATGTAGGCCCTAATAGTCTAGTCAGAAAAATGATACCATGGAAACAGGGGAGAAAGTTGTTATTTCTAAAAAAAAATACAACATTTGATGTTGTTTTGTGAATTCATGCGGCTATATCTATTTAAAAGCAACACTAAAACAATTAATCTCAGTCTTGTTTTACTAATGATCAAAAAAAATTATGGGTATTCTATCTAGACAGGGCCGTAACTAGGGTTCTAATTCAGGGGAGGCAGGGGTTTGGGGGCTGCCGATTTTTTTTCTCTCAGTAAAATGGCTAAAAATGACCCGTTTTCCTTTGATTTCCGTACTCTAAGAGACATTAGTATTGCTTGAACCTGGAAACAATTTTTATGCAAAAACAAAACTGAGATTGCTGTTCGGGGTGAGCCAAGGCTCCGTCTTGAAGGCTGTAATTTGGCCTATAATTATTAACATTAAATACATTGTGACCACGGATTTGTTTTTTCAATATGGCTAAACATGACCCGTTTTTCTTCGATTTCTTTGCTTTAAGAAACATCAGTAATGCTGGATCCTGGAAGCAATTTTTATGCAAACAATTATTACCTGTATACATGTAAGTATTTAAAGATATTTTTTTAGAAATCAAACTGGTAAGTTAAAAAAAACTTATAAAGCAACTAAGATCATGGAACGCAAGATAATTTTTTTATCGAGGACCATGAATTTCAATATTGTTGAAAGCTGAACAGACATGTATTTATCCTGCAATTGGGTGTCCTACTATACAGATACAGCCCTACAGATATCGCTATGCTGTATACTATACAGATATCGCTTTAAAGCTCCGCCCACTGCCGGACTGAGTATTGTTTGAACCTGTGTGACCTCAGAATGTGTATTCCAGTTGCATTCCAATGACGATGACAATTGTCGATTTCAAAACTTGAATGTGTATGATTGTGTTACAAAATCAACCATGTCAATTTCAGCATGCATGTTTAGTGAATATCAAGTCTGAAGCGTAGGACAACTCGTACACTTCTGTTTCAAATTTGACAATGTTTTGTTATTTGTTTTTACTGTTGAAATTAGTTGTTATGTTAAAATAGATAATTATTCGCCTTGAGCGATGTATTATTGTTGACCATTTGAGATTCTTTTTTGCGAACCCGTCTTCAGCGTAATGTGTGATTTTGATATTACTACGCGGGCCTCAAGGGATTACAAATCGAAAATAAATGCTAAATATGTTAGTTTTTGTGTCTTTCAAAACACAAACAATATACAGAATTAATTGCAGGATAAAGACAATAACTGTTTAGTGTCTTTAAATATCAGCTGTATTTGTACTCGGCTCGAAACAGGTGTAGTAGCTCGCTAAAAGCTCGCATACACCTTGCTTCCTAGCCTCGTACAAATACAGCTGATATTTAAAGACACTAAACAGTTATTGTCTATATAACTTAAAACAGGAACTTTAAATACAGTCAAGTATATACTTAGTATAGAAAGTCCCTGCTACAACGAATGGGGTGTTTCACTACTAAGTCATTGACCATAAAGTTCTCGTACGATCGGGAGAAGCGGTTAAAACAGCTGATTCTGCCGGTAATGAATTCCCGATATCATAAAAAATTCACAATTCAAAGGGAACTCCCTCTGCTTAATTGAGCCCCTAAATAAATGTGAATAGTTAAGTTTTATTCAAAATAATTTAATAACAGACGGACGGCCACACGAAAAAAAACAAAATACAAATACTGAAACGGTTCACTTTCAATCAAAAATCCGGGAAAGGATGCATATATCACATATCATGATAACACTGTTAAAACTGTTAACTTGTGTTGTTTATAATATAAATTCAAGTTTTTGTACATATTGTCAATATTGCATTTTATTGTATAGCAAAATAATATGTCCCACAGAAAGTAACCAAAAGTTAGCGTGCAATAAATTCTAATATTGCACTAGTGCAATAAATCTACAAAATTCAAGACGTCATCAACGACAAAGTCCTAGTTTAAACCAATTTTCACTTTCAAATTAACAAAATTTGGTGTAGAAAATTCATAGGTAGTTACGGCCCTGGCAATGTCATGTATGTGCATGTACAAACTACACTTTCCTCAATTTCAAAGCTTCATCATGAAAGCAAGGTCAGTTTTTTGACGTTCTAAAACAACAAAAATTCTAGATTTTTATTCGCATAACGACTTGAAAGACTTAAGTGTTACTGTATGCTGATTGATGTTATATTCTTAGGCTGCTGCAGGCCAGATTCTTATTTTCTAAAGAAAATTTTGCATAGTACGTATACTTATTCGTCTAGTGTACAAGCAAATGTAATGCCTACTAAATAGAAATTCTGACAGACCTAAAAGAAGTTTTAAAAAACCTGGGCTATTTGCCCTGTACCCAAGTGTAAATCTTATATGTATACAATATGTACACTTATTTTATTCTGTATGCTTCTTTGTACATATGTACATGTTTTAGTTCTTTAATATGTATATGAATAAAACAAGATGTAGGGTGTACATAATCATATATCATGAGTCAGCTACAAAAGTTCTTTCTGTTCAACATTCTGTTACTATACTAGTCTACTACAGTCTTTATGAAATATGTAACATGTATAAAGGCAACATCAATTTGGTTCCTTGTTTGACGTTATAAACCCGCACCTATGTTTTTTCAAAATAGAAAAATAATAATGTTTTTTTTATTCCCCCTTCCATGCCTTCCCGCATCTGACTGATATGTTTCCTGCATCATTTTTTGTAAATATTTTAAAAAGATATTAACACTTGTTTTCAAGTCACTGTCTCACCTGTATTTATTGATTTTAAATTTATAATCACCCCACCACCATGATCACACTGTGTAAATATCTTGTGTAAATTTTTTTTATTAATAATTAAACCTATTTATCCAAAGTGGGAGTATGTATGTTCTGTATCTCCCTCCTTTAGTAGGAGCACCACCATGGGTTATGGTGTAAAAAGGAAGATATTTAACACACTGTATCGATACAAATGTAATGTGAGCATTTGCCTATCCAGTTTCCCAGCCTGGCCGTGACGGGTCTTACTACCAGAAAGTTAACCTACCCCAAAACGATAAGTACAATGTATAAATAAAGCATACTAACACACCCACTCGCATGACTCGCTCATCCTCAAAAAATATAAAAATGCATAATATAACTTTATATACAAAAAGCGGAGTACTCCAATATAAATATATAACAGGAAAAAATGCCTGTACATTGGTTTTCTTACCCTTACTTACATTCCACATCAAAATAAGTTCGTTGTCAGAACTTCTAAAGAACAGTTGGCTTCAATTGCAAATATACTGTATGCCGGCAGAACAAAACTACCCATACTCGCTGCATGTTTATGTACCTGTCAGGATTGATTTGGGGGCCTGTCGTTCAGTAGTTTGTTGATGTGATTCATAGCCTGTTATATTATTTCTCAGTTTGTGTATATATATTAGATTGTTGGTTTTCCTGTTTGAATTGTGTACACTAGTAATGCTGGGGTCCCTTATGCTCTTATAGCTTGCTGTTTAGTTTGGGTCATAGCCCTAGCCTGTGTAAAAGGTCAAATTTTGTTATTATCAGGTTGGGAAGAACCCTCCCTCAAGTAAGGGGTTATTTTACTGCTATAGAAAAGAAAAATAGAATAAACCAAGGATTTGTATAGTGCTTCTATACAAATCCTTGGAAAAGTTCAGAATTTTTTACTTAAATTAAAAAAGAGGAGAAAAACATCATATTAAAAACAGCTTTTCTAAAAGAGGGGTCCTCACATCATTGGCAAATCCAGGGGTGGGGGTTCTGGGGTAAGGAACCCCCCTTTTTTTGGCCGATCAATGTCTTTGAATGGAGACTTATAAATGGAACACCCCCCCCCCCCCCCCCCCCAAATTGTTCTGGGTTAGGAACCTCCCATTTTTAAAATGGCTGGATCCGCCCCTGCACATTCTGAATAATATAAAAGTAAATGATATGTGTGAACATTAACATGGTTAAAGTCCAGAAATATTTCAAAATTTGTGGACATGCACATGACATGTTTTGACCATTTAATACCAGATAGCTATATATAGTTCTTTAACATGTTTAAGACAATATGAGCCCTTTTGTACTAAAAAGTGTTTTTTGTTACGAAAAAATATATAACTTATATGACCCCTCATAAAAGGGATATTCTATAACATTGTGAGTTGTTCCCCAGTGGCGGATCTGGGGGTGTTCCGGGGGTTGGAACCCCCTTTTTTTTGGCCGATCAATGCATTTGAATGGGAGCATATAGTTGGAAGCCCCCTTTACTCTTGGTTGGGAACCCCCCTTTTTAAAATGGCTGGATGTGCGCCTGTTCCCATCCTGATTATGACTTGGATGGAGAATTGTCTCTTTGGCACACATACATATATAATTTATTCTAAGATTAACTATATTGTATAAAATGCACCAAACTCTAGTAATTATGTATTTGTTTTCACCTTTTGCAATGACTACAATGGACTAATTCAATTGGAAAAACCTGAATTAAAGTCGCAGTACATATTTCAATAGTGCTTCATTTTGTAGTTATTTCTTTTATTACATCAAGCATATGTAATTATCATTTTCTACTGCTTCGAGAGGACTATTGTTGGAAATTAATACTCCCTAAGGACATAATTCAGCTTTTTCATAGATTAATACTGGCAATAAAGACAACTTTACAGCTGAGTATTTTGCATATTTAATGTTTTAAGTGTATGATATCTTTGTTTTTGTCATCTCAAGACAGAATAAAGGATTTTATAGCAAGTTCTGAAATTTTGAACAATAATATGGCATATATTAAATCATGGAACGGAGATAAGTATGAAAAATCTTGACTTTGTGGTCATGCTGTAATTTTTGAATAAATTGAATACAAATTGAATGGAACTGTCATTTTTATCTGTTTAAATGGAACTGTTTACATTTTTTTTACATAATATAAGATCTGATTGGATACAGGTTGTAAACTTATCCCTATATAAAAAAAGTACGGAAAGAGGTAAACCAGCATGTAGGGGTGGGGACATAAAATTATCAAAATTTCTTTAAGTTATGGTGACATCAATAATTTATTTTAGCCATAAGTTTTCACAATAAATCCAGTATTACATTAATGGTGATGTAAAAACTCTCAAAAACTTCATGCCACAGTATAGGGAAAATAGTACTATTACATTTTCTCAGCATTAAGTTGGCCTCTATTGTACCCAAGGCAGGTGATTGGATGTTAGGGAACATTTTTATTTCGCTATGAATAACTGCAGTGTGTATATTTGCAATATAAATGTTGAAACCCATTGATATATTTTAAAGAGAATTATTCTAAAAGACTTCCAGCATTTCAAAGTTTGGTGTAAATAAACTCATCATAGATACCAGGACTAAATTTAGTATATACGCCAGACGCGCGTTTCGTCTACAAAAGACTCATCAGTGACGCTCGAATCCAAAATTCCTAAAAGTTTTGCCAAATACAGCTAAGTTAATCTATGCCTGAGGTAGAAAAGACTTAGTATTTCAAAAAAATCAAAAATTTGTAAACAGTAAATTTATAAATATAACCATATCAATGACAATTCATGTCAGGACAAAACGTGCTGACTACTGGGCTTATGATACCCTCGGGGAAGAAAATCTCCACCAGCAGTGGCATCGACCCAGTGGTTGTAACTAAACTCATCATAGATACCAGGACTAAATTTAGTATATACGCCAGACGCGCGTTTCTTCTACAAAAGACTCATCAGTGACGCTCGAATCCAAAAAAGTTAAAATGCCAAATAAAGTACGAAGTTGAAGAGCATTGAGAACCAAAATGACGATAGGCATGGATAACATAAAAAAGCTCCGTTTGATGTTGGTCCTGATACTAGTTTGGAACATTTTTCATATAGAGTTATAAAGTACTAACACCATACATAAATGTTTTGTCCAGGTTTTTATCATAAAAAGTTGTAAAGGACAAGGTATGATAAGGGGCATTTTTGGCCCCCTCTTCAAATGACTTCATATTCAATTCATGGCTAGTATATGCCTAGTGACTTAAAAAAATGTTGGAAATTTGGAGTGTATGTGATTATTTGGTTGCCTATCAACGGGTTTTATAAATAAACTATAATATCCATCTGTAATGCAATTGCCTTAGGAAAAAATTCTCAATCTATTAAAATGAATAGTACATAGGAAAAATTGCGACATATGTTTTCATATGTTTAGCATATGTTTTTCATGTGTTTGAAAACATATGTAAACATATGTTTAGGCCCGACATGAAAACATACATTTTGGATCATATGAAAAACATATGTTAAACATATAAAAACATATGTTTATAAAATCATATGAAAAAGATATGTTTTTCATACATGTAAACATATGAAAAACATATGTTTTTCATATGTTTTTTATAAACATATGTTTTTCATATGTTTTCATCCCAGACCTAAACATATGTTTTCATATGTTTGGCCTAAACATATGTTTTCATATGTTCGGCCCAAACATATGTTTTCATATGTTTTTATATTGGTCCAAAATATATATATATATTTTTTATTTTTTATTTTATTTTTCAAATGCATTTATTTTTTCATGTATATGTATTTTTGTTTGGTTTGTTTTTAATGGTAATGTTTTTGATGTTTTTCTTCTTCATCATCTTTTTTTTCTGTCAGGAACTCATTTTGAGTGTAAATACTTCAATATGATGATTTGAATAACCCCAAATACTTGACTCCACAGAAAATACATGGCAAAATCCAAAGCTCTAACAAATAAAAAGCAACTGTATACATTAGATTTCCTTTATGCAGAAAAATAATTAACACAGTCAGTGCTCCATAATTTGCATTGTATATCTAGTAAAACTTTTTTTTATTAAGTTGTTGTCTCTTCTATTTTCATATTTTTGTCTCTTTGACATACTCATTTCTATTGTCTATGTTCTATTTTCATATGTTTGTCTCTTTGACATATCCCATTTCTATTGTCTATATTCTATTTTCATGGTTTTGTCTCTTTGACATATCCCATTCTATGTTTGCCTCTTTGACATACCCTAATTCTATTTTCATCTCTATGACATATCGAATTTTTATTGTCTATATTCTATTTTCATGTTTGTCTCTGTGACATACACCATTTCTATTGTTGATAATCTATTCTAATCTGATGTACGTTATATTTCTATTGTCTATATTCTATTTTCCTCTGATGTCTGTGATATTTCTATTGTCTATATTCTATTTCCCTCTGATGTATGTGATATTTCTATTGTCTATATTCTATTTCCCTCTGATGGATGTGATATTTCTATTGTCTATATTCTATTTCCCTCTGATGGATGTGATATTTCTATTGCTATATCACCATACACATTGATATGTACATTGTAATTGTCTACACTGCTAGCTATAACAGGTGCTAGTGTATGCTGCCGCTTTTGTGGCCCTTAATGGCTTGCTGTTTCGTGTGAGCTCTGTTTTGAAAACCGTACTTTGACCTGTAATGGTTTACTTTTACAAATTATGACCTGGATGGAGAGTTGTTTCATTGGCACTAATACCACATCTTCTTATATCTATAATTAAGAAAGACAACTAGATTGAATTTTGAGTTCAATATTGTATTAATTTAAAATGAATGTTCTTTGGTTCTGTTTCTTTACTTTTCTGACAGTTCCTGAAAATAAAAATAACAGAACAGAGTTTCAATGTCCACTGAGTTGCACATATTTTATCTAGCATGGGGCAATAATTAAAAAAAGACACTTGAATAAAATTATAAATAAAAAAGTGTGCTTGGAAAAAAAGTTCTTTTTCTTGTATACGAAATATTTCAAACAGACCTTCAAGGGTATCACTTACAGTATACTATGTGTTTTATAAAAAATTGAAACGATGAGAGCGCTTACAAGGCCATTTTCCTTTATTTAATATTTTCAAGGGGCATAACTCTTTTGAAAATAATCAATCGGTCAAAAGTAGTGAACTTGACCAAGATATTGCTGATATTAAAGTATAGTATAAGTTTGATAAAAATCTGGCAAGAATTGCGCCTGCAAGACAAATATAAACACCTTACAATCATTCTATAAACATATTAATTAATGTCTGCCATACAATATGTGGTTTCAATTTTTCAATGGTTCACATTTTACATCCTTAAACATATTTTACATCCTTAAACAAGTTGAAGGTTACTTTATGGTATGGATTTTGATTATTTTTCATTGCTGAACAGTGACCAGTAAATGTTTTATCTTCGATCTTTAGTTTTTTAATTGATAGTTGTCACATCGAGGATCATACCCCATCTCCTTATATCAATATTCCAGTTCTTTAAAAACGCTCTACGGTTAAAAGAAAATTATTAAATTAATTTCTCTTGTTTATATTAATGTACAGTGGCAAATATTTAATGTATATTCAAGACAAGAACAACTTTTGATCATGTTAAATATACAATTCATAATATACGGTCTGTGATGCAAATGCTATAATTATTTGAGCTTCTAATTTCTCATGTGTGTGCAGCAGAAGCAGATGAGACTGGTAAGGATTCCTCGATGCATACTTGACATCAAAAAGACAGAAAAATAAACAACTGTATACATGTACAATTACACTTGAAAAAGTTTTGAATAGATAACATTAAATTATTCAAATCAAATACAATTCTACATATGAACTTACTTTGGTACCAGTTTTTTTACAGGACATCTGCACCTACATGTACATGTACATCGTAACATGTACCTCAGTGATTCTAATACTGCACTTTCCTTTCATTTGGTAACAAGCTAAAATTATAAATTTTAAGTTAATCCAAAAGTCCAGACAAAAACTACATGTACATGTAGTATGAACTGATGCTCACTAATTAATACTTTTACTTTTGAGTTAATGGAAACAATCTATAAACAATCAACAAATATATGTATAGCATGAACTTTCTCATATATCATGTATAAATAATAAACTATTATTCTACCTAAGTTTAAAAAAATCCATTTAGGCATTAATTCCAGTTTATTAAATCTTGATTTGCTGTTTCATAGGCAAAATTGTTGAAATACAACATTTATATATATAAATATCAAACTCATGAACATAACATGTTGTCATTTGTGTTACCATCTGTATACTAACAGTGTGTCAATGTACCTCACCAATTGATGGATATATAAAATTTGCTGTCAAAAAGCAATAACCACAACAAATAAGTATGTTCTTTTTTTATCATTTTTCATAAATTATAAAAATAATCTACAAGAAAGTAGACATGTGTGGGATGCAATTTTCCTTACAAATTCAATATCTATTTCCAAGAGGCAAAACTCCTGTAAACATATTTTATTAATAGCCTGTTAAGTTTCTCTTTGTCTTCTTTATTTCTTGCTCAAAACACAAAAGAGGAAAAGATTGCAAAATTTACAAGAAAGTTGTTAAAAATTGACTATAAAGGGCAACAACTGCTTAAGGGGTCCATTGGAAATTTTGTTTATGTTGACCATTGTAGATCTTACTTTGCTGAACATTATTGCATGAAACTTTTCAAAAATCAAAAATTTGAAAATTAAAAAAAAAAAAAGGAATCCCTTAAAAAATGTGTAAACAAACTATCCCCCCCTCAACTTATTGAAATCCCCCTTGGAGCAATAACCCTAAAACTCAATCCCATCCTTTCTTTTGTAGTATGGAACCTTGTAGTACAATTTCAGAGAGATCCATACACTCGGTGGCGGATCCAGAAATTTTCATAAGTGGGGGCCCAGTGACTGCCTAAGAGGGGGGGCTGATCCAGACATGCTTCAGTGATTCCCTATATAATCAACCAAAATTTTCCCAGAAAAGGAGGGGGGCAGGGCCGCCTGGACCTCCCATCTTAATCCGCCTACGAGTCACTTAAACACAAGTTATTGTCTGGAAACTAGAAACATACTTCTTTTTGGCCCCTAATTCCTACATATTTTGGGCAACTAACCCAAAACTCTATCCCAGTCTTCCATTTGTTATATGGAACATTGTGGTACAATTTCAGAGAGATCTATACAATTACACACAAGTTATTGTCTGGAAACTAGAAAAATGCTTGTTTTTGGCCCCTTATTCCTAAACTTTGGCCCTATAACCCCTAAACTGAATCCAAACCTTTTACTTGTGGTTTTAAACATTGTGGTACAATTTTAGAGCAATTGAAATACTTATAAACAAGTTATTATCCTGAAACTAGAAAAATGTTTGTTTTTGGCCCATTTTGGGCCCCTAAGTCCTAAACGGTTGGGACTTCCGAAGTTCCAACCATTATCCCTTAAATCATCCCAACCTTTTTTGTGGTATTGGACCTTCTAAACAAAATTCATAAAGATTTATGCACTTAAACCTAAGTTATTGTTTGGAAACCAATGTGTCTTCGGACGCTGCAGATAACGACAACACCTTACCATTACACAATCCCCAAAAATTGTTTGTGGTCGTATAAAAAGAACAAGCAATGGAGTGTATATACATGTAGAGCTTCCAATGCTATTTTCAATAAAATGGTCCAGTAGAAAAAATATTTTTTTCACTGCTTTCACGAAATCAAAATGTGTAACATGTAGATAGTCGGACAACAACAAAATATTCAAACAACGTTTATTACATGTACATACCTCTCGTCATAAAATAATTGACGGCTGCTCTTTATATGCACATTTATAAATCAATATGAAAATCTATGAATCCATCATATAATCTAGAAAGCAATGCCTCAGACAATTACATTCTGTTGCTTAGCTTCTTCTTCTTGAAGTACATGTACTTCCATAGAAAATGCTAAAAGAAATAATGTAAAATGAAATGAAGTTAAAATATCTGACAAATTGCCTTAAATATTTTTATACATGTTATATGGCAAAATTGGCTTATTTTGATCTTTTAAAACAAGACCAACAGATCTAGACTTGCCCTGAAAAAAAAATAATACTAGTTCATATACATGTATAATATAAAAGTATTAAATTATTTGAATGTTCTAATCCATCTTATTAAATCCATATACCTGTTGTATGAATTCAATGGTGAATTCAATGGTGTATCAAAGTGGTTAAATTTGATCTCTGACTAAATAAGTTCTTGTTATGGTTTACAAATGTATAATGCCAATCTTTTTCATCAGTTAACAGTACAAATGTACATGGTTAAGGGGATAACTAATTCAGGAGCCTGTAACTCAGTGGTTGTCGTTTGTTTACAATGTATGTGTTACATATTTGTTTTGTGTTCATTTTTTGTACAAAAATAAGGCCCTAAGTTTTCTCGTTTGAATTGTTTTATATTGTCATTTAGGGACCTTTTATTGCTGACTATGCAGTATGGGCTTTTCTCATTGTTGAAGGCCCTATAGTTGTTAATTTCTGTCTCATTTTGGTCTCTTATCATATGGACAGTTGTCTCATTGGCAATCATACCACATCTTCTTTTTTATATTAAATAAGTTATGAAGTTATTAGTGAAAATAACATATATGTTGTTATGCCAGATAATTTCATGAGTTGTCTACTCTTAGTTTCTAACATTTTCTTCGGTAGTAACATATATTTGTTGTTTTTGGTGTGCACTAGGGAATTTTTGCAACTTTATATGTGCAGTAACTAAATACACAGCCTTTATACCTAATTTTCAAATTAAATGAATACATTTTTAATCAACCATGGTAACTTCTTTAGTCAATGAGACAAGGGATTTAAAGGGATTAAACTTAGCTGTTACATTTGTACATGTATAACATGTAAGGCCTAGTTATCATGGTTATTACAGACATGCATTAATGTATTACATGTTTTATATGAAACAGTTTGGTAATTACTGGAAAGCATGCTCTGATCATAATGATCATTATGTCCTACTGTAATACAATAACTTAAAATACATTGTGATTTTAAAAGCATGATATACTGATATATGTCTGAGCAAAAGCTTTGAAGTTATTTAGAGATGCTGTAATAACAATCTTCAGTATAAACAATGTATTCCCCTGTCGTATTTGTTGTCTGTCCCAAAAAATTGGGTCGGCTCCTATATTGATATATTTAGTAACAATGCTTGCAGAATAAATAGTACCGCTTTCCGATCCCTTCAGGGGGTACAGACTACATAAGAAAAGATAACACTTACACACAGTCTGTTTCATTGTAGCGTTTTAAAATCATATGCAATACGCAAGAACTTAAAAGATCTTGTTCAGAATGTTTACATTGTTGCTAAGAGCAGGTATAAACATATTGTTATTCATTTAATATGTTAATCAAATCAAAGCTTCAAATTTTCCATATATGAATATTCAAAGAGACAAAATAGGAAAATTTGGAAATAAAAAAAATACAAAAGAAAACAATGTCAGATTTGTTTTTCAAATCGTTAATTTTTCCTATGCCTTACATGTAATATGATAATGTAGAAAGCATAAAAAAAAATAACAATGAAATTATAATCAAATAATAAAATAAACAAACCAAGGACAATTATGCTTCCTTTTGAAGCAGATTGATTAATTTCAAGTCAGAATTGTCTCAACGATATCGATTCTTTTTGCAAAACCGTAGTTATGAATGAAATACACGTAATAGTGTAAAATTGCAAGTTACTAATTACTTATATATGACATGTTGATGTGTGTGTTGTAAAACGCTGGCATGTTTTATTTTATGCCACTGAAAATCTTAGGACATGATCTATTTTCAATAAAAAGCCAGAAGATACCAAGGGGATACTCAAACAATTTTGAAGTACACTTTTCTTCTCAAGTCTCAATTCAATATTATGACTGCATAAGGTTCGGAAGGAGGGGGGGGGGGGGGGGGCAAAATATAATGTGACACTTATAACTGCACTTTGATATTACGTGGAATGAGTTTAGTCTCTTATATTTTGATAGCATTTTTAAAACTGATTTGGTTGAAACTTCACACCAGTTGTATCTAATTTTCATAATCTGTGCAAAAATACTATCAAATTCTATGTTTAACTTACTTGATTATACACAAAGATTTTGCACGGTCCGCTCTATTTTTTATCTCCTAGATCAGATTTTCAAGAGCCATGGTTCCTTGCACCAATTGATTCATTGTTCGTTTTTGGGTCGTATATTCTTCTTTTTTTTTTTTAAATCTGTAAACCAACAAATTTGATTATGTAAAATATCAGCCGATTTTAGATTTCCCCTTTGTATCCTACGTTTGTATCTAAGATTGTATCTCAAAAACGAAAAACGGTTACTTTTTGAATTATTTACTTGTAACATTTAAAAGCAGAATTCGTAGATGGAATTTAGTAAAATATTCTGTGGAGTAGTTAAGTACGTAAACTTGGCGTTGATAGAAACTATTTCTTTTTAAAAACTTTATGTTACTACAAGTCCTTTGTGTATTCCGTGCATGGAATTAGTTCATATTTCAAAATGTGCGTGAATATTGTTGTATGGTCGGTTAGAGCTTGTGTATTATTTATTTGTTAACCAAATGTTGACTCTTAATAAAACTTTCAATTGAATTGAATTGAATGGACATGCTAAAAATCACAATTCTAGGTCAAAACACAACAGGGATGACCTGCTCAGTTTTTCTTGCCAAAATACAGTTATCGTCCCCAAGGTCAAAGTTGAATATCACGGGGAAGGTCAAAATTGTAAGGGGGAACACCCCACCATGATAATACATCCACATGACAAAGATGTAAAGTGTCCAAAAGACGAAAAAGGGTCTGGTTGTGTTTCCTGAACAAACATACAATAAGCTAACATTGGGATCATATTTGAAGCTAACATGAAGATCATCATGATACAAGACAATATATAAACCTCATGATACAGCCACATGTCAAATATCTAAGGGATAGATCAAAAACTATATGCCAATTATGTACTATGGGATGGATTTTTCTTTTATTTATTGAGCCAATTGGAAAGTAGAAGCATATTTTAAACTTAAATTTAAACTTAAATATGACGGTTAATTTCATACTGATATTGCCCTACAAATTTTGAGGGTTTTTAAAATAAATTAAAATATACGTTTAAAAACAAATGTCTTCTTCAAATACTAGATCGAGTTTGTGGTCCCAGATACCCCTAATCTTTGTTCAGTCAAACGTATAAATCCAGAATTAAAAAAATACAAGTAAAGCCAATCGGTGAACTAAAATTTGCTTAGTTACCAATGAACTAAAATTTGCCTTAGTTACACCTGAAACTTCCAAGTTTGGCCGATATTGACACGTAAAAGATGCCATACTCGAGTTGCAAAATCTTTTAAATGCATTGTTAAAATCGTTTGAATGTTTTATAAGATGTCTAGCTATGCCTAGTTTATCAATGAGAGAAAAACAAGAAAAGAAAACCAACATGTGTTTAGGGGCAATAGTGTTGGGTATCCCTTTAAGTGTTAGTAAAGCATGAGTGCAGTTGTTTTTTTTTCTCTGGAACAATATAAATCACCGAGGAAACTAAGATATCACCATAAGCAAAACCAAATTCACTCCAGACAAACAGACAAACAGCAGATCATAATCCATTCGATTCTTGAAATCTTGTGATAATGTCTAGCTCTAACTTATAGTTGTAAATATCTAAATACATTTAACCATTACCATTTTCTATTATCACGACCTCATTAAAAAATATAATTCTATAAAAAAATAAATCGACGAATAAAGATCAAATAACTAGAATAGCCAGCGGAAAAGAAATTGTTTCCAAGTTGACATTGTTCAATGGTTCCTGAAATAACCAACGTCGGTCAGAGAAGACAAGTAGTAACAAAATGAACTTTAACCTAACATTGTGACATAGATTATGGATAGTTACAGTACATTATGTATGGGTATCAGGCTATGGAAGAAGCGAATCGATAAAAACTTTTCTTATATCACATAGCGATACATGTATTGTATATTATCAATTGTAAATATGCAGACATTCCATGCGGAAAATGTTGTTTTCGGGAACGAAACATTAAGAAAATCCTTACTTAAAAACTTATTGTTCAAATATAAACAACAATTGAATCTAAATTTACATTCAGAAGTTAGTCAGAAGCAAACGTTTATGTCTGTGTAAAATTTGAAGTTCTGTGTTTTTCTTACATTCATAAATATACAAATGCTATTAGTTCTAATATCAGTGCGATACTTTTAGAATATCATAGCAGTGTTTTTGTAATATCAATATTATAACTTATTAGTGAACTGCTGTACCCATGTTTTGAAAATTTTACCTATTATGTCTATTTTGTTCACGCATCGTTGTAAATATGACATAATTTGACGAGACTGTCATACACACATTTGAAAATGCCAGTACCGCTGGGGTTTAATAAACAATGTCGTAAGCAAATAGCTAAGTATCAAAATTTTAGTTCACATATATAACATTTAGCAAATTTTACAATGAACTCACCGAAATAATATATATATACAATTTAAAAACACCTGCCATATTCCTGACTCGGTATTATGAATAATAAACTGAAGTTTTAATTAAAAAAGTTTTAGTTTATCGTGTACTAGACTAAACATTTCAAGATCCCATTTACATAGATAACAGTTTAAACTGCTTTCAAATTAGGTGTTTTCTAAATGTTAGAAGAAAGTCGATTAACCTTATAACCTTATAGGTAAATAAGAAAAAGACTAAAACAAATATACCAGTACTAATTCTGTTCTTACATTTACCAGTTTGTATAAACCTTGTCAAATATTATACATATCTAAAGTAATATATATTGCATAACAATAGCACACAAACGTTCGACAAGATTAATATACAAAGGACAAAATCTAAAAAGGTCATTTATATATATAAATACCGGATATCAGTATTTGTAAAATTATCAGATTTGAACAAACACGACTCGCCTAATTAAGGTTTGTATCAGTCGTTATCTAATGGGGAAAGTCCAGTCATCATGAGACATACAAGGCTATAAAGTTATCCATATTTATGTCTATTAAAAATATGTATAATTGACGACCTGGGCAGGATTTAACATTTTTCGAGCAATTCACGAAAAACTATAATTTTAATTTCAACAGCTAGTGATGAAACCATAGCAACGATTTCAATTGTTTTCAGGAGGTGTTTTTGAAAGTCTTAAATTATACATTACAGTTATTTAACGACTTACCTCAAACATCCTAAACTCTGTACACGTATGTTTGTACATATATTGAAACGTTAGATAAATTATTGATAACCTTGATAACATGTTGGAAATCTAGATAATTTACCGTAGGAAATTATATGGGGAAATACCTGTATATAAGTGCTCATAGGATTGGACAAATAAACTGTTTATATTTGTAGTGAATGCAGATGGCGGAGATGATGTTGTTGATAAGAGTGTGTGGGGGGAGTTATTAATATATTCTATAACCTTTAAAATGTGACTCAGTATAACGTGGCTTGAAACATTTCTATGTTATTTGATGTCATGATATTATTTGACACGTTATTGCTTGTGATAAAATTGAGAATGGAAATGGGGAATGTGTTAAAGAGACAACAACCCGACCATAGAAAAAACAACAGCAGAAGATCACAACATGTCTTCAATGTAGCAAGAAATTTCCGCACCCGGAGGCGTCCTTCGGCTGGCCCCCAAACAAACATATACTAGTTCAGTGATAATGAACGCCATACTAAACTCCAAATTGTACACAAGAAACTAAAATTAAATAATACAAGACTAACAAAGGCCAGAGGCTCCTGACTTGGGACAGGCGCAAAAATGCATCGGGGTTAAACATGTATATGAGATCTCAACCTTCCCCTATACCTCTAGCCAATGTAGAAAAGTAAAGGCATAACAATATACCTTGTTATAAATTATTTGTCCATTTGGGCCTTTAACAACAAAGTGGGATAAGTACAGATTTAACATTGAAAACATTGAAATATTTTCACTTTGTCGGATAACATACGTTACATTGTATAATCACATAATCATTATAATTTGTTCTAAATAAACAAATAATATACAACTATGGCTCGTTGAAAAGGTATATATAAAAAATTATCAACATGAGAAGGTTATTTCAGTAAGGGACCACAATTGTTGTATTATACCGAACTAACAGTGCAATTGCCTTTTGAACACCTAATATATTTTTAAATAACAGCTGGCTTTGAAAAAACCTCATGAAAATACATTAGTGTTCTTAAAATGGTCAAAAGTACAACAAAGCCAGAATCTTTTTGTAAAATATTGATGGCCCTGAAATGGAACGTTACTTTATAAGAGATATCATTGGCCGCTGGCGTTTTTTTCTAAAGCCTTGTTTCCTCGTCACTCGATGGGCTGTCAGTGTAACATGAACGCTGCCATTTTGTTTATTTACGTCTGTGACGTCATGTTCATGGTGGTCATGGGAGATAACTCGAGTGCAAATCTAGACATTCAAAAGGTCGTTTGCCGGTGAATAATAGGGTTAATCTGGTGTAAATTTTGAAGGTTATTCGTCCTCCCTTGCAATTAAATGAAAATTAACTGAATGATTCCATGTCACGTGATAAGGTGTTATCCAATAGAATTGTTTGTAATATTTGTAAGGTATAATAATTTGAAATAAAGGCCTAGGTTATCGAAATCCATAATTCTGTAATATATAAATTAACTTATTGTTTGTCTGTTTGTCTTTTTCATTTTTAGCCATGGCGTTTTCAGTTTTAGAGTTATGGGTGTGACTGTCCCTTTGGTATCTTTCGTCCCTCCTTTAAATTTGCGCGAAAAAGAATGGTGCTATTCAGTACTTCATCATACATATTATTAGAAATATAATCATATTGTTTTTTTTTTTTATTTTACCAATTGTTTCCTTACTTCGTCTATATACTACGATAAATTGGCATTTTTTGTCGATTTTGAAAATATAATGGCACTTTTACTACTTCTGAAGAAATTTTGGTTTCATGTGATATTTTCAAATACCTTCATTACTTTTCGAAATATCGAAACAGCAATAGCTTTTTTTTTTATTATATCTGTTCAAAATTTATATGAAAAAAGTAAAAAAATCAGAAAATTACCGAACTCCTCGGAAAAATCTAAAATAGAACGTTCCTGATCAAATAGCTAAACACACCACACGAATGGACAACAACTGTCATATTCCTGACTTGGTACGGCATTTTCAAATGTTGAAAATGTTGGATTGAACCTACTTTTATAGCACTTAACCTTTCACTTTTATGACAGTCGCATCAAATTCCATTATTTACAACGATGAGTGAAAATTAGCTTCGTTAGGATCAAGGTTGCAACGTTGACCGATTTTGTAAAAGCCCATTGCTTGTTTCTGATTCCTGAATATTATTTCCTTTGTATAATATCGTTTTATGATGAATTATTTGAATTAATTTTGTTTAAACTAACGTTGACCGAAAATGGCACTGGGCGCAAAAATTCAACATTAAATGATTTACCGAAAAACCATTATTATTTTGATTTATATTTTTTTTTTATAATTATATGTATATCTATATCTTTATAAGTAAATCACATAACTTAAGCACTTACATGTAACCTGTCACGTGCAATAAGAAAAACTCATTAACCAATGTTTATTAACGAAAAATAACAAACACAATTGACGGATTATAATATATAGACATCATTTCTTTTAAATTTAGGATGTTGTTATATATATAATGTTTGTGCATATAATAAAAAGGGATGATTTATTTGAGATATACTGATATATTACCAGAGACATTTTGTTTAATGTATCTAGTGTTTCTGACAAACGCGAACCTACCCTTTACTCTCAATTGATATATCATGTGTATGAGTAAACACTGACACTAGTCAGAGTTAGACGATTAAGTTATTCTGTTCTGCGTGGTCTTTAGTGCTCTATTACATATTTGTTTTTGTTTATATATATGTTCATGATCAGGATCTCTTTTGTACGGTTTGACACTCGTTATTGTCACATGTTAACGTATGGTTAAACACACCAATGACATATTGACACTACAAAATACATATTCGACCAAGATATTGACATATGTATGTTTTTATTAATAATCCAAGGGTATAATAGGTCGTTGAACTATAAGTTTGTATAACGCTGACATGGGAAGCCGCAAATTGTTGCTCTTTCTGTTATTTTATCAGTGATCTTGATTTTTTTTTTAATGAAACATATATCATACTCCTTTATAAAGTGGTTCTTAATAGAATGGGTCTGTTTTGTTCAAGTTTTGCTCATTACTTGTTAAACGTTTAATCCCGCTGCAATTGTTTGCACCTGTCCTTAGTCAGGAATACGATGTTCAGTGGTTGTCGTCTGTTTATGTGGTTCGTAAGTGTTTCTCGTTTCTCGTTTTTTATATAGATTAGATCGTTGATTTTCCCGTTTGAATGATTTTACACTAATAATTTTTGGGGCCCTTTATAGCTTGCTGTTTGATGTGTGCCAAGGCTCCCTGTTGAAGGCCGTACCGTGACCTATAATGGTTTACTTTTATAAATTGTTACATGGATGGAAGTTGTCTCATTGGCACTCATACCACAGTAATCTATGTCTACCTACAGAAATGTAAGAAGTTTGAAGCCCCAATGCTTATATGATAGGCAATATTCAAAAATATCAATACCGATTTCTTATTCAACAGACTGATGACTAATTTACATCTTAATGGTGTTATTTGAAATTGATAGATTTTCAATAAATTGTGGTTTTTCGATGTCAAGATGCAAAAAAAATGGTTGTATCATATCTTAATCGGTCAGGTTTCGTATAAATCTTGTCGAAATATTAGCATTGAACATCCTTCTGACTTTATTGTATTTGTTGGCGATCGTATTGAATTAAGACTTTGTTAAATAAAACTGAATAACAGCCTACAGAAAAAATACACAGCCTGTGCAATATAAACGAATCGCCCTACACTAAAATGAAAGAACTATATTGTAATGGGGCAGTTGAAAATAAATGCAAAACGAAAGCAGCACAGTGAAATTGTATTCAATATCCACTTGCTGAATGACAAAACTTGTTGAACATTGTTGATTGATCAAATCCTCGAAATTATTTCTATATATATTCCGAAAGGAAGATTAAGGACAAGTTTGGTAACATTTGGCCCAGTAGTTTCCTAAGACAAGAATGAAATGTAACTGATAACAACGTCAACGCAAAGTGACGCAAAGTGACACTTATAATATAATAAAAAAGAGTCCCTGGACATCTTTTTTATCATCATATCAAGAAAAATACAATGAAAGTAAACTCATTATAGATACCAGGACTAGATTTATTATATACGCCAGACGCTCGTTTCGTTTACAAAAGACTCATCAGTGACGCTCAAATCCAAAAAAGTTAAAAAAAAAAAAAAAAAAAAAAAAAAAAGATCAAATAAAGTACGAAGTTGAAGAGCATTGAGAACCAAAATTCCTAAATGTTTTGCCAAATACAGCTACGGTAATCTATGCCTGAGGTAGAAAAGCCTCAGTATTGAAAAAATTCAAATATTTGTTAACAGTAAATTTATAAATATAACCATATCAATGATAATTCATGTCAGCACAAAAAGTGATGACTACTGGGTTAGTAATACCTTGAGGAATTAATCTCCACCAGCAGTGGCATCGACCCAGCGCTTCAAGTGAAGAATTTGCACGAGTTTTGCATTAAGACAAACAACAGTTAACCTATTCTTCATTAAATATTTATGATTAATTCGTGTTAAATATTATCATCACAATTGTCATATTATTGCTGTTCTGATTAGAAACAAACAAACCAATCAACACATAATCAGGGCCCACCAGCAGCGATAAGGGCCACATCGCAGGCGTAAAACAATTAGGAGACAACGTAGACCATCTTATTAGTATACATAAATTCACTTCAATCCATGCCAAGAAAACTTCATCTACAGATCTGGAAATTGCTATTATTATTTTAAGTAAAGTTCAGCAATTGAAATATGTGAAGGGAAGGCAATTTCAAAGGAAAGATGTTGTACATACCATCCATAAAAAAATTCAGAGGTTATTTTTAAATTCATAAATTTTTCTATAGTGTGTTAATAGATTCATTGAATATCAACTGCCTGTATCTACTGAACTTTGTGTCACTATTAAATTAGAATACCTTATTTACTGAATGTCAATAGCATATAAATCATAACCATTAATTTTTCAATGCATGTGAACTATTAATACTGAAAATGTTATGAAGGTAAAAGCATTTTTTAGTTTATTTGACTTACCCATTACAATTATTTAATATTATTTTTGAAACTGGATATTTGCTGAAACAGTGGTGTAAAGGAATACTTATTCCTGCGCATGACAAAAAAAGATGTATAGCACTTAGCAGTTGTTTCTGCAAACTTTTTAATAGTGTTATAAATGAAAGGCTCATATAAGGGGCTAACGAAAATGACATTTTAACTGATGCTCAGTTTGGGTTTTGACCTGGTCATGGCACAACTGATGCTATTTTTTTTCCGTCTTACAGTTAATTATTACTATAAAATATTGAGGATTGAAGAAGCAACTTCATTGTTGTTTTATAGATTATAAAAGTGCTTTTGACAACTTGAATACATTTTTTTATATTACAAACTTGCAAAATGTGGTATTAGTGGTAAGCTTTTTTCAGTTATTAAATATGTTTATGATAATTCTATGAGCTGTGTTAAGTTAAAAGGTGAATTTTCTGATATATTATTTGTAGAAAAAGGAGTATTACAATGGAAACCATTATCATTATCAACCATACTATTTTCATTTTTTTCAAATATATAAGTTGTATTCATTGTTGGAAGCCTTACTGTCACCTGTTATTGTTCATATCTTGTTATGTGGTCTAAATGGATAGTTGTCTTCTTGACTTTCACTTCACATCTTCGTATTTTATATAATTGGTTTAAATAAAGGGTAGAGAGATTGGCCATAAATTCAATGAATATATTATAATCAGTTTATTTTAGGTTTGGAGCTGGCATGTCAGTGACTTGTTAGTCTTGTATGTTTTTTTTTCTATTTTAGTTCAATAATATGTTTCAGAGTTTAGTGTGACGTCATTTTTCTCTGAATAAGTACAAAATTTTGTTTAGGGGCCAGCTGAAATCCGCCTCTGGGTGCGGTATTTTATCGCTGTGTTGAAGACCCATTGGTAGCCTTGTGCTGTTTTCTGCTTTTGATAGGGTTGTTGTCTCTTTGACACATTCCAAGTTTGCATTCGCAATTTTTGTCCCATCGTGATCCTACTACATGGAATGTACATGTTTCAGAGGTATGAAATATTTGAAGAAAGTCATCTTTTCAATACCGCTAGGGTCAAATTTCATCTTTTCAATACCGTTAGCGTCAAACGCCGACTTTGCAATACCGTTAGCGTCACACGGCTGTTTTTAAACAATTAAAACCTTACCTTCAGAAGAACTTTTGAAATATGATTAAAAAATACATAAACAATTGTGGAATTACAGTTTTATATGATTGTACATATGCACCTTTATTACAAATGTACTTGCTTCATACTAACACGTTTCGCTTGGTATGAGCTTAACTGTTAACTAATTGGACAGTAGGGATGAATTTTAACTGTAATTTGGAAAAATATTTAAACAATTGTTATTTTGAAAGGGCGAAGGCTATTTGATACATACTCTAAAATCGAAAATAATAGAACAAAATATTTTAATCATATAGTCTGTATATTTTGTGTTTGTTCTAGCTATGATATTGTAGATCGAATACATACTAACCAATGATGATTTCACAAAACTCGCAAACACTTAGTCCTTTAGTAAACATGTATTCAGCAATAAAATTCACATGCATGTATTATTGTTTGATGCACTGTAGCAATCTTACCTTTTCTGGTATACCAAGGGTAAACAATTTGAAGTTGGCCCTTTGATCCATAAAGATTATAGGAAGGTATTTGTATACTTTCCCGGATATCTTCAGTCAGGAAGATGAAATAACCGATTCATCTCATTTGTAAATATATATTTATATTTTGTTAAATTTTTTAATTTAATTGAATTCAATTAAAATCATGTGATGATAAAAAATTGAAGGTGAAATCTACTGACTACGTAAGGGCAGAGTTGTTGGGTTTTTTATGGGATGGGGGTATTGAAATAAATTTTGTTGATATATTTCTATAACGATGTATATAACAACACTTACATATTTCTCTTGTATTCAAAACTGTTATAATAAACACATACTTGTAAACACTGGCGGTTTTCTTTCTGGATTTTTGAGGATGCACTCACCTGTATCAGATGTGTTTGACTGGATTAGAACATGTAGACGTTTGTGTAGATCACCTGACCCAAAGAGCCATTGTAGTTAGTGTCATGACTTGCTTGGCAGCAATGGTAGTCATACATTTTTTTTAATGAGGACATTTTCAGCCGAATCGGACAACCCAATTTGGAGTTATTGTCCATAAAAGTCTTTTTTGCTTACAAATTTTGGATTTTTTTCAAAAACAATGATTGAAAGAAAGAAACCTTAAACAGCAAAAATGATCAGCAAAACAAGGCAACATGACGGAAATTGTGAAATGATCCCTTATATGAGTTATTCGGATTGAAAGATAACCATTTCAATAGTTTTTCGCACAAATTATGAAAGATCGGGAGAAACTTGAAACAGAACATTTGGTTGAGGCAAACTTAAGTTAGAGAACGGAAACCAAAAATATAGCATTTTTTTCCATTTGTGAACTCTAGAACAGTAAAAGTGACGCAACCACAATTCAAATTTGATCTGTATTTTGTGGTAACAACCATTGTGTATAAGTTTCATAACATTTGGTTGAAGCAAACTAAAATTAAGAGAACAGAAACGAGTGAACTGCTTCGCTGAGCGCAGCTGGATACGCCCGCAGAGGTACAACCTTGAACAGTTTGGGCAAAAATGGACACAATATTCAAGCTTGATACAGGTCTGAATTTTAATTGTAATTAAATATTTGACATAGTATAGGTTTCTGAATAAATTTAGTGAAAGAACTTGAAAATGGTTATACATGTATGACTGGAATTTATATTCAATTAAAAGAGGGACGAAAGATACCAAAGGGACAGTCAAACTCACAAATCTAAAACAAACTGACAACGCCATGGCTAAAAATGAAAAAGACAAAAAGACAAACAATAGTACACATGACACAATATAGAAAACTAAAGAATAAACAACACGAACCCCATCAAAAACTAGGGGTGATCTCAGGTGCTCCGGAAGGGTAAGCAGATCCTGCTCTACATGTGGCACCCGTCGTGTTGATTATGTGAAAACAAATCCGGTAAATAGTCTAAATTCGGTAGGTGACATTCATGAAAGGGAAGGGGATTGTAGTTACGACGTAAGGAACATATCCGATATCATTTGTGAGAACGGTTATTCCATAACGGTAAACAAACTCGTGATGGCGTCCGTAAAATTTACGAAGGGATGATTTTAACTTCACCATTTGCAACTCTTGGTTTAATAGCTTCCTTGTGAGCAGCAACCCTCTATCAAGAAAATCATGATAGGAAATGCAAGCACGGAAATATCGTATCAATTGGGAGATATATACCCCGTATGCAGGTGCTGCTGGAATGTTGCTACTTAGAAATTGAAAGTTCACAATTGGAAAGCTGAAATCATCTCTTTTGTCGTAAAGTTTTGTTTTTAATCGACCCTCATTGTCAATTTCTAGATAAAAGTCAAGATATGAAGCCGACTTAACTGTATCTGTAGTATCCTTTATCTCTAGGTCCAATGGGATAGATGCGTTCCACATAGTCACCAGATTTTGAATTATTTAGTGAAAGAACATCATCTATATAGCGGAAAGTAGTAATTAAAGGATATTGCTAATTTTTATCTTTTCAAAAGAGTTCTTGCAGTTGTGCAATACAAATATGCTGTTGCGCAGTACTTAGTAAATCTGTTGTCAGACTATTAACAAATACAATTTATACAATTCTAAAGGGAGCTTACATCAATAGGTATCAACAATTCATCAAAGTTTCATGAGAACTGCGAAAAGTAATTTTGAGTTATTGTCAGAAACTGGGAATCCCCCTTTTTTATGAATAAAACCCGTAACTTGGAAACGTGAATCTAAAATTTATAAAAATCAAAAGGAGCGCATGTCAATAGATATAAACAATTCACCAAAGTTTTATGCAAATTGGTTAAAGCGTTTTTGAGTTAATGTCCGACATGACATGTTCACGACGGACGACAGAAGGCAGACGGACAACGGTTTATCATAATACGTCCGTATTACGGTCGTATAAAAATTCAGCAATTCTTCCATTTATAAGAACCGTTTAGTGACGCCACAGAAATTCAAACTTGATCTGTGTTTTGTAGAAATAAGCATTGTGTATAAGTTTCATAACATTTGGTTGAGGCAACTAAAGTTGGAGAACGGAAACTGAAAAATCAGCATTCTTTCATTTTTTAAAGGGTATAACTCTAAAACGGTTTAAGTGACGCTACCGAAATGCACCCGTGAACTGTGTTTTGTGTAATGAGCATTGTTATAAATATGTTATCTATTAAGGATGTATTCTTCTGACTTTTCAGTCTCGTTGAAATCTCATTCTTGAATTATTTCCAAAAACATGTGAAACAATGAAAAATATCAATGATTTTTTTAAATATTATTAATCAAACATAACTCTGTGAAAAAATTGTTTATTTACAATGAATGGTTTTTGAGTAATCCAGTTTCAAATTTTACGACCAATCAATCCTTGTATTTTTAGCCAAAATTTTGAGAAAATGGTGAGGGGTACAAAAAATTATTTTACAAGAACCATGTACATCCATATCATTTTTGTCTTTTCAAATTTCTAAGATATATATTTTTTCAATCATTTATAACAAAAAAGTTGAAATAATATGCATTTTGTTCTTAAAACTGAGAAAAATCACAAAATTACAAAATTGACAGCATAATAAATTTTACACAAAAAAGCGTCAGAATATGATAAAACTTTCTTATATTAACACCTACCTATAATTTTTTTTCAGTAAAATTTATTCAGATTGGTCAACTTCATCTTTATAGAAAGTATGAAAAAAAGTTTAATTGTGGAACTGTGATTTTTTTCACGATAATAGCCCAAAAATAGGTAAAAATCAGTGAAAAATGGGAATATCATCAAAATTGGGCATTCTTAAAGGGCCGTAGCAAAAAAAGAAGTGCACCACCATATGATTTTTTATCCCCCAATTATTTTGTTACAGTCTTATAAACCCAAAAATCAGGTTAAGAAAAAAAGTTTAATTCTAGAAATTTTTGGCTCCTCAGAGGTGTACATCCTTAAATACATGTTTTGTGAAAACAGCCTCTACTCGTACATTTTCGTTTTGTCAAGGAGAAGTAGGGAAAAGAGGAAACTACTTCATAAATGCAAGTTTGCCTCTTCGGAAGTCACTTAGTAACCAAACGATAGGTCAATAACTCCTGAGAAACCGGAAGCACTACATTGGCGTGTTCTAAATACCGGACCAGGCCGGAAAGCAATGATCAAAACCCGCAATTTACAAAGTTGAAAAGTGATGACCAGGAATCCGTAACTATTCAACTTATTTCGTAATAGCGTAGTTTTTATCACAAAATCGGAAAAATACGGAAAAATCGTAATGGTTGGCATCTATGAATTATGTCTCCGACTTCATGAGTTTGAAAATGCCTTTGGTATCTTTCACCTATGTATTACCTGAAATCGATCATTTGCAAATAAATTGATTTGTTTTTTTCGTTTTTGACATCTTTTGTTTTTAAGGTGAATAAGAATATAACACATTGTTGACTGCTGTACCCCTATTTTTTTACATTTTTACCTATTATGTCTGTTTGTTTTGTTCACACATTATTGTCAATATAATGGAATTTTATTCGTATGTCATACAAGTGAGAGTTTAAGCTAGCTATAAAGCCAGATTTAATCCACCATTTTCTACATAAGGAAATGCATGTACCAAGTAAGAATATACAACAGTTGTTTTCCATTCGTTTTAAGTGTTTGAACTTTGGATTTTTCCATTTGATAAGGAACTTGTTATTTTACATTTTACTCTATAGTTTATATGAACGATTTCGCTGCTTTTTTGTGATAGGTTGGCCTGTTAAGTTTAACGTGTTGATGTTGCTTTGATATTTTGGCCAATAAATTAGAAAAAGAACATTTTTTTTAATTTTTTTTTTTACATAAGCATGATAAGAACTCATCAAAAATTCATACAGATATAAACAAGTAGAAGACACTACTTAAACACAAATAGTGCTAAAATAACAAAATGAAAAACAACAAAAACACAATGGTATCATGACATGTTAAATTTGTCAATCTTAATTTTTCAAGATATGTATAAAGTCACTAAATCTGGCTAAGGATTTTATTTACACGTTTGGAATGATTGAATACAAGAAAAAATATATTATGTATGAAATTATTATTATGGGATTATTAAAACTGTTGCAACACCTTTTTTTGACAATATTATAGAATATATAAACATTCACATGTTCCCACAGTACCAATAAAAATAGCTGATAAATGAATAAACGAATAAGTTGAAAAAAATGAATAACTATACAACTATTGATATTGGTGATGAAATGAAAAATTACATTTTGTAGAACTGCCAATGAATAATGCCATTTTGAATTTACAAACTCGACTTCTTTTTAATAAAAAAAACAGACGTGTAACATAGAAAAACAACTCATAAAAGATTCCAGGTTTATCATTGTGTACGCCATTGTGTGTTTCATTTACAAAAAAAAATCATCAGTGACACTCGATTGAAAAGGTTAAAAGGCAAAATCATCAGTGACACTCGATTAAAAGGTTAAAAGGCAAAATCATCAGTGACACTTAATTAAAAAGCTTAAAAGGCGAACTCATCAGTGACACCCGATTTAAAAGGTTAAAAGGCAAAATCATCAGTGACACTCGATTAAAAGGTTAAAAGGCAAAATCATCCGTGACACTTGATTAAAAAGGTTAAAAGGCAAACTCATCAGTGACACCCGATTAAAAAGGTTAAAAGGCAAAATCATCAGTGACACTCGATTAAAAAGGTTAAAAGGGAAAATCTTCAGTGACACTCGATTAAAAAAGTTAAAAGGCAAAATCATCATTGATACTCGATTAAAAAGGTTAAAAGGCAAAATCATCAGTGACACTTGATTAAAAGGTTAAAAGGCAAAATCATCAGTGACACTTGATTAAAAAGGTTAAAAGGCAAACTCATCAGTGACACCCGATTAAAAAGGTTAAAAGGCAAAATCATCAGTGACACTCGATTAAAAAGGTTAAAAGGGAAAATCTTCAGTGACACTCGATTAAAAAAGTTAAAAGGCAAAATCATCATTGATACTCGATTAAAAAGGTTAAAAGACTAAATCATCAGTGACACTCGATTAAAAAGGTTAAAAGGCAAAATCAGGCACAAATTTTATAATATTTAGGTAAAATACCAAGAAACACATGGTGAATAGCCTGACTTTGTACAGGTCTAACATATCTAGTATCATATGCTGGGAGTTGCGTCTACGAACCTTTTTGACACTTGATATTATTTCAAACACTTTCAAATATCTAAAACTATAATATAAGCAAACGGTTAGCACTATTTTTTTTGGATTTAAAATCCTGTTTTCTGATAAATGAAAGATAAGTTCATTTGAAAAAAGAGATGCATTATGTCAAAAACATTATTCATGGAATATCATGTCATGTAGCAACAACTATATTTACATAATAAATCGGTGCATTTTATATTTATGAAGATACATTTTTATTAACAAGTTAACATTGAAAAGTAGTTTTTTGGTAAACACCATATACAACACACCACTGTCAATTTTTTTTTAGAAACAACACAAGGACAAGATTCGGCCTCCGAAATTAGTTATTTCATATGTGTATACTTTATTATTCATTAGACCTAAAACTCAGACCCAAAAGGTAGAATTTAACACTTTTAAGATTGACATAGGTTGATATTTTCCTGACATCTAAATAATGTTATTTACTTTATACAAAGGTCATTTTAAAGTTAATTGATTTCTGAGAGCAGCTGATTAACACACGTGCACAATTCTGGCATAACAAATTATAAATCGGGTACACGTAACAAGTTTTTTTTACAATAATACAGACTTATTAAAATACACTGAAGTTATTTCATTGGCCAAAATATGTCATGACTCTTGCACATTATCTTTTAAAGAATGAACACTTGTGAAGACGATTTGTGCATGTTTTAGTTTTTTTGTTTTGTCACGACAATCATACATGAAATACGTTTAATATATAAGAATGATATCACTAGTACACTATGATTATTTTACTTTGATTATTTAAGCGACCAAATAATTGAGAATTGGCAATACCTCCTTCTATTGATTGATTATAGGCATTTGTCCTAGCTGCCTTTAACTTGTTGTGTATAGTTTTTTTTCTAAAAGAAATTGCATTTATTTTATTTATAGCACTTGTGAAGGATTGCCATATCTTTCATTGTTACAGCTGTGTTTTCTATTTGATCTGCTAGATTTGTATAAACTGGGTCTTTTCGTAGTGCTACGAGAAATTCACTAAATCCATGTACATTTTTACGTAAAAGCGTTTCCATTAACATCCTGTTCTTTTCCTGTGGGGTTTTACCAGATTCTATCTTTTTCCCATCATCTACCGACATTACCTCTTTCGTTATTAGATGATCTACTATGCACTCATGTTGTATATCAGTGATAACCTTGAGGTAATTCTTCTGCAGACAAATTTTATACAACGGAACAGTCCAGTCTGATAATCCTACAAAATATAAGGAGTTTTGCTTTTAAAAATGCTATTTTTCTTTTATTATGAACGACATACAAGTTATTTTGTCGAGCCCGCAACTTTTATAGCAAAAGTGAGACATAACGAAACCACCTTTTATCGTCTGAATCGTCGTCGACAGCGTCCAAAAGTATTCATTGTGTGGTTAAAATTTTTGAAATTATAATAACTTTCTTAAAACTATCCTGGAATTCTACCAAACGCAGTTGTAAAAAAAAAACCTGCCTATCCATATTTTATTTATAAACTGACTAGGTTCTTTTCTCCCATTTAACATCACATTCACTCTGTGGTTAAATTTTTGAATACTGTCTTAAATTATCATGGATGTCTACCACATTTGGACGGATGCTTGTGTATGATCATAATAATAATCCAGAAGTCTTTTTATTAAATCTTGTTTATTCGTATTTTACTTAAAAATGAACTTAGTTTTTCTGTAAGTTAACATTGAATTCACTCTGTTGTTAAAGGTTACAAATTTTAATAACTTTCTTAAACATGTTAAACTAAAATGTATCCTGGATTTGTATCACACTTGGGCATAGGCTTGTTTATGACCAAAAGCTAGTATGTATAAGGAAATTTTGTAAAAATGTATTCCTTGTTTTTGGTATATTACTTATAAATGGATTAAGTTTCTCTTTCAGTAAACATTACAGTCATACAGTCTGCAGTTAAATTTTTCAATATATTTATTAGATTCATAAACCATCGTGAATTTTTACCAAACTTGGACAGAAGCTTCTTACAATTAAAACATAATATCTAGAGGAACATTTTTAATAATGTTTTCCCCATTTTTGTTAAGCCTGCGACTTTTGTACTATATTCTACTGTTTAAGTTGCATCAATTATTTTGAACAAAATTTTATAACTGCATCCTCTAACTATATACATTTTTATTGATGAATTAAGGGATAAGTCATCAAGCAATGTAAAAGTGATCTTCTTTATCATTTGTTCAATACATACATTAATGTTTCAACACTTTTCTAAATCTATAGATTTGATTACAGACTGTTCATACATTTCGAACGTTTTATTTAATTAGCTTTTAAATCTATGATGTGCATTCTGTTACCATGGTGAAAACGCATACAACAGCAAATTGAAGTAAGCGAAAAACTGGTTCCGTGAACCCTTACAATTTGTTTTAAATTGACAATTAAATATGTCTTACAATTCAAGACTGAAGAATGAATCGAATGTGTACATAGAATGTAATAATGATAAATTCAAAATTGTAAATTTGATTGTTTCTGTATTCATTAAAAAGTCCAAAAGTCTGAAAAGATAATTTTAGTCCAGATAAACATGAGTAATACTTCCTCAAAACGTATGATTCATATCTTATATCTTTCTTTACAAATGAGGACATATATTAAATTTGTATAATATTTACTCGACATATTCTTAACATTCTAAATACGGTCTTAAAAAGTCCTGACAAATTTTTCAACAGGTTATCGGCATTCTTTATTTTCTCACTATGGTTTGACATATTCTGAACATTTTGGATTGTGTCTTGAACTTACTTGACGTTTCTGAGTTTTATAAATACAAATACGAATATGAAAATGTTAACAAATACAAATGTGAGTACTTGTTAACGTTTTCATACTCATATTATAACCAATTTGAATGTGGGTTTTTAGATTATTATAAATATTGAATTATAAATGTCATAAATACGTGCTAAATGACTCAAATGAATCATACTGAAGATATATTACATTTGTCATGCATAATATTCAATGTTTACAGGATAAATAAATAATCATTGTACCAAACTGTTTACTTTAGCAATAATAGAAATGAGTATAACACAGCACAAGCTATATGTCGATATACAGTTCTCTGACGAAATATGTACTGTCCAGACAGTGTTGAAACATATGCAGACCGGACCGTCAAGAATGTGTCAATATATATAAGAAATTGTCAAGAATGTGTTGACACATATTCAGACATGATTAAGAATGTTAAGAACATGTCAAGACTAATCGATTCAAATTAAAGACAGTCGAGAATAGGTCGAGACTAATCAAGACACTTTTCACTTAGCCGTATTGGGCACAGCTTTTTGAAATTTTGGGTCCTCAATGCTCTTCAACTTTGTACTTTGTTTGTTTGGCTTTATAACTATTTTGATCTGAGCGTCACTGATGATTCTTGTGTAGACGAAACATGCGTCTGGCGTATTAGATTATAATCATGTTATCTTTGATAACTATTCAGTCGTTGAGAAATTTCTAAACAATGAAAATACTGACGGTACATATGTTGAGTAAAATCAAGTAATGATATAGATAGTCGAGAGCAATGTATAGAATATAGGTACTTATTTCAGACAAATTCAGACTTTGCACATGTCATGTCTTCTGTGACTGTCCATGGCGTTAAAATACTAAATCCCTGAGATGTGTTTTACTTGATTTAAGTATCTAATGCATGATTTGTTATTCTTAATAGTTTTTTACTTTTAACTAGCTTTCAGTAGCTGCAAATACTCTCATATCTTCCTTTTGTGTTAAATTGACCGATTGATACAATTTGTAATGTTTTTTTGTTTGTTTGTTTTTTAATGCTTACTTCTTTAGGGTTATATCTTGTCTCTCCATTTTTTAAACATACCAGCTTTGAAATAGTTTGGTAAGACTATACATTTTCACTTCTGTTCTCGTACTATGAACAACCAAATTATTTATTTTGTAAAACAGATTTCCGTTTTCCATTTTACTTTATACCTTAAAACAAAATACTTTTCATTTACCTGTGTACATTATTCTATTTGGCGGCATTTTGTTCAGGGTTATGGTTGACTTTTTGAGATTATTCAACATCTCACCCCTTATGTTATTGATTTTGAATTTACATTGTCATAGATCAAATTTGTTCTTGGATTGAGTTAAGCCATGTCAATTAATATGTTATAGTGTGTCTTTCTATGTTGTGATGTTACACTATTGCTTCAGGTAAGGGTGAATGTTGGTACCTTTTAAAACGTTTAAACCCGCTGCATTTGTTTGAAACTGTCCTATGTAAGGAACCTGATGTTCAGTAGTTGTCGTTTGTTGATGTGGTTCATAAGTGTTTCTCGTTTCTCGTTTTTATATAGATTAGACAGTTGGTTTTCCCGTTTGAATGGTTTTACAATTACGTCTAGTCATTTTTGGGACCCTTTATAATTTGCTGTTCGGTGTAAGTCAAGGCTCCCTGCTAAAGACTGTACCTTGACCTATAATGGTTTTTCTTCTACAAAATGTGACTTGGATGGAGAGTTGTATCATTGGCAGTCATACCGCATCTTCTTATATCTATTTGTCAAGAATTAGTGCTAAATATTTCAGACAAAAAGAGAATGTCAAGTAAAAATGTATGCAAATTCAGAAAAAAAATGGTCTTTTGAACTTTTGTAAAGATTGTGCAGATATCATTATTTTGATTTTCATGAATGTTTCAAACATTTTACACCATTTAATTTCTCGTAAGAAATATTAATCATACAGATAAGCTAAACCCTATATGGTTGATTACGGATCTATTTTTTTTTTATTTATTTCTAATCTGAACACAATTTACAGTTGACTTTTGTATTTGCAATAAAAATATTCAAGATTCAACTCTACAATTATTATAACTTTATTTACCAGACACATATGACCTTTGGATGCATTTTGCTTTTTTGATCTCAAAGCTTTTAAATATGTAGGTCGTATGCATACCTAGCTATCAAATGTTTGGGTTTAATTATTCGCGATAAAGACAAATACAGAAAATCACTTGGGATGCACAAAGTAAATAAAGTGGTTTCCATTTAAGAGTACACAAAAGGGAATAGAAATCCGTCATTCTTATCTTGTTTTTTTACTTCGAATTTTACACTAGCCCTATGGTTTCATCTACCTCTCTTTCAGATTGACCATACTTATTTATGAATATTTGACAAATATAGCCTTTATCATGTTTATTGAACTGTTCACTTTCAGTTGTCTTGAAGGAAGAATCGAAACTGATTCCAAGAAAGACAAAACACAATATGACCAACAGAAATAAATTAAAAAAAAATCATAATTCGAAAAATAAACTGGAAAAATCATGCCTAAAACAGAAAAAGACCAATGGACAATTAATAGTACAGAAAACACTGCATAGAAAAATAAAGACTGAGCAACACGAACCCCACCAAAAACCTTGTGATCCAAGTAAGGTTAACCCCTTTCTTTTGTTTTGATTTAGCATTGGTTATCTACTTATTTAGAATTAAAGAAGTCCGGTATCTTTGATGAGCGTTCTAGGACAAAACCCAATTAGTAAACTTTGATCTCAGACGTTATGAATTCAAAATGAGTGGGCATTTCTTGCTCAATTTAACTGACTATTTAAACATACAAAGTTGTAACACTATATGTAGTAAATATCATTGAGATGCATTCATTTTTCAGTCGAATATTAACTACTTCGATTTATTATCCACAAAAGACTAAATGAATCTAACTACAATTACAGTAAATAATGTATCAACATTAAGTTGTAATACCCTATAGAGAATTTGATAGCATCTAGAACTATATACCCCGTTTCTCTAAGCATGAAAAAAATAATGAAAGATACATTTCAGTCTACAAAATCCTTAACAAAAAATGGAATATATGTAATTTGATACAGAATACAATCCTATCAACTAGCTATTTGTCTAGTGAAAGTCGTGTTATAAGTTGTAATAAATATAATAAAGGAGGAACGAATGGAGAATGTAATTGAGAGATAACAACAAATGGAACACATCCATAGTCATCTTTATAACTGATAGTTCATTGAAGTCAACCAAATTATAATGACGACCAACTAAATTTCAGAGAATTGCTAATGGTTTCAATGAAAAAAGAACACAAGAGTTTAAACATGTGTATAGAGTAAGAGTATAACAATACAGAGATTGGAAATAGTATGTTTGTGTTGTCAGTGAATGGTCAAGTACTAATAAGGGTAAACCTTGAACTTAATGGTTTTGTTTGAATTTTAAAACACTTGACACAAGTCAGACTTTTACAATATATGTTTTTGAATTTTCTTAATTGATATCAAATGTGTTGATCCCTAGATAGTTATAATTAGAAAGCTTTTGACATTTTTCGATGATAGAAAGACTTGTTTGCTGATACAAATGGCCATTACTTATCATTTTTAAACTAGATGTCGAGAGGTAAAATGTAATGTGAGAAAATAGATATATGCACTACAAAAGTCAAAAAGTCCGAAAAGACCAGTTTTTATCTGAATTTGCATGAATTTTTACTCGACATTCTTAATTTGTATGAATAATTTTTAAAAATTCTTGACATAGTATCAATTAGTCTTATAAGGTTCTTGATTTTTCTTGACATGTGTCTCGACAGTATGAACACTGTCTTAAAATTTCTCGACACTTCCTGTCTCGACCAATTCTTGACTGTCTTAAATTTGTCTCGATCTGTCTTGACATATTCTTGACATTCTAAATAATGTCTGAATATGTCTTGATATATTCCTGACATTCTAAATAATGTCTAAATATGTCCCGACACATTCTTGACAGTCTTGAATATGTCTTGACATATTGCATAGTACATTTAGCCTGAAATGTGTACGGACTTATTCTGCACTGTTTATGACATTATATTGCTGTTATATACTCCTTTTTATTATGGCTAAAATAAACTTTGAAGAATCAAGGATTAATTTATACAAATCCTTGGGTATAGTAAGATACCCTTTTTGTGCACCTAAGTTGGAATACCCTGAATAATCCCACATGTAGTTTAATTTTGATTTATTTTATTAAACGTTAAATTAATTGTTTTCACTTGGAATATAAGTCGAAGTAACTGACAAACATCATTTAGATTGTTGCCTTTCGCAAAACTGCCAGTCAAATTTGCTTTACTAAAATAGGTGTCTTGAAGGCAGTTTTTAAAATGTGACTATGTGTCTTTTTTGGACCCCACAATTCATCTTTTGGGTTTGTGTGGCTAAAAAATAGGATGAGACTTTCGTGTAGGTCAAAGAATTCGTTCTTATCTTAATTCAAAAACCTTGTTCATTTTTAGAACAACCCAAAAACATTTTTTATTCAAATTTGAATGTTGAATTTTATAAACTTTTATTAATTTTTTTTTGTGACTCCTTCCTGAAAAGAAAAAAAAATGTTTAGATCTATATTATGCATGTCTGTTTGAGATCCATTTCTTAAGATTAATGATTCCTATAGAAATCATTAATGGGAATCATTATGAATACTTTTTTATTATTATTCCTGGAGTAGATAACAATTTTCTTTTAATCTTTGGAATGATCAATTGATAAGTTGTAGGGCTGCTAACAGGTAAATCAGTAATTTCTATTTGACAGTTGCGTGTATTCTGGGGTGTGGAATACCTTAATGTTATTAGGAATTCCGGTCACGTGTAATACTTTATGCATTCTAACGGATGACATTACACAAATGTGTCTTCTGTTAAATGAATGAGTTGTATATTATCATAATTTAGCTATTTATATAAACCACATTTTTGTACAATATTTATTTACCATATTAACATTGAATATTATGAATGTATAATGAAATATGACTACAGTATGATTGGTTTTAATTATTTAATTATTAAGATTTAGGAATCAAAATTTGTGATCTTTAAAAAACTCACATTGAAATTGTTTTATATCAACACACCAACATTTGAATTATTTCAAACACTAGATTTCATAGCCATATTTGCATTTGTAAAAATATTTAGATACCCAAATTTTCAATTATTTTACATACCTAACGTTCATATTTGTTGTAAACAGTATATTATATAAAGAGGAATAAAGATTAAAGTTATATCACGGATAACTCAGAAACTGTCAAGTAATTTAATACACAATTCAAAATGTTCAGAATATGTCAAGCCATACTGAGAAAAAATAAGAATGTCAAGATATGTCGAGAAATTTCAAGACAGTATTCAAATGTCAAGATTTTGTCAAGAAATTTTAAGACCATATTCAGAATGTCGAGAAGATGTCGAGTACAATTCATACAAATTTGATATAAATGAGAATTGGTCAGAAAAATTAAGACACAAGTCATACTTTTCGAGAATGTGAGTAAAATGTTCATGCAAATCAAGACAAAAACTGGTCTTTTCAGACTTTTTGACTTTTGTAGTGATGGTTTCATAATAAATCTAAATTATTTTTTGTAATTAACCCTCTAGCCATACCTTCATGTTCAAGAGCTACTAATGTTGTACTTGGACCCACTTCTTGCGAATCACATTTCAAATCATCAGCGATATCTGCATATCCATAATTACGTAATCCTTCAACAAACACACTGAAAGCAGGTTCTTTTCTTTCAATCACAATATCCAGCAATGCTTTGTTCTGATCATCTTGTCCAGCATGTTGTTCAATACGGCGTCTGTCGTCTATCGATATCACCAGATATGCAATCATATGATCTAAAATTTGGCTGATTTGTATTTCCTGTATGATTCTGTTTGCATTATTTCTGATCTTATCTGTTATAATAAAAATTCAATATTCAAAAGATCACAAGTGTATGACTGTTTCACGTTTTGTATGCAATGTTAGAGTTAAGGATATAGATTCCTTTAAAGACGTTGTTTTGTATTGCAATGTGTAATGTCTAATGGATCATTTAATTATTTGTACGAGGAGGCTCTGGGCATGAAGGGCAGATGCTTGGAGCTTTTCAAGTAAGATCCTCTTAGCACTTTATATTAGGGATGTCAACTCGGTGAATATTACTTATCGAGTACTTATTGGATTTACCAAGCGGTACTCGAGTAATCACTCGGTAAAATATTTACAAAATGAAAACACAAAAGTATTCCAATTTTATGTATTGTTAATCGTTGTCTTATGAACGTAAAACCCTGAACATAATCACCTAGTACTAGATAATAGTCCAAGGAATATTATACCATAATCAATAGCTCATTTACTACATACTAATTATGTAAACTAGCAATAATCTAACGAAGTAATTGATTAATATCTGTTATATCTAGAAAAATTATTACTCAAACAACAGTATTTTGGACCGTAAAAATCACACTATACAATTAACAAAGGGGTGATAGTTAGAACTTGCTGATGTCTTTAATCATTCCGAGGGTCGACTCAGAATGCATTCAATTTGTTTGTATCTAACAGTATAATATTTACAACTTTTTCTGGGACGAGGCAATTTTTAGACTTTGTTAGGTAACTAATAGTCCTGGTGTTAAACATATAGTCTCTGACGGTATAGAGGTGGGGGAATGACTTAGATTAGGGGGCTACCATTTGATTTGTATGGAAAGGGGGGGGGGGCTAGGATAACATTTGAAAGGCAGGCAGGAATTTGGTGTAAAAAAAGCAAGGATGAGCAACATCACAAAAAAGGCAGGATGGCAATTTATGTAAAAAACAATCATTATACATGTTATAAACTAATAAAAAAAAAGACAGAACCAAATAGTTAAAAATAAAAAGGCAGGACCGAGATTACAAAAGAAAAAAATGTAGGCCAAAATGTTTCATCCTAGCCCCCATAAAAATAAAATGGTAGCTCCCTTAGCAAAGGTTTAATGTTTGGAAAAGTGCTCTGTTCGGTAGAATTTAGAATGACATTTGAACGTAAACATTTGAATCATATTTTAATTTTTCATTAATTTACCGGGAGGTGTGCTCAATAAATTGTTTTGTTTATTTAAACTTTGTTTAAAGAAAGCAACAACATTCTTACAGGAGACCGATTAGTCAAGTATCAGTTTGGTATTCGATACTCAGTACTACCGAGCGATACTCGAGTACTACAGTACTCGTTGAAATCCCTAGTTTATATATAAGTAATTATCATGCTTAAGCTAAACAAACACCCGTGTGACCATCTGATTTGCATGAAATTTTACAAAACTAGACATAATATAGAATAGATAAGAAATTCGTGAATAGTACTGTGTAATGGTAGAAAAGAAATGTCAAGTCTTGAGATAAATTAGATGCTATTTACATTTTCTTATTTATATATATATATATGATAATAATTCTTTTTTGTATAAAAAAAAAAATATAAAATTTTTATAATTAGATTAATTTAGTGTGAACTATATAATATGAGACTTACAAATCATCAAGAAACAAACATGGAACTTTTTTTTAAAAACAACCAATATAGAACGATGGCTACTTTGGAAAAGTTGTAATTGTAAAGACTCCAGCACCATCGTTTTCTCCTATTAGTCTATGTTAAATTAGCATTTTTAAAAAACAAAAAGTAATTGCAGAATGTTTTTTTTTGTTATTTAGTAAATGTATTACTTGGCATTTGTAAAGTAACATATAAACTTAACACTTAAATGCATATAAAATAGTAAACATCACTAGAAGTTAACAAATCAAATTCCCCTCCCCTTTTCCCTGTTTACATGCCTTAGGAACCATGTCACCTCAAATTTCAATATATTTAATAGAAATACCAAATAAAAAACTATATTGCTTTGATAAACAACACATACATGTTTATGACTCAAAATTTATTTTTTCTCTTTAACTTTATGAATATAATTATAACAACCAAGATAAAACATAATGTTTTTTAGGCATTTATGTTTATAAGTATACGACATTAGGGCAGTTGTTTTGAGTTCAAACAATATTGTATTGTGTGTTTTAATATTCAATCTACACACAAATTATAAATATCATCACACAATTTTGAAGAAAAAAATATCAATAAAAGTCCGTCTGCATCCTGTTCAATAATACTGTACAAATCTTTTTGGAGTCAAGCATTATTCAAGCTGTATATCACGCATTGTACATTTACATAAACATTCTTATTTGAGGGAATAAACCATTGTACTGTTTCAGTAGGGACAATTCTCATTAAAGCATCCTCTTTTATGATCCATATGAAATATTTGGTTAATATTAATATGCTGTTTGATAAAAAAAACCAAAAAAAAACAATATTTGAGTTCAATCTTATAAGAGGTAAACAGTTATACAAAAAATAAAATAGAAACTGAAGATTTCATTTTGTAAAAAAAATGTATGGTACTAAATTTCATGCCAAATTAGAGTTTTGACCATAGAAAATTATAGTGCGAGTGTGGCATCCATGTATTATGGAAACATTCTTGTTTGATTTCGTATTTATGATAATTAAAGAGAGTCAGTTCAACAAGAAATATTTATACTTTGTACTGGAATCCTTTTGTCTTTCACAAAAAACCTTTTTGTATCTCAAAAATATGTTATATATGATATCAACAGGAAAAATTGGAAAAGCTATTCTATTAATACTCGTTATATTACATAAATCATACACAGATGAAATGTAATTAAAAAGAAAGTATGAGTTTTAAAATTAAGCCCCAATTTAATTTCTTAACAATGTGTCTCCTTATTCAGTATTGCTCCTATTCTTTTTCATATCTACAGGATAACTTTGAAAGGTGCAGTGTAATGATTTAACTAACCTGACCCATAACATTGCTATTTATAAATATCTGATTTAAGTCTGAAAATTAAATTTACAGTATATATATGTTTATGTATTATAATTAAAATTAGTAAACTATCAAAAGTTGATGGCAATTGCTCCTATAAGAAGACATCTGATTTTAGTGAAATATGAAGTAGGTCCTTTTGACATTCCTGGTAGATTGTCTTATCTATTGAAGTTTCTAGATATTAAAAAAAAACAATGCATGTAACTCTTAAATTCTATTAGAAGTCATTGCTTGCATTCATGTGTTGATGGGCAGGATTTAAATGATTGGCAAAAGTTCCCTGAGAATCATTCGGCAAAAGTTTGGTTAAAATTGGTCTTTTAGTTTTTAAAAATCTTTATTCAAAATGACCATTTTGACCGATGTTAAGTCTACAGGGTCCAAATAACTAAAACGGGAACTAAGAAATCTAAACCTTTCACAGCATAAACAGCGTTTACATATTTTAGAAAATGTTTGGTTGATTATTCATTGTTTTGTCTTTTATCTTGTTGACTGATTTGTTTGTGGGTTTGATGCGAATAAAGATGATTTGTTTTTAATCTTTTGATATTGTCTTCTTAGTTGAAAATAATATAACCTTTTTTGTTCCAAGCTAGTGTATGAAATATGTTTAACTTGATCCTTTATTGTGTGGTCTTCAAATGACCACAAGCAGCATACTATGTTCACCAACTTTTTACGGAGACTGTAACTCAGTGGTTTGGTTGTGTGGCTGTTTTACATATTTGTTTTACAATCATACATTTGTACATTAATTAGGCTGTTAGTTTTTTCGTTTGAATTGTTTTACATTTGTTATTTCGGGACCGTTTATAGCTGACTATGTGGTATTGGATTTGTACATTGTTGTAGGCCGTAAAGTGTCCTATAGTTGTTAACTTCAGTGTTATTTGGTCTCATGTGGAGAGTTGTCTCATTAAAAATCATACCACATCTTCTTTTAATACAAACTGTTTGCTCAAAGCAAGTGCAGAATATATTTTATATTTGAATTGATCCTATATTCTATCTTCTTCAAATGACTTCCAGACACATACAATTTCATCCACTTACCAGTAGCAGTTTCTACAGCTCTTAGTGTTTGCAGATCCACATTCTTTACAACTTCCTCTAAACACCGTGCACCTTTTCTACTATTCACCAGAGCTTGTTCAAGGACACGTATTGTAGGTCTTACTAATCTGTCTCCCCTCCACCTAAACAGAACGTCTTTACTCTGGGCGGTCAAGTCACAATGGCGTTTGTCTATGTTCTCTAAATTTGCTATGGACAATCCAAGTTCTATTCCTAGTTGAAAGACCATTTTACCAATCTGTGTTGATATGTTATCTAATATTTCATCTGTAGGAATTGAATCTAAGATATCGTCTTGAATACCTGTAATATCATTACAAGCATTACTCAATGACATATAAACTTTATAAATGTTGTGGATACTTAGAAATTGTCTTGATTTATCTTGATCATAACTCATGAATAGTTGGTTTAAATAAAGGTATATAGGCAAAAAATGGACACAATATTCGCACGTGATACGGCTCTGAATTTGGTTGGAATTACATATTTGAACACATAATAGGTTTCTGACACAGAATATCTGTGGTCAAAGAAGTAGAATTGGTTATAGGATTATAATTTATATTCAATGTTTTGCTTTTGTGCAATACACTATTCTTTTGCGAACTGACCCCATCCCCAAAATTTCAAATTTTATTTACCCCCTTTTTTTGCTTCTGTGCAATACACTACTATGCTGTTGCGGATTGACACTCCTACCCACACATAAAGTTCTTAAACCACCCCTCTTTTTGCTCTTGTGCTATACACTATGCTGTTGCGAATTGACCCCCCCCCCAAATAAAAATAAAGAAAAAAATTATCCCCCTTTGCCAAAAAAAAAATGTCTAAAAAAATATTCCTTTTTATTGCTTAAATCTGAAATGGGAAACTATTGTCCCTTTTCTTTTAATTTCAATTTTGTGTTTACCTCCTACCCTCCTTTTAAAAAAAATCATTTCCCTCTAGATATGGTCATAATCTGAATTCAAATTTCTTATGGAATTTGCAACCATGATTACCCGTTTAAATAAATCATAAATGTCTTAAAATAGAAAATGACATACATAATCATGGCTTAAAATAGTTTTTCCTTAACAGCATTTGTAAAAAAAAAAAAAAAAAATCAAAAAATAAATTGACAGGTAATCACTTCAAGACAATACAACATTTATATATACATAATTAAAAGCTGTGTAAGAGAGGTAATCGAAATTTATAATTTGTCCGTTTTTTTTTAAATTATCCATTAACCTGAAAAACCTTTTTTTTCCCCTTTGTTGCCCCTTATTCCCTCAGCAATCCTAGTTACCCCTTTGTAGTATAGAAACTTGTGGTATAATTTTAAAGAGATCAATACACCATACCACAAGTTATTGTCTGGAAAATAGAAAAATGCTAATTTGGGCCCTTTAATTGTTTAAACCATAATCCCCAAAATAAATTTCTTTCGTGGTTATAAACCTTGATATAAATTTCATAGATTTATATTTGCATTTACTAAAGTTATTGTCATGAAACCCAGTGTCTTGGGACGACGGTGATTACGACGTGATACCAATATACGACTGCAAAAATGTTTGCCGTCGTATAAAAATATCTATGACTTGACCAATAAACAGACAAAGCGCTTAAGATGTATTCTTCTGACTTTTCAGTCTCGTTCAGTCTAGTTGAAATCTCGTTCTTAAATTATTTCCAAAACATATGATAGAAGTGGAAAATATCAATGAATTTTAAAAATATTATAATCAAACATAACTCTGTGAAAAAATGTGTATTTACCATGAACGGTTTTTGAATAATCCAGTTTTCAAATTTTACGACCATTCAAGTCAGTATTTTTAGTCAAAATTTTGAGAAAATGTGTGAGGGATACAAAAAATGATTTTACAAGAATAATATACATCCCATCTCATTTTGGTCTTTTCAAATTTCTTAGATATGTATTTTTTCAATCATTTATAACAAAAAAGTTGAATTAATATGCATTTTGTTCTTTAAAATGAGAAAAATCATAAAAATACAAAATTGGCAGTATGGTAAATTTTACACAAAAAAGCATCAAAATATGATAAAACTTTCTTATATAAACACCTACCTATAGTTTTTGTAAGTTAAATTTATTCAGATTGGTCCACTTCATCTTTATGGAAAGTATGAAAAAAAGTTTAATTGTGGAACTGTGATTTTTTTCACGATAATAGCCCAAAAATAGGTAAAAATCGATGAAAAGTGAGAAAATCATCAAAATTGGGCATTTTCAAAGGGCCGTAGCAAAAAAAGAAGCACACCACCATATGATTTTTTCTTCACCAATTGTTTTGTTACAGTCTTATAAACCTAAAAATCAGGTTAAGAAAAAAAGTTTAATTCTAGAAATTTTTGGCTCCTCAGAGGTGTACATCCTTAATATGCAATTTAGATATGCTACGCGAGGGGATATCAAAAGCACTAATAATCATGCCAATTAGAGAACTTGAGGAACCTAGCTTTGCCATTTTAAATGTAAATATCTGTATAGATCTAACCAGTACTCACTAGATTTCACTTGTTTTCTCCTCCTCATCTGAAAAAGGAATAAAATCAGACATTTTAAAAATAGTCAAAGTTCCACATTATTTAAAAATGATGAGTAGATCAGTGTAAATAAAAAGATGTAAACTTGAAACATCTGAACATTACTAGTTCAGAAAAGAATAATTTTTGATATCCTTTCCTAATTTCCCTATTCTACACAAAATCTTATTTAACAATATACTTAGCAAACATCACAAATTATGTGTTCTAATGGTTGACAAAAGTTTCAAAATAAATTAGTGATATATTTAGAACATCAGTCATGGGTTTGAACTCATTTTTGATATTAATGGCTTGAACTCAAATCTTGGGAAGGCTAAATGAATAAATAACTTGGTGTTCAAATAAAAAGAATGGCAATATTGTGCCCAAGCTAGATATGGTCGTCTTTGCCTGCTGCATTTTAAGTGTTTGAATCTGTAATGTACGCTTACAGAACAGTTCCCACTTGTAATATAACATTACACGATCGCTCTCCGCAAGATCTGTAAACCATATGATAGCAATTTCGAGGAGTTGAATACCAAATATCTGTGAAACTTTGCTGAAACATAGCTAAACACACAGTGTGACTTGTGGTTCCAATAATTCATTACAGCTCAACTGCTTTCATTTTTTGTTATCCAAGCACATTAGACAAAAAGAATCAGAAAGTACCAAAGAGACATTCCAAACTCATCAGTCGATGATAAACTGACAAAGCCATGGCTAAAACGAAACGAGACGAACAGACAAACGAAGTATACACCACATTAAATTAATCAAAGCGCTGTATGCACTGTAGGCAGTTAACCAAAAACCAAGGCAAACATTATTTTGAAACTGTGGCAATATTGCTTCATTTTTTTTTAAAGATTTAAAAGAACAAACATTAAACATTCATATATAATTGTACATTTATGTTCATTTAATGAATTAATCATTAAGGCAAATAATTCATATGTTATCAAGGTTTTCAATAGCAACGTATATATCAAGTATATTTTTTTTCATGGTCAAGAGTCTTGAGTCAGCAGTGGAACAAATTCACAATGATTGAAGTTTTTCTAGTTGATCGTAATTGTTCGTATTAGTTGACTGTTAGTAGTGCAAGTTGACTTTAGTATGAGCTTGTAAAAGTATGAATGGACTTGCTTCCCCGGAAAGAAAACTGAGTTTGTGTTCTACAGTACAAAAGTTATGAGACACAAATCAGACAAATGTTTACTACTACAGGGATCAATGGTGAGGTCTGACTGACCTGTCCATAGTAAATGTAACTGACTCCCACCTTCACCCCAAGTCCATGATATCTAAGTTTGGAATAAAATGACAGGTGTTAAGTCTAGCAAAGTGATATGCATATGTGACACCCATGAGATTGACCTTGTATGTCATTCAATCTTTTTGAAATGACAAACAGGAATGAATATGGTTTAGGAGTTGGTATCTCAATCTTTTACAAGTTCACAAAATTCAAAACACACACAAAAGGGTGTGGGTGACCCTAGGGACTAACCCTATGTTTCATTTGATTTTTTATTTTGTCCCATACATGAATATATATGGTTTAGGGGTGGGGATCTCGACCGTTATCAAGTTTTCAAACAGGAGGGGGTGGGGAACCCAGTGACTTCCCCTATATTTTATTTGATTTGTTATATTGTCCAATACATGAATATATATGGTTGAGGGGTGGGGATCTCATCTGTTTCCAAGTTATCAAACAGGATTGGGTAGGGTGACCCTTAGGACTCTCCCTATATTTCATTTGATCAGTTCATTTGTCCCATACATACAAATATATGGCTTAATTCGACTGTTTCCAAGTTCTCAAACAACATGAGGGTGCAGTGACCCTAGAGACTCCCCCTTTAATTCATTTGATTTGTTATATTGTCCAATACATAAATATATATGGTTTATGGGTGGGGATCTCAACCGTTTTTAATTCTCAAACATGAAGGGGTAGAGTGGCCCCATGAACTCCACCTATATTTCATATGATTTGTTATATTGTCCCATACATGAATATATATGGTTTAGGGGTCGGGATCTTGACCGTTTCCAAGTTCTCAAACAGGAGGGTGGGATGACCCACAGGGACTACCCCTATATTTCATTTGATTTATAATATTGTCCCATACATGAATATGTATGCTTTAAGGGTTGGGATCTCGACTGTTTCAAAGTTCCGAAACAGGAGGGGTGGGGTGACCCAGGGACCCCCCTGTATTTCATTTGATTGGTTATATTGTCCCATACATGAATAAATAGGGTTGAGGGGTGAGGATCTCGACTGTTTCCAAGTTCTAAAGCAGGAGGTGGTGGGTGACCTAGGGACTTCACCTATATTTCATTTGATTAGTTATATAGTCCCATACATGAATATATAGGGTTGAGAGGTGGGTATCTCATCCGTTTCAAAGTTATCAAACAGGAGGGGGTAGAGTGCCCCAAAGGACTCCACATACATATCATATGATTTGCTTACATTCAGGTATCATATAATCTAGTTGCACTATAAGAAACTTCCAACCAATTTAACTGACCCATCAAAATTGAGAAAACAAATACCCATTGAAATTGCAGTAATATGTTTACACTTTAACTGTTCCCAGCTGTCACAAAGACTCACATTGTATTGGATTTTGACATACTGTTCCAGCTGCCACAAAGACTCACATTGTATTGGATTTTGACATTAAAATTTGTCAAAAAGTAATTTTGAGTTTCAGTACAAAATATTTTCTGTTTTTTCATTCTTTTGTATATATCTTTTGGTTTTCAATTCTAGTGTTTATATTTATTTACCATGCAAAGATGTATTTTGTCATCCGTCTGATTTTTTTTTAAAGTTCAAAGATCGCCAAAACCCGGAATTACCCATATCCGCTTCTGGAATCGGATCAGATATTGTAATTTTCTTTTCATGTCAGCCATTTTGTTTTCAATGTTGTTTTTGTCAGATACGATTTTACTCGAATTTACACATTATTTGTCGCCGATTTTCTGTATAAAGCTAGCGGTTGAACAAAATGAACATCGCTGTCATGAATAATAATGCTAAAAACAAGTTTTTATATCGTTTATTAGGAAACTTTGGTAAAAAGGTTTGCAAAGTTATTTTTTATTTCCCGTCTCTAGTCGGGAATGTCGAGCGTAGCTAGTAACCAAATCGAAAGTCCGACTGCAAAAGTAGAAGTTTGCAGACCTCAGACAATTGTTAATTTTAACCCCTGCCTCCAAATTGAAAAGATACAAAAATTTCGTCTTACAATTTAAAATTGCCGCCAACAGCATGAACAGTGGAACTTATTTTAAGACTACTGACGTAGTTGACTACGTATTGACGACAAACAATATTCCTACGACTTTTGCCATTTGGAAAATCTAAACAACTTGTCTTTAGAGATTTTCGGCGATTAAACATTTCATACATTTGTTCTTTGACAGCTTAGCCAAAATCGCAGGGATAATAAACTGCATAAAGATCCCTAATGTGTCCTACTACCTATGTGCAACTTCAAAACTTTTGGATAAATCGACGATCATTTAAGGTTTTTCTGATCATATTTTTTGTAATCAGGAATTAAAAGTATGAAAAAACTGTCCAATTAGTTATAAATAACATAATATCCAGCTAGATAATAACAATGGCACATATTTCAGCATTTTTGGGTAGAACACAAATCTAGGGTGCTGGCATAAGGCAGCTTAACTGCCTAAAAACTGAAGACTTAACAAAGCAAACATCAAGCTCTATAAGTAATAAACCACATGTTACTCCTGTAAAGTATGTCGACATATTATACAATGATGAAGAGTTCGACATTAATTGACCTTCAGTTTAATAGTAGTTCTTGGATTTTAATTTTGTATCTAGTGTTATTGACGTGAAGTCTGTGCGGTTGCCTATAATTGCTTTCATCAACTTTAAATTAACTTTGGTGGATAGTTGTCTTATATGCATTCATACCGCATCTCCTTATTTTCATATTGAGGCATAACACAATAGGGAAATGGTACTAACTATTCCCTCGTCAAATTTAGAATATTATCATATCAATTTCAATTCAGGAACCTGACGAAAAATATTGGTTTAAGTGAAAATTTGTGTTTCATGTCATTGAAACCAGGTTGAATACAGTTTAATTGCATATTATTTTCATTATTTCAAACATTACTTACACATTTACAATTACATATAAGCTAAAACATCATATACATGTATACAAATTGCTTTTGTTATACTTATATGCTTAATGTTCAGTAAATTATCAGGATATGCACAAACAAATGATGCACATTAGAAATAAACTAGATAAAAGGATTGCATTTCAAACGATTGAACCTGTTTCGGAGATTTAGTATACTCATCAATTATAGTCAATTTCTTTTGCAATGGACATTTTCCTTATAAAAAAGGTAAAAAGAATCTTGGAAATTAGCCTAACAATGAAAACGTTACGTTGGTCGATGAACATTGACAATGAAGTACAGTTGAACTAAACATTGAAAGACTTTTCTACCTCAGACATAGATTACCTTAGCTGGATTTGGCAACACTTGTAGGAATTTTGGTCCTCAATGCTCTTCAACTTCGTACTTTATTTGGCCTTTTTAACTTTTTTGGATTCGAGCGTCACTGATGAGTCTTTTGTAGACGAAACGCGCGTCTGGTGTGTATACAAAATTTAGTCCTGTTATCTATGATGAGTTTATTTACAACTACTGGGTCGATGCCACTGCTGGTGGAGATTTATTTCCCCGAGGGTATCACCAGCCCAGTAGTCAGCACTTTTTGTACAGACACGAATTATCATTGATATGGTTATATTTATAAATTAACTGTTCACAAAATTAGAATTTTTGAAATACTAAGGCTGTTCTACCTCAGGCATAGATTACCTTAGCTGGATTCGGCAAAACTTGTAGGAATTTTGGTTCTCAATGCTCTTCAACTTTGTACTTTATTTGGCCTTTTTAACTTTTTTGGATTCGAGCGTCACTGATGAGTCTTTTGTAGATGAAACACGCGTCTGGCATGTATAATTAAGGAGTAAGTTCGGTAAGTGCCATATTTGGCCCCAATTATAAAGTTCATGGTTACAAGACAATAATTGTTTTAAGTTGCCTTAAAGACATGTGAAAAAGTTAAACAGAGCTGTTTTTGTCAAAGTTTAATTCTAACACAACGATTTTTACATTCCAAAACGGTCAAGATAAGGGATTTTGGTGAAATTTGACAAAATCAGCGGGATTTCAACCAAATAAAGGACCAGGAAACATAGAGCGCAGGCGTCGACAAGCCTAATATTCAAATAAGACATGTTAAATGTCTTCACAAACATTATTTTAAAAGATCTTTGTTGTCGTCGTATGCGCTCTATGTTTCCTGTCAAATAATCTTTGGAAATTTACCCATTTTCATTGATTTTTTCGTGAAAAATCAATATGAGTACAACTTGTGACGTCATAATGAAACGCAGAAACGTAAAATTTTAAACAAAATGGCTTATATCCTATCTAGCTATAATTTGTCGTGATATTGGTCAATAAATCCGAATTTGAAATTTGCGCTAAAAAAGTGGGCCATTTTAGGACCTTATCGAACATACTCCTGGTACAATGTATCTATGATGAGTTTATGTACATATACACGTATTTCATACACTTACTTTAGTTGACCTATTGTGAATAGCATCTTAGAAGCAGTCCATACAACAAAAAGTGTTTTTTTTCGGCAAAAAACAATGAACATGAGGTAAAGGGTCAGATCAACCCTTAAGACATGTATCAACACCTAACAAGCATTCCAGCCACTAAAAAAAATAGCTTATTGCTTATAGTTTTAGACACAGCTATATGCACAAAAACTTGAAAATGAACCATCAAAAATGATGACTAGGTCATCAACCTACTGGACAAGAATGTTAACTTTATTTTCATTCCATACACCAATTAAAGTTAACCTATTCCCTTTGATATCTCAGAAACATCTATATACAAGGTTTGAAGCACCTTCTGAAAAAGTAATTTTTATATACATAGTTTAAGCCATCGTTTAAGGATCCCTATGCATAGCATTCTTTTTTTGCAGGCAAGACAATACAAATACAATCCCTATTGAAGAAGAATAACTCTTGTAGTGTGTCGCTCCTTTTACAAGTTAGCTTAGTGTTTGTTTTGATGTTTAATAATACAATTTAAGCTATTTTTAAAATATTTATAAAAAAACATGTTACAGTAGTCAATTAAGGTCTAGAACTAATTGTCTATTTTTGAACAAATAATATCCATCGAAAGGATATAACTTAAATACAAACTATTATATCAGGGGCAAATTCAAATACATTTGACTTGATGTTTATTTTTTGCAAAATATGTCCTTCTCGTTTTCAATTTTTTCCTTGACAATATCTTTAAATCTCTACAATTAAGTTTATTCAAAGGTTGTTGGCATTCCTTCATACATTTACTGCGTTCCTGGAGTTGCAGACTTTGTCCTGTGTTGTTATGAATATCAGTGTATAGATAAACTCAGTTTCTCTATCTGAATTTCATTTTTTTTACATTACCTATCCCTTCATTACATTTTTTCCACAAATCATCAAATGTCTAATTTTACTACGAAAATTTACCTGAGGGAACTAATTAACAAATTACAATATTTTTTTTCATTTTTATATTCAAGTTTCGTATCGATATACCTATATTTATATATACAAGATGTTATTTTATTCGTACAAACATTAACATAAATGTATGCATCGTATGTGATGGTGCAAAAAAAAAATTCCCCAAAACAGCTATTGAATAAAAAAAACAATTATATTGAATTGGATATTCAATTGTTTCAAAACACACAAAATTATTGCCATGGATACAAATTTACTCTAATTGTAAATTGTGCTTCAAACTGGCATTGAACATATAATTACATTCAGAATTTTAACTTCTTACCAAATATTTATAAGTTATTCTTATCAAATAATAATGTCAATAAAATAATTAAAAAAAATAAAACACAAAGAGCAAATATGATGCAATTCTCCTGAAACCTCTGGGTGAAGTTGACGGGTAAGAAAAAACAGAAGAAAAAGACATGAGGAAAATGAGGAATTTATCAGTATCATACATAGCTTACCATACATAAGGTATGTGTCGTTAATTTCATTTCTCTTAAGCCTTTGGCCAAATCTCCAAAACGTATGCCATTGTTCTCTCTCAAATCAATAAGTGTTAAAAACTTGACCATTTGTGTATTTCTTGGGTAATTCTCTACTATATCATTCCATTCTGTTTCCTCCATTTCAAGATGAATAGCTAAATCATGTATCATGAGTTTGTCAAAATAAACAGACAAACGTAGCAACTCTGTGTTACTTGGAATCTGAGATAATGCATCTTCACTCAAACCTTAAATTAATATATAACAAATATATAACAAATATATATGACAAATCTTTACAGATACACTACATAAGCATACAGCTTTAACAACATATGAAATATTTATACAATGATAATTATCATATTTCTTAGAAAATGGTTAAACCTGTTTTCATTGCAAGATGAACCTCCAATTTAATTGACAGTTGTTAACAGCAGCATTACATTGACAAAATTTGATGTGAAACCCAAATATAGATAATTGGTAAAGTTGTCAATTATTTGTATCTAGCAGTCAAATGATCTTCTCAGTATATGACTAATCTATTTACATTATTCATAAAAAAGATGGGTTTTGATATAAAATGAAAGAAGATGAAAATATTATACTTATACTGAATAACGCAACTTTTCACAAATTGTAATAGAACGCTGTATACTTAGCCCGCTCCACATGATATTTAATGGAACACCTCTCTGACATTCCTGGTACATGTACTATTAATCTTTCTCAAATTACAAAGTTTAAGTCGCCTATAGAAATTGGTCGATATGCATGATGTGTCTGTGATACAACAAAAAAACAACAGAAGACTTGTTTTTATGGAATGCATATTAAGATACAAAATGTCTTCTGAACCGATAGCTTCTTATTTTATTGTGAAATTTTAACTGATGTAACTGACTGGTGAATGGGGAATCGAACTTGGTATAATTCAGTGTCTAATGAAATCAACAGTTAAATAGTAAAAGAAGTTTATTAGGAAACCCAAGAGCATTGAAATCCAATAATTCTCATATGTTATATCATTTACAACTAAGGTATCCTAGGGGTTGACACCTTCATGGTTTAATTAGTTCAGTCAGTTAAGGAAGTATCACTGAGAGGTCATGTCAATTTATTATTAACTCTTTAGGTATTATTCTATAAATAACAAAACAGAAAGTTAAATACAAAACACATAACTATACCTGTACAATCCGGATCACACTGCTTTTGTTTCTATTAAAGGAAAACATATATAATTGTAAATTTAACATCCACAAGAAACTGCACAGACACTTGTTATAACAAAGCCTATACTTGAACTATCAACAGTAACTATAACCTGAATTCGATTGATTAACATGGGCATATCTTTCTGAAAATATCTTATTAGCTAACTGCAAACAGATTAACCTTAAGAGTTGAAATAAAACTCAATAAGGTAAACTCCCTAGTTAAATGTAAGTTATGTCTTGAAATTCCTGTTGAGCAAAAAGAACCATACCTTTTTAACAAATTGTACATATATATTTAAATGGATTAAAAGTTAGCCAATCGTAAATTTACTATTTTACTTTAATTGGTATCTTTCCAAAAAAAGATTATATTTTCTTTTCTGTTTGTGGTCTTGTCACATGTTATAATAAGAAAACAACAATGCGTCCATAGTACACAGATGCTCCACCTGCATTAACACTTTCTGTGTTCAGTGGACCGTGAAATTTGGGTCAAAACTCTAATTTGGCATTAAAAGTAGAAAGATCATAGGGAACTTGTGTACAAAGTATCAACTTCAACTACATCTCTTTATTGTGGTAGGGGAAATTAAGTGATTACACAAAAAACTTGCATATTCAATGCTAGTATTCAAACCTGTTTCTGGTTCCAAACCTTCCAGTTGAGTGTAATATCGTCACCATGGTTACACACGCACTCATCAGTTTTTAAAGCTAATCTTTCTTCTGGAAAGTAACAGATAAATCTTGAGCAGGAATACTCAGTGTGAAATGGTAGTTGACTGATGACTTTTTCGTGGACAGTGGACTGATAAAATTCCGAAATCCTCTCCAATGTTAAATGCAAACATTCTCTGACACTAGTGGCTATCTCGGGAACTATCAGGCCCTTGGAGCGTTTGTGGACTAGGTACAGTAAGATCTTGTTACCTTCTACACAGACAACGATATCATGCTCTTTATCAACTGATAACCCAACAAACCCAGAAAACATAAGTTTCCTTCCACAGTATTCTTTTAATGTCCACATACTCAGACATGCACATATTAGACGGTTTGGTAAGGCTGGAGGTATGATGGTTCCTTTGAAAACAAAGGCCAAACTTACAGTCCTCTCTGGTGTACATTCTTGTGTCAAGTAATCCGTATTATTTCTTTGTGTAAGCATACATGGTACAAAGAAGTTTTCTATTGGTAGACGGCTTCCTGTTTTTGTATCATATCTCCGTTGTTCGGATACGATATCTAGATGTATCAGCATATCAAATATGTACTCTTTAAATGGTAAAATCTGACGGAATTCTTCTTGTTCCCAAATCTGGTAGAGGTCTACTTTTTGTATCATTCCATTTTCAGACATCTTTTTGAAGGTTTTCCTTGTTTTATTTTCCTCGGGCCAAAATGCAACATCTATAAATATGAAATAAAGAAGATGTTATCAGAATTAATATATAGTTTATATTATGAGGTAATACCGGTCTATAAAAGCTAAATGATCAAACAATTGGTATCGCTCACTTAGATCATCACTGGAAAAAAACAATTTATCCTAATATTTAAATTAAATGTCTTCTATATCAGAAAACATCAAAAAATATTTTTTTGTCTAGTCTGTTATAACAGGATTTGATATCAGATCAAATTTGAATCATTTCCCATTTGGAAGAAAATAATCTGAAACAAGGCTTGCATGTGCTTTGGGAAAACTGTGAGTTTTCAAATGTTTGCATGGTTTCTACATGTTTTCTGTAGAAGAAACACTAAGAATGATGCATGGCAGTCATCCATGATGACATCTTGTCAGTCAATTATTGTCGTTCATATCTTTATTTTCCAGCTTTTATCACATAAAGTTTACTCCTCAGTTACTATTTATTCTAAGTACATGAAGTAAACAAATATTTTGAATGTTTATTACCATAGTTACCTTGATTAAATACATTCCTTTTCGGTGGGTAGTTTATTAATTTTGAGGTAAGTTCCCAAGCTATGATCGTATATATAAAGAAGACATTTATGTTTAAATACACTGAATGTGATTTTTTTTCCTTGACAAATACATGAAATATGATATTTATAAAATAGGGGCGAGATATACCAGAGGGACATTGAAACTCATAAACTGACATAGCCATGACTAAAAAACAAAAAGACAATCAAACAAATATGATATTATAAAATAGGGCAAAATACAACAGAGGGACATTCAAACTCATAAATGACATGCATGCTAAAAAAAAACAAACAAATATGAATAAAAGGGCAAATTACGAGGCATAAAAAAGGAAAAGAAAGACAAACAGACAAATATGATATTATAAAAGAGGAATATACAGAGGACATTCAAACTCATAAACTGACATCGCCATGGCTAAAAAAGAAAAAGACAAACAGACAAATATGATATTATGAAACAGGAGCGAAATATACCAGAGGGACATTCAAACTCATAAACTGACATCGCCATGGCTAAAAAGAAAAAAAGACAAACAGACAACATATGATATTATGAAACAGGAGCGAAGATATACCAGAGGGACATTGAAACTCATAAACTGACATCGCCATGGCTAAAAAAAAAAAGACAAAAACAAATATGATATTATAAAATAGGGCAAAATATACAGAGGGACATTCAAACTCATAAACTGACATCGCCATGGCTAAAAAGAAAAAAGACAAACAGACAAATATGATATTATAAATAGGAGCAAATATACCAGAGGGACATTGAAACTCATAAACTGACATCGCCATGGCTAAAAAAGAAAAAGACAAACAGCAAATATGATATTATAAAATAGGGCGAAATTACCAGAGGGACATTCAAACTCATAAACTGACATAGCCCTGGCTAAAAAAAAAAAAAGACAAACAGACAAATATGATATTATAAAATAGGGGCGAAATATACCAGAGGGACATTCAAACTCATAAACTGACATCGCCATGGCTAAAAAAAAAAAGACAAACAGACAAATATGATATTATAAAATAGGGCAAAATATAACAGAGGGACATTCAAACTCATAAACTGACATCGCCATGGCTAAAAAAAAAAGACAAACAGACAAATATGATATTATAAATAGGGCGAAATATACCAGAGGGACATTGCAAACTCATAAACTGACATAGCCATGGCTAAAAAAGAAAAAAGACAAACAGACAAATATGATATTATAAAAAGGGCGAAATATACCAGAGGGACATTCAAACTCATAAACTGACATCGCCATGGCTAAAAAAGAAAAAGACAAACAGACAAATATGATATTATGAAAATGAGCGAAATATACCAGAGGGACATTCAAACTCATAAACTGACATCGCCATGGCTAAAAAAGAAAAAAGACAAACAGACAATATGATATTATAAAATAGGGCGAAAATATAACAGAGGGACATTCAAACTCATAAACTGACATCGCCATGGCTAAAAAAGAAAAAAGACAAACAGACAATATGATATTATGAAACAGGAGCAAGATAACCGAGGGACATTCAAACTCATAAACTGACATGCCATGGCTAAAAAAGAAAAAGACAACAGACAAATATGATATTATAAAATAGGGCAAATATAACAGAGGGACATTCAAACTCATAAACTGACATCGCCATGGCTAAAAAAGAAAAAAGACAAACAGACAAATATGATATTATAAAATAGGAGCAAATATACAGAGGGACATTGAAACTCATAAACTGACATAGCCATGGCTAAAAAAAAAAAAGACAAACAGACAAATATGATATTATAAAATAGGGCGAAATATACCAGAGGGACATTCAAACTCATAAACTGACATAGCCATGGCTAAAAAAGAAAAAAGACAAACAGACAAATATGATATTATAAAATAGGGGCGAAATATACCAGAGGGACATTCAAACTCATAAACTGACATCGCCATGGCTAAAAAAAAAAAGACAAACAGACAAATATGATATTATAAAATAGGGCAAAATATACAGAGGGACATTCAAACTCATAAACTGACATCGCCATGGCTAAAAAAAAAAGACAAACAGACAAATATGATATTATAAAATAGGAGGAAATATACCAGAGGGACATTCAAACTCATAAACTGACATAGCCATGGCTAAAAAAGAAAAAGACAAACAGACAATATTGATATTATAAAATAGGGCGAAATATACCGAGGGACATTCAAACTCATAAACTGACATGCCATGGCTAAAAAAAAAAAGACAAACAGACAAATATGATATTATAAAATAGGGCGAAATATACCAGAGGGACATTGAAACTCATAAACTGACATGCCATGGCTAAAAAAAAAGACAAACAGACAAATATGATATTATAAAAAAGGAGCGAAATAATACACAGAGGGACATTGAAACTCATAAACTGACATCGCCATGGCTAAAAAAGAAAAGACAAACACACAATATGATATTATAAAATAGGGCGAAATACACCAGAGGGACATTCAAACTCATAAACTGACATCGCCATGGCTAAAAAAGAAAAGACAAACAGACAAATATGATATTATAAAATAGGGGCAAATAACCAGAGGGACATTCAAACTCATAAACTGACATTGCCATGGCTAAAAAAAAAAAAGACAAACAGACAAATATGATATTATAAAATAGGGGCGAAATACACCAGAGGGACATTCATACTCATAAACTGACATGCCATGGCTAAAAAAGAAAAAACAAACAGACAAATATGATATTATAAAATAGGGGCCAAATACACCAGAGGGACATTCATACTCATAAACTGACATTGCCATGGCTAAAAAGAGAAAAAGACAAACAGACAAATATGATATTATAAAATAGGGGCAAATACACCAGAGGGACATTCAACTCATAAACTGACATTGCCATGGCTAAAAATAGAAAAAACAAACAGACAAATATGATATTATAAAATAGGGGCAAATAAAAGAGGGACATCAACTCATAAACTGAATTGCCATGGTAAAAAGAAAAACAAACAGACAAATATGATATTATAAAATAGGGGCAAATACACCAGAGGGACATTCATACTCATAAACTGACATGCCATGGCTAAAAAAGAAAAAAAAACAGACAAATATGATATTATAAAATAGGGGCAAATATAACAGAGGGACATTCATACTCATAAACTGACATTGCCATGGCTAAAAAGAGAAAAAACAAACAGACAAATATGATATTATAAAATAGGGGCCAAATAACAGAGGGACATTCATACTCATAAACTGACATTGCCATGGCTAAAAAGAAAACACAAACAGACAAATATGATATTATAAAATAGGGGCCAAATATAACAGAGGGACATTCATACTCATAAACTGACATCGCCATGGCTAAAAAGAAAAAGACAAACAGACAAATATGATATTATAAAATAGGGGCCAAATATAACAGAGGGCATTCATACTCATAAACTGACATTGCCATGGCTAACAAAGAAAAAGACATTCAGACAAATATGATATTATAAAATAGGGGCCAAATATAACAGAGGGACATTCATACTCATAAACTGACATTGCCATGGCTAACAAAGAAAAACACAAACAGAAACATAAGATATTATAAAATAGGGCGAAATATACCAGAGGGACATTCCAACTCATAAACTGACTTTGCCATGGCTAACAAAGAAAAACACAAACAGACAAAATAAGATATTATAAAATAGGGGCAAAATATACCAGAGGGACATTCAAACTCAAAAACTGACATTGCCATAGATACGACATAATCCGTTATCATTTGTAAAACGAATATTTCATAACAGTCAACCAACTTGTGATGGTGTCCGTAAAAATTACTTTCAACTTCACTGTTTGGAACTATTGGTTTAATTTAGCAGGAATTTCTGCTCTATTGGTGAGGTTCAGATTTCCGGATGAAATGTGTTCCCTTATATAAATAGAAAATGACGCAGTTACAACATGATGGGAGAACTAAGTATTAATAGTTGATATTTCATGATTATGAAGAATAAATGTCTGCAGACTTTCAGACAATTGATTAATCCAGGATATCTTCAATCAAAATACAAGTTTCATTTAAATCTGTGTATAAAAATTGTTGTATCTTTTGACAAAAATTTCAAAAATGTGTAAGGGTTCCGCAGAAGCCAGTGTCTCGCCTACTTTTGCTGTAAATTGCAGGATCAACAAAAATGAGGGAAAAAAACAATAAAAATATTCCGCTTGATACCATGTTTGGATTGTAGGAAGCTTCTGTCCAAGTTTGGTAAAAAATCCTGGATAGTTTATGAATCTAATAAATGTTTTAAAAACTTTAACTGCAGACTGGATGTGATGTTAACTGGAAGAAAAACAAAGTCCATTTATAAGTAAAATACAGATACACAGGTACAAAATATTAACATAATTTCCTTCTAGATACATTTACTAGCTTTTGATCATAAACAAGCTTCTGTCTTAGTTTAGTACAAATAAAAAAAAATATGAGAAAGTTATCAAAATTTTAAAAAAATTAACCACAGAGTGAATGTGTTGTTTCCTTGCAGGAAAAAGTCCATTTAAAGTAAAATGTGGAAAAAGTGGATTTGTCATTTAACAAAATTTACTTCTGGATACTATCTTATGATTTTAAACAAGCTTCTGTCCGAGTTTGGTACAAACAAAGGATGGTTTAAGAAAGTTATTTACATTTTTAAAACTTTAACCACAGAGTGTATGTAATGTTTTCCCGCAGAAAAACTAAGTCCATTTATAAGTAAAATACGGAAAAAATGGAATTTTATTTTCACAAAATTTACTTCTGGATACTATCTTATGATCATAAACAAGCTTCTGTCCAAGTTTGGTAAAAATTAAGTATGGTTTAAGAAAGTTATTAAAATTTCAAAAACTTTAACCACAGAGTGAATATTTGTGGACGGCGCCGCCGCCGCTGACGACGACGGAATGAAGGCTCGACAAAAATGGGAACCAATGAATAATTTGTAACACTAGGCATCAATATGGGCACTTATACCATTTTGCAACTGTGTTTCATTTGTGGTCAAAATGCATTGATCCTGCAACACAATTTAAAATAAAAACATGGAATGCGCTACAGAGACAACTACCCAACCAAAATGCAGAAAACATCCAAAGGCCACCAACACATTGAAAAAAAACCTGAAGTGTGCATCAGCTGGTCCCTAAACAATAATGTATGCTAGTTTAGTGAAAATGAATGTCACACTAACCATGTATACATTCACCTTCTATAAAAACCCTGATATAAGAGTTTCAATTTAAATATATAACAACTACACATTGTCTCAAAACATAATTGTGTTGGTAATCAACTACACATTGTCTCAAAACATAATTGTGTTGGTAATCAACTCACACATTGTCTCAAAACATAATTGTGTTGGTAATCAACTACACATTGTCTCAAAACATAATTGTGTTGGTAATCAACTCATAACGAGATAGAACTACTTGTATTCTCAAAGTTATTTATCTTGGTTCAAATATATTTTATATTTTGAAACCATGTAGTTCTGTAGTTTATACCAATACCTTTATACTTAATAAATATCAGTTACAGTTTAAATTGAAAAACAAAACTAAATAGGGAATGTGTCTAAGGGACGCAGGTGATGCCCCAGCTTGCATAATGCAGTTAAAGTGACACTACCCAAATTTGTAATTGATCTGCCTTTTTTGGTAATAAGCATTATATTTAAGTTTCATAAAATTTCATTGAAGTAAACATAAGTCGGAGAACAGAAACGAAAAATTCCGCATTTCTTTCCTTTGTAAAAGTCATAACTCTAAAACGGTTAAAGGGAAGGCACCAAAATTCGAACGTGATCTTTGTTTTGTGGAAGAATTTTTAAAGTTTGGTTGAGGCAGGGACTTTTTTTTACTAACGGGACTGGTCACTTATAACGATATCTTAATTATCAGACTGATCTCCCCCGTAGCTGATGTCACGTGACTTTATAGCAAATCATTTCACATTTACGAAGTGTTCTTCATAACTACAAATAAACTATATGCTCAATTTTATCAAAAAATCATTTTTAATATGAAATTTTATACATTTTGTCATTGCAAAATGCTGTTTTTCAAAACATTTCTAGAATCGCTTTTTAAATATTGATCTTTGAACTTTAAGGAATTTGTTCGTTGAATTTTCAGTGGCCACAATCTTGTGTGATATGTAAACCATTTTAAACAACTGGGGTGTTCTTAAAAACGATACGTCTCAGTTAAATTATTCATCATTCTTTCAAAATCTTATATTTTTTGTCATCTTAAACGGCTATTAATCAGATTTTATATATACAACTAATAATAATTATACAATTACAATGTACTGTGAAGTACTCAAATAACTACTACCATTGTATATCAGAGATACAAAAATAAGTTTATTGTTGGGTGGTAGCTTTAAACAGGAGGCTGAGTAATCAAATAAAAACAATAGAGACGAGTCCCGTTAGTATAGAAAGTCCCTGGTTGAGGCAAACTTAAGTAAGGAAATGGAAACAAAAAAATTAGCTATTTACCCATTTTTAAAGGGACATAACTCTAGTATACTAAAAGTGATGCCACACAATTGAAATTTGTTCTAAGTATCTGAGTAAACTGCTCGGTTGTCTGCTGCCGTACATCACCAATTAAAAAACCAATATTTTCATTCAGAAATCTGTTAAACAATTGTATGCATTTCACAATTATTAACACTGTGGATAAAAAAAGATTATTTTTTTTACTAATCATATTACATAAAAGGTCTCACCAAAACAAATATTAGTATAGGATATTATTAAACAGTCTGTCACGCTCTAATAAAAGGTAGGTAATCACTTTTTGGATATTTGATCATTTCTACCTGCAGTATATATTCACTACATAATGAAAATACATACACACCTGTGATAAAAGATCTCATAACTTCCACCATAAGAAGGGGGTTGATCATTACATTATCTCTCAGTTGGGGCGTATCGAAATAAACAATCTTCCCCAGAGAATGATGAAAATGTAGGAAATCAGTCAACTGCTCAGGGGACAGGACAGACACCTCGCTGATAGCATTTAATTCTTTAACTTCAGCCAATGACATTATTTGCTTTCCTTCTGCCACTAGTTCAGCGATCTCTAGCTCTAGTGGCACACAAGCATTGGGCATTCTTTCACCCCAGCATGGGTGGTCGAATGTAAGTTCTGTAATTGTTTTCTTTAGAACTTCTATTTCTGGGTCGGATTGATCTTTGGCATTGACAAATATTAGAGGTCTAAGGACCAGATGATGTTTTCCCTCGTGGTCTTTAAACAATTCCTCAATTCCTCTGTAAAGCTCTTCACGTCTGGTCGCAATATTCTCCTGTTAAACATAAAAAGTTGACAAAATAATACACTGATACTGCATCGCACACCTGGTGATTTATATGCATCTTCAATGGTGGAATATTCCAACACGTACTACAATCTCAAATTTTCAAATGACATACATCTTCTCTTATAGGTCAATTTTACACTTTTAACCTAGATCTTATACTTTCAAAGATAACAGACTGAAACTGTTATCAGTTGTTAAATCTTACATTCCAAGGGGAATAAAATGAAAAGGGTCTTTTGAAAGAAACACTAGCTATTTATATTTGTGTTTGGTAATTCACTTTACCTACCTAGTATAGAAACACAAGTAAACAAATAAGTCACATTTAATAAGTTGGCAATACATCTAAAACAGGTCAAGAGGGTATTTGCATGAACATATGGATATTGTTATAGTTCAATTTTTTGTTGATAAAAATTATAATTATTTGAAAACAAAGCATGAATCGTCCTCATGCATTCCCTGTCCAGATTTTTGATTTCATCAACTCATCAACATTTGTATTACGTTTTGGAATTTCAAATATTTTGGGGACTTACATCACTGAAAATACAGTTAAGACGTATATCTTGTGCAGTACCACTAAATGCTAAACTTTCACTTTGTCAAAATATTTGTTGAAATAAAACTGACTTAAATACAACTTTAACAATCAAACTGAGCAATTGTTATAGTCAATAGACAATGCCCGAGAGTGACACGGCAAAGAAAAAACAAATTTTAACATTTAAACTGAGCAATTGTTTAAAGTCAATAGAACATGCCCGAGAGTGACACGGCTAAGAAAATTCAAACTTTAACATTTAAACTGAGCAATTGTTTCAAGTCAATAGACTATGCCCGAGAGTGACACGGCCAAGAAAATACAAACTTTAACAATTTAAACTGAGCAATTGTTTAAAGTGAAAAGACCATGACCGAGAGTGACACGGCAAAAAATCTTCATGAAAATTTTCTACATTAGAAAATGCCTGTACCAAGTCAGGAATATGACAGGTCTTGTCCATTCGTTTTTGATGCGTTTTGTTTTTTGATTTTGTCATGTGATTATGGAATTTCCAAATTTTCCTCTGAGTTCAGTATTTTTGTGATTTTCTTTTGAATATTAATCATGTTAATACAAACGCAAACCAAATATGATTTTCTTATCTATAAGTCGTTCTTCATATAGTCTACTCTAGTTATACGATCTGTAATCTGATCTTAAGTCTATTACCCACCAATCAATTAGGATCTTGTTCTTTCAAAAGTGTAGCTTTACACGAAGTTTGGTCAAGTTAAGACATATGGGCATATTATCATTATGTAAGCAGTTTTTACACATTATTCAAGTGTTTCAAATGGCAATGACTACTGTAAATTCAGAAATTATTGCGTGCATTTACTATTGCGATTTTGTCATTTTGGACTTAAGTGCGATTTTAACTTTAACGATTTTGAGAAAAATCCTGTTTAATTCATATAAAATATTTTAAAATGCGAGTTTAAATTATTGCGTTTACAACTCCTCAGTCGCATTTTTCGCAAAAATAAAAACCTCGCATTAATTTCTTAATTTACAGTAACTACTATATTTCTAACATAAGATCACTTACCGTTAGTACTTTGTCCTTGTGAGTGGCAACAAACAAGATCTTTGGAATGCCTGCATATACAACCTTACAATAGGTCAGGATGGAATTGACCCAATATTGCAAGAATACTACAAAAAAAAAATAATCAAAATCTGTCATAAAAAAAGTATAAACTAGAGGCTCTAAAGACAGGGTCTCTCATCTTTGTCTATGTGAATATTAAACAAAGGAAGCAGATGGAATACAAATTCATGACTAAATTTAACAAGTAATTCCATTCCCCTGCTTACTTTTTTAGGCATAAAATATAAGGAAATAAATCTGGATGGTGTATGAAGAAAACATTCATCAAAACTATAATTTTTAGTCTTTGGGTAGATATTTTGAGAAATCAGTATGTAAACATTCTAACATTAAATATGTTTTCTGGTTTACTCATTATAAAACAATCTGACTTTCTTTAGGAAAACATTTTTTTCACATTGCTTAATGACTAGGCCATTAATTGTGAATTTGACAATACATTGCTTAACTTACTTTTACAACAAATAAACATATTTTGACACAATTAAGGATAACATTTGTTTTGCTGCTATTTAATACGAAGTTTTAACAAAAATAGATTTAAGGAATAACAACAATAGTGCACACACTGAAATATCTCGCCTTCTTTACTAACCATTTATATTATGTTGATAGTCCTAAATATAAAGTTTTACTACAACTATCACATAAACTTAACTTGATCCAAGAAAATGAGGTCAATGTCAGATAAAGTAAACAGAAATACATGTAGACCTAACAATCATTCAATACACTAAATGTAGTTGACCTATTGCTTATAGTTCTTACAGTATTTCGGTACTGAAATGATTTAACAAACTTTACTAAAATTGTCCGTTTATAAATTTATAAATTATTAAGAAACTAAGGTTTCAACTCCCTCAGGCAAAGTTGGCTTTAGAAGAATTTGGCTATTTATTTTAGGTATTTTTTGACATACAGCTCTTCAACGGTTTCGGTACTTGTACATTTTCGGATTTCAAATGTTTGGCTTTGAGCGTTCCTGATGAAGGTAAATCCAGAAAAGCGCTTCGGACGCAAGAAATTAATAACGTGTTGTTTTCAATATTCTAAGAAACACACTTAAATAAACTCATCATAGATACTAGGATTAAGTTTGGTATTTACGCAAGACGCGCGTTTGTCTACAAAAGACTCATCAGTGATGCTAGAATCCCAAAGTGTTAAAAAGTCTAAATAAAGTACGAAGTTGAAGAGCATTTAGGACTAAAATTCCTAAAAGATTTGCCAAATACAGCTAAGGTAATCTATTCCTGGGTAGAAAAGACTTAGTATTTCAAAAATTCAAAAGTTTTGTAAACAGTTAATTTATAGATATGACCAAGAAAACTAAACATTGACCAATGAACAATACAAAGGAGGTCAAGGTCAGATGAACCATGTCAGGCAGACATGTACACCGTTCAATCAATCTATGCATTAAATATAGTTGAACTATTGCTTATAGTATCTAAGAAACAAACTTAACCTTGAAAACTTAACATTGATCAATGATCCATGAAAATAAGGTCAAGGTCAGATGATACCTGGAGACTGACATGTACATCATAAAATATTTCCATACACCAAATATAGTTGACCTATAACATATAGTATTAGAAAAAAATACTATAAAACTCAATCAAATGAAAATGAGGTTAAGGTCAGATCACACCTGTCTGTTGGACATGCACCTTACAATCATTTCATATACCAAATATAGTAGACCAATGGCATACAGTATAAAAAAACAGACCAAAACACAAATATTTAACTATAACTACTGTACCATGAAAATGAGGTCAAGGTCAGATCAAACCTGCCAGTTGGACATGTACACCTTACAATTCTTCCATACACCAAATATACTAGACCATCAAAACTTAACATTGTTCACTGATCCATGAAATGATGTCGAAGTCAAGTGAAAACTGTCTGACTGACATGAGGACCTTGCAAGAAGCGCACATACATACAACCGCAGAGGTCGAACCCTGAACAGTTTGTGCATGTTTGGAAACAATATTCAAGCTTGATTCTGTCTGAATTTGGATTGTTATCAAAATTTTTTGACATTATATAGGTTTCTGACACTAAATAAATGTGGTCAATTATCTAAAAAAAATTAAATGGGTTAAAAAATTTGTAATAAATTTCAATTGAAGATCTCTTGCTCTTGCACAATACTGTGCAAAACAGATTTCTTGCTATTGTCCAATACTGTGCAATTGCATATTTCTTGCAATTGCGCAATACTGTGCAATTCAATAGTTCTTGCTATTGCGCAATACTGTGAAATTGAATATTTCTTGCTATTGCGCAATACTGTGAAATTGAAGATTTCTTGCTATTGCACAATATTGTGCTATTGGATATTTCTTGCTATTGTGCAATACTGTGCAATTGAAGATTTCTTGCTTTTTGTGCAATACTGTGCAATTGAAGATTTCTTGCTGTTGCACAATACTGTGCAATTGAAAATTTCATGCTATTGCACAATACTTAATATAATAATTTACATATCCTGTTTGGTTTGTTTATTATTTGCTTTAATATATATATATCAGAAATAACCAACTTAAAATGGAATTTTAAAGAAAAAAAAAAGAAAAAAAAAAGAAAAGAAATATCCCAAACCAAATTTTTGTAACCCCTTATGATTCATCACCCCAAACGTAATCCCAGCCTTCACTTTGTGGTATAATACCTTGCAGCACAATTTCAGGAAGATCCATACACTTGAACACAAGTTACTGTCTGGAAACTAGAAAAAAGCATGTTTTTTTTGCCCCAAATTCCTAAACGTTAAGGGCAATTGCCCCCAAAATCATACCGAGCCTTCCCTTTGTGATGGAACCTTGTAGTACAATTTCAGAAAGATCCATACACTTAAACACAAGTAATTAACCTGAAACTAAAAAAATGCATGTATTTTTACCGTTTTTGGCCCCTAATTCCCAAAATTTTGAGGCAATTACCTCCAATATCATCCCAGCATTCCCATTGTGGTGTGGTACCTTGCAGTACAATTTCAGAGAGATTCATACACTTGAACACAAGTTATTGTCTAGAAACTAGGAAAAAAATGCTTATTTTCTGCCCCTTTTTGGTCCTTAATTCCTAAGCGTTTCTGGCAATTACCCCCAAACTCAATTCCAGCTTTCCCTTTGTGGAACCTTATAGTACAATGAGTACAACTAGAAAAATGCTTGTTTTTGCTTCTTTTTTTGGCCCGTTATTCCTAAAATTTTGAGGCAATTACCCCCTGAATCAATCCCAGCCTTCCCTTTGTGATATGGAACCTTGTGGTACAAGGTCAGAGAGATCAATACACTAACACACAAGTTAATGCTTATTTTTGGCGCCTAATTCCTTAACTGTTGGTTCCATAACCCCCAAAATCCATCTCAACCTTCCTTTTGTGGTATTGAACTGTATGGTAAAATTTCATAGAGATCCATTTACTTAAACTAAAGTTGATGTGCGAAAACCAAAGTGTCTTAGGATGATGACATTGAAGCAAACGTCATACCAATATAAGACCGCAAAAATTTGTTGTGGTGGTATAAAAATATGTTGTCTGTCAATAAGTGCAACACTCTGTTCATGCTTATGATAAAATCATCAGCTCCTTTTTGTGAGAATTCACTCATTCAAAATCTAAAGAAATTTTCAGGAAAGAGCTTTATCACAATATATCATGATGTCATTCTATTGTTCTGCCAACTGATTTGAAAATTTTCAGTTGTTTGCTCATGCTCTAACTTCCTAAAAGAGTTTTGAATCAATTTGATTCAAATTTAACTGATCATTTTTGTGTATACAAAACACTTTTCAAAATACAAAAAAATAAAACCTGGTATCTTTGATAAATATTATTGTATAACCTCATATCAATGTTTCAAAATGTGAGACATATTGAGGTTAATATGGTAGTTTGTGACAAGCTCATAGTGGCAATGTAAACCAGTTACGTAAACATTTAGGTTGGCTCAAATATTTAGAAAAGACAAATTTAATTGTTTTTTTAATTATCCCTTGCTGTTATAGAAATGTATCCTGCTTGCATTATCTGAGTGTTAATAACATGCAAATTACCTGCTGGCGTTGGCGTCATGTGCTGCCCTGGAAAACACATCACATCAGGGACCTGTTCATGCAAGTCTTTGCTCCCATCAAATACTACAAGAAACAATGCTCGGAATGTCATAAAGGTCTGGTGTGTTGTTAAATAAACGTATTGTCCACCAAAATCCCAGAAGATAAGACGTCCAACTTTCATCTTATACTTCCCACTTTTGAGGACTTTTTCCATTTTCCTTCTTATTTCCTCTTTAGTCATTCTTGTTCTCATTTTCTTTTTCATCTGCTTTACCGTAAGAGGCACATTGGAGGATGTCTGAGGTGGTAGAGATTGTGCTGCTGTAGACTGCTCTGATGGCAAAGAGAAAATGGCTTTGTCATGACTAGTTGGGCTTGTATCTGAAGCCTTGTTGAACGTTGTGGTTAGTTCACTTTCCTCCTCTTCTTCCAGAGAGGTCATTAAAACCTTGTTGTACACAACATCCAGGGCGTTATAAGAGTCTGAAATTATATTTAATACATCAGGCAAATCAAACCCAAAACAGCTGCAGGCTGTCAAAATCAAGTGAAGAATGTAAGAAAAATCAGAATTAAGATAAGAATCATATCTTATCAGGTGTAACATTTACATAATGCTATTAACACATTTTAAAGAGAGAGTCATATTTTAACTGATTGATTGATGACATTATTGATTATGGAAAATAAATGTTAATTCATTGCATAATTTTAACATTTAAATTCAATTTCAAAATATAAAAACCTTAACATCCTTCTAATGAGATTAGTAATGATGTTAAGATTTCATACACAAATAAGATTTGATATTGAATTAATATGGTGCGTGAATAGAAGGCACAAAAAAATGGCTACAATGTGAAACTATTTAAATCAGTGCTATAACGTCTGCTGATAGCGCAGTCCATGCAATAGAGTTTTTTAAATGTGGTCAGATGTTTGTACTTGTGCTCTTTCTCACCTGGATCAACAAGAATCCACTCTTTTGTAAGAATATCTAGGCCACAGCGACCTTCTACCAGAGAAATCCCATCTGTCGGGTGTCGACCATCAGGTATAATTTCTCCAGCTAACAGCTTAACAAGAGTCGACTTCCCAACAGAAAATTGGCCAGTTACCATGCATCTCATATCAAAAGATTTATAGCTGCCCTTCCCTAATAAACGATTTAACATGGCAGACTGTTGCCCTTTTCCGATGGAATCTAAAAAAAAATTAAAAAAATTGGAAAGTTTTGATTTGTTCATGTTGTGAAAAAAAAAATGTATCCATACAAACACTCATAGATAATTTCTCCTCATTTGTTGGTTAATATGTCGATATGTCATCTTATCGATATGTCAATGCGTTAAATATGTCACAATGTCTTTATGTCTATGTTTTTATGTATTAGCCTGTTTATGTATTGAATTATTGGTGTAATGATGTAGAAGTCTGTTAATGTGTTAATGTGTTAGTGTTTTAATATGTTAATGTGTTGATATATAAATATTTTAATGTGTTGAAATTTCAGTGTGTCAAAATGTCTGTGTCGATGTATGAGTCTAATTGATAATGTGTTAAAATGTCAGTTTGTCGATATCTCTGTGTGGATGAATTTATCTGTTAATGTGTTAATTTATAAGTGTGTTGATATGTCTACATGTTGATGTACAAGTCTGTTAATTTGTTGATCTGTTAGTGTGCCAATATGTCAAGGTGTATGTATGAGTCTGAAATTTTAGTTAATATGTCAGTGTGTCAATATGTTTATGTGTCGATGTAAGAGTGTTAATGTATTGATATATCAGTGTATTAATGTTTGATGTTTGAATCTGTTAATGTGTTAATCTGTCTGTGTGTTTATATGGCAATGCATTTATTTTTAAGTCTCTCAAGGTATCAATATTTCATTGTGTTGATGTATGAGTCTTGTTCTATGTAGATCTGTCAGTGTTTTGATGTATGAGTGTTAATGGGTTGATGTATGAGTTTGTTAATGTGTTGATGTTTGAATCTGTTAATGTGTTAATCTGTCTGTGTGTTTATATGGCAATGCATTGATTTTTAGGTCTCTCAAGGTATCAATATGTCATTGTGTTGATGTATGAGTCTTGTTATATGTAGATCTGTCAGTGTTTTGATGTATGAGTGTTAATGGGTTGATTTGTCAGTGTGTCGATGTATCAATGTGTAGATGTTTTAGTATGTTTATGTGTTGATATGTTGATGTGTTGATATGTCATGTGTAGATTTATGAATCTGTAATAGTGTTCATCTGTCAGTGTGTCAATATGCCAATGTGTTGCTGTGTGAGTCTGTTAATGTGTCGTAATGTCAACTTGTGGATGTTAGAGACTGTTAATGTGTTAATTTGACAGTGTGTCAATATGTTAATGTGCTAATGTATGAGTTGTTCAATATGTTTGTGGTTAAATCTGTCAAGAGTGTCTCTATGTCTATGTGTTGATGTATGATCCTGTTTATGTGTTGATCTGTCAGTGTGATGATGTAGAATTTGTTAATGTGTTGATTTGTCAGTGTGATGATGTAGAAGTATGTGTATGTGTTGATTTGTCAGTTTGTTGATGTATGTGTGTTAATGTGTTGATTTGTCAGTGTGGCGATGTGTCAATATGTAGATGTTTTAGTATATTAATATGTTGATATGTTAATGTGTTGATATGTCATGTGTAGATCTATAAATCTATTAAAGTGTTCATCTGTCAGTGTGTCAATATACAAATGTGTTGCTGTGTGAGTCTGTTAATGTGTCGTAATGTCAACTTCAGAATGTTAGAGACTGTTAATGTGTTCATTTGACAGTGTGTCAATATGTTAATGTGTTAATGTATGAGTTGTTCAATATGTTTGTGGTTCAATATGTCAAGAGTGTCTATATATCTATGTGTTGATGTATGATCCTGTTTATGTGTTGATCTGTCAGTGTGATGATGTAGAATTTGTTAATGTGTTGATCTGTCAGTGTGATGATGTAGAATTTGTTAATGTGTTGATTTGTCAGTGTCTATTTGTCAATATGCAAATGTTTCAGTCTGTTAATGTGTAGATCTGTCAATGTGTCAATGTATGAGTCTGTTAATGTGTTCATCTGTCAAATTAATGTATTTATGTTTGAGTCTGGTAAGATGTTGATATTCAGTGTGTCAATATGTCAATGTGTTGATGTTTGAGTCAGGGAATGTGTTGATATGTCAGTGTGTCATTATGTCAATGTGTTTGATGTTTGAGTCAGGGAATGTGTTGATATGTCAGTGTGTCATTATGTCAATGTGCTGATGTTTGAGTCAGGGAATGTGTTGATATGTCAGTGTGTCATTATGTCAATGTGCTGATATTTGAGTCTATCAATCTGTTGATCTATTAGCATGATGATGTATGTGTGCTCAAGTGTTGATCTGTCAATGTTTTAATATGTCAATGTGTTGATGTATGAATCAGGTTATATGTTGATATGTAAGTGTGTCAATATGTCAATGTGTTGATGTATGAATCAGGTTATATGTTGATATGTAAGTGTGTCAATATGTCAATGTGTTGATGTATGAATCAGGTTATATGTTGATATGTAAGTGTGTTAAGATGTCAATGTGTTGATGTATGAATCAGGTTATATGTTGATATGTAAGTGTGTCAATATGTCAATGTGTTGATGTTTGAGTCTGGTTATATGTTGATATGTAAGTGTGTCAATATGTCAATGTGTTGATGTATGAGCCTGTCAATGTGTTGATCTATCAGCGTGATGACAAATGTGTGTTAAAGTGTTGATTTGTCAGTGGGTGGATATGTCAATGTGTCTGTTCAATATGTCATTGTGTTGATGTACGAGTCTTTTAATATGTTGATCTATCAGTGTGAATCTTTTAATGTGTTAAGTTTGTCAATGTGTCAATATGTATATGTGCTAATGTATGGGTCTGTTTATTTTTTGATTTGTCAGTGTGTCAATATGTCAACTTGTTAATGTTTGAGTGTGTTTATATGTTGATTTGTCAGTGTGTCAAAATATCAATGTGTTGATGTACCAGTCTGTTAATATGTTGATCTGTCAGTGTATCAATATGTCAATGTGTTGATGTGTTAAATCTGTTAGTGTGTCAATATGTCTATGTGTTGATGTGTGAGTCTGTTAATGTGTTGATCTGTCAATGTGTTGATATATCAAATGTTGATGTATGAGTCAGTTGATGTGTTGATCTGTCAGTGTTTCAATATGTTTATGTGTCGATGTAAGTTTTAATGATATATCAGTGTATTAATGTTTCATGTTTGAATCTGTTAATGTGTTAATCTGTCAGTGTGTTTATATGGCAATGCATTGATTTTTAGGTCTCTCAAGTTATCAATATTTCATTGTGTTGATGTATGAGTCTTGTTATATGTAGATCTGTCAGTGTTTTGATGTATGAGTGTTTATGGGTTGATTTGTCAGTGTGTCGATGTATCAATGTGTAGATGTTTTAGTATGTTAATGTGTTGATATGTTGATGTGTCAATATGTATATGTGTTGATGTGGGAGTCTGTTAATGTGTTGATCTGTCAATGTGTTGATATATCAAATGTTGATGTATGAGTCAGTTGATGTGTTGATCTGTCAGTGTTTCAATATAACAATGAGTCAATATATGAGTCTGTTATTTTTTCTAATCTGTCAGTGTGTCAATATGGTAATGTGTTGATGTATGAATCTGTTTATGTGTTGATTTGTCAGTGTATCGATATGACAATGTGTTGATGTATGAATATGTTTATGTGTTGATTTGTCAGTGTAGCAATATGCCAATTGATGAGTCTGTTTCGTGTTGATCTGTCAGTTTGTCGATATGTCAATGTGCAGATGTATGAATCTGTAAAAGTGTTAATCTGTCACTGTGTCAATATAGCAATGTGCAGACCTCGACAATAACGCTTGTCCAATTGTCCGGTACCAGAGGGAAAAAAGATCGGACAAGTAAAAGCTGTATCAAGCTTGTCCGTTGGGACAAGTACAATTATTCTGCAGAAAATAAACTTCATCCAACTTTAATGAACAGAGTATAATTATAAACAACAAACAAACAAAACAAATATTAATTTGACATGTTTCTGTCACGTGGTTTCTGTATTATGTCTATTCAAATGCAAAACCTTTTTCTTCGACTTGCAATCGGTAATTTAAACTGGTTCTTTGTCAGGTACTTTTTAACAGGTCAAAAGTATACTATTCTCGGAAACCAGTCTTACTGATCCGAATCAATGCTGCGCTTTATAGATAAGGTAACTTTATAGTACAGTTCGTCACCTGGACAGGTTTAGCTCGAAGTTTAAGACAGTCTGGCACCGTAGGACACATATTTAGTAGACATGATTGATAGACAGTTTGGCAAGACAGGAGACAATTTGGGACCAAGACAAATCAGTATCTCATTTTCTTACCTTATTATGTTCTTTTTAATAAATACCATATGAGTTTTCTCATTGGCAATCAGACCTCATCTTCTTTTTATTGATTGCATTTGAATAGATTCTGATGAGACTGGCATTGGTGAAAACTAGAACCTAAGTCCTGTGACATGACTAGATTCAGTTGTACTTGACTCATATTTTTGAAAAGTATTTCAAAAGAAATTCATCAAATTCAATTCTATTATTTAAATTCGTTTTGTTCCTTTAATCAACTCAAAATGTAAAAAGGTTATTTTGGGTTAAAAAAAAATTGGACAAGTAACAATTTCAAAGTAAGTTTTGGTATGTACTAGTCCTACTGGACAAGTTGAAAAAAAGTTATTGTAGACATGGTAGAGGCCTGATGTGTCGATGCATATATGAGTCTGTTATTGTGTTGATCTGTCTAAGTGTGGATACATCAATGTGTCAGTATATGAGTCTGTTTAAGTGTTGATCTGTCAATGTGTCAATATATCAATGTGTAGATCTCTCAAGGCGTTGATGTGTAAAAAGCTTTAGAACTGTCAATGTATAAATATGTCAATGTGTTAATTTGTCAACTGGTCAATGTGTCCATATGTCTTTGTGTCAATGTTTGAATTTGATCCTCTTTTGATACCTCAATTTTGAGATGATGATCTGTCAATGTTTTAATATGTCAATTATTTAATATGTCAATTTTTTAATAGGTAAACTGGTCAATGTGTCTATCCGTCTATGTGTCAATGTATTAATATGCCAAAAACTACTTATTTATTAATCCAGTTGAGCCAATGGCTGGTTTTCAGCATTTCAACTTCCCCTTATTAGAGTCAAACATGAAAAGACAGACACAAGTCCCTTAAAAACATTAAACATAAAATTGCAGATAGAGCACAAATCTCAACAAACGTCCATGAGAACAATTATTGATCCACCAGTGGCGTCCATCAGTTTGTACTTGCAAAGAAACCCTTCAATACGTAATTGCGTGATATCCTGTCCATTTATTTAGTTTATTTTAGTATTCCACACTTTGTAAATACTAATAGTTTATTTTATTATTCCACACTTTGTAAATACTAATAGTTTATTTTAATGAGACATCCATCTTCACTGAACTTAAAATTGAGAATGGAAATGGGGAATGTGTCAAAGAGACAACAACCACCATAGAAAAAACAACAGCAGAAGGTTACCAATAGGTCTTCAATGTAGCTAGAAATTCCCACACCCGGAGGCGTCTTTCAGCTGGCCCCTTAACAAATATATACTAGTTCAGTGATAATGAACGCCATACTAATTTCCAAATTGTACACAAGAAACTAAAATTAAAATAATACAATACTAACAAAGGCCAGAGGCTCCTGACTTGGGACAGGCGCAAACATGCTTGTATACATTAAACTTTAGGGGCCAGCTGAAGCAGCCTCTAGGTGTGAGACTTTCTCGCTGTGTTAGAGACCAATGGGAGGCCTTGGGCTGTTTTATGCTTTTTGATCTGGTTGAAGTTTCTTTGAAGCATTCCCCGTTTCCATTCGTAATTTTTATCAAATATTCAATTGCTTGAGTTATATATATTAACTAAGTTTCAAGTTGATGTGATCACAAACTACATGTTTATTTCAAATAACTGGGAGAGACGCACAAACAAGAAACATCATGACCTCTACTATTGTAGGCAGAACAAAAAAAACATCCATGTACTTGTCTTAAGCAGATCAGCTATATCCCACTGTGGCAATACTCTCAGAAAAGTATGGATGTACTTGGGACAGCAAATGTCCGTTTATTAGAAACAAGTAATTATAAATCATTTCAGTCGGTATCTGAATAATTTACATTAGATAATTACCTTCAACTACTGGTGCTGCAGGTTCCTGTAAATGGGTGTCAGGAGTTACTTCTGGGGATGTCTTTGACATGACAGTCTACAAAAAAAATATGCTATAAACTATCATGCCCTATGAGAAAACTTGTCAAATAGTTTAATACCCTACAGAAAAAAAAAGTTGAGGGCTAGTTGAGGGTTATGTGGAGGACAGTTGAGGGCTAGCTGTTTTAAGCAAAATAGTTGAGGGCTAGGTGTTGAGCAGCTTTCTTTGGTTACATCTTCTGACATCAGACTCAAACTTCTCTTGAACTGAATTTTAATGCGTATTGTTATGCGTTCACCTCTCTGCATTGGCTAGAGGTATAGGGGAGGGTTGAGATCTCACAAACATGTTTAACCCCGCCGCATTTTTGCGACTGTCCCGAGTCAGGAGCCTCTGGCCTTTGTTAGTCTTGTATTATTTTAACTTTTAGTTTCTTATGTACAATTTGGAGTTTAGTATGGTGTTCATTATCACTGAACTAGTATATATTTGTTTAGGGGCCAGCTGAAGGACGCCTCCGGGTGCGTGAATTTCTCGTTGCATTGAAGACCTGATGGTGACCTTCTGCTGTTGTCTGCTCTATGGTTGGGTTTTTGTCTCTTTAACACATTCCCCATTTCCATTCTCAATTTTATAGCTCAACTCAAACTTTGCCAAGCACTGTATGTTTGATAGATGTCGCTTAACTGGCCCTCAACTCAACCTGGCCATTAAGTTGAGGAAGAGTTGAGCAATTGATCTTTGGTTTTCATATAGTTGAGCAAAAGTTGAGTATTTAGACTTTGATTTTTTTTGTAGTTGAAGAAAAGTTGAGCAATTGATCTTTGGTTTAACTTTTCATGTAGTTGAGCAAAAGTTGAGCAAAAGTTGAGCAATTAGAAATATGAGCTGGTGATATAAATGTTATGTGCCCATCTGTTTTCAATTTATCTCTGTGTACATGTTTAAAGTACAAGAAGACAGGAAATTTTATTGTAAATGTACACAGACTTTGAGGCAAAATTAAGGGAAGCACATGTTTTTATACATTTTTCTACAGGTATTTACTTAACTATAAAAATAAAAAAACAAACAGTATTTTTTTATTATAAGATATATCAAATATTCAAGATTTTGGTAATTAATAGTTATTATTAGGGGCAAATGTTAAAGGGGTCACACTGTCACAATACCCTAAAAAACCTCAAACAAAGTTAAAATTTGAACTGGGCTTGAGCATACACATGGCAAGCAAAGATGTCTTCTAGCTATCATAAATAAAATAAGAATTTTACAATGGATGTTTACTAATAACTGTATAGACATTGAATAGTGCAGTGTATTCTTCTGATGGCATGACTTTTGGATTAAGGAAGATTGATGTTTTAACAAATATTTATGGAAACATCTTTTGGTAAGTACATTGCATTAGAATTTCCACCATTTTGAATAAGTGTGTATGCACATTTAGTTCAAAATAGTGATATTTAAAGTGTCTTCTTAACTTTTTACAGTGAAGAAAAAATTTAGACAACATATTTATGCATTAATTTATATATTATCAAGTGTGTAAGACAGGAGACTTATTTATTGTATTATTAAGAGAATTTGTTTTATAAAGTTTTACTAATATACTAATAATAATATTCTAATACATGTATAATGAATATGGTATAAAACTATAGACATCTGGGGTAAGACTGCCAATAAGACATCTATCCACAAATGACAGATATATATATATATATATATATATATCTTTTTTTTCTTGTTGAACATGTTGAACAACTCTTTCTGTTTCGAGAATTTCAATATATATCTAAATACTTCTCCTTGCATAAAAATTAATATGGCAGCAGGATTAACTAGATTGTATTTACAAGATAACTTTTAAGTAGAGTCTCTAAAGAGCCTGTGTCGCTCACCTTGGTCTATGTGCATATTTAACAACGGACACTCTCCAACATTGTAGACAAGAATAGAATTCACGACAAAAATCAGTTTAGATGATCTTGTATTGCTTATCATTTAGCCTGTTTAGTTTCTCTCTAACTTCTTTAGTTTTTGCTCAAAACACAAAAGAAGATAAACAAAATCCTCATTTAAGGGCTATCCCTCCTATAAAGAGTCAGTCTACTTAACTATATCGGCAAAATTTGAATTGTTAGTAGATCTTGACTAAGGGCGATAAGGGCAATAACTCCAAAAAGAGTCATCTGACCATTTCCTCCATATTGTCTTCATTGTAGATTTTGTTTTGCTGATCATTTTTGCCTAGCTAATTTTCTATCTGTCTAATATAGTTTTAAGATAGAAGGCAAAAAACGGAAAGATTGGTCAGCGAAGGGCAATAACTCTAATAAGGAGACTATAGACAATTTTGACGATGTTGACCTATCTGTAGAACTTGTCTTGTTCATCATCTTCACCGCTGTATCTATTATAGTTTTCAAGATAGTAGGCAAAAATAAAAACTAGAGGCTCTAAAGAGCCTGTGTCGCTCACCTTGGTCTATGTGAATATTAAACAAAGGAAGCAGATGGATTTATGACGAAATAATGTTTTGGTGATGGTGGTACATCTTACTTTACTGAACATTCTTGCTGCTTACAATTATCACTATCTATAATGAACTTGGCCCAATAGTTTCTGTTGAAAATGTTACCGGTAGTAAAATTTTACAAATTTTATGAAAATAGTTAAAAATTTACTATAAAGGACAATTACTCCTTAGAGGGTCAATTGACCATTTTGATCATGTTGACTTATTTGTGAATCTTACTTTGCTGAACATTATTGCTGTTTACAGTTTATCTCTATCTATAATAATATTCAAGATAATAACCGAAAACAGCAAAATTTCCTTAAAATTACCAATCGAGGGGCAGCAACCCAACGACGGGTTCTCCGATTCATCTGAAAATGTTTGGGGAGATAGATCTTGACCTGATGAACAATTTTACTCCCAGTCAGATTTGCTCTAAATGCTTTGGTTTTTTAGTTATAAGCCAAAAACTGTGTTTTACCCCTATGTTCTATTTTTAGCCATGGTGGCCATCTTGGTTGGTTTGGCAAGACACACCACACATTGTTTAAACAAGATACCCCAGAGATGATTGTGGCCAAGTTTGGTGTTATTTGGCCTAGCAGTTTCAGAGGAGAAGATTTTTGTAAAAGATATATAAAATTTAGGAAAAAAGGTTAAAAACTGACTTTAAAGGGCAATAACTCCTAAAGGGGTCGACTGACAATTTTGGCCATGTTAACTTATTTGTAAATCTTACTTTGCTGAACATTATTGCTGTTTACAGTTTATCTCTACCTATAATAATATTCAAGATAATAATCAAAAACAGCAAAATTTCCATAAAATTACCAATTCAGGGGCAGCAACCCAACAACGGGTTCTCTGATTCATCTGAAAATGTCAGGGCAGGTAGATCTTGACCTGATAAACAGTTTTACTCACTGTAAGATTTGCTCTAAATGCTTTGGTTTGAGAGTTATCAGCCAAAAACTGTGTTTTACCATTATGTTCTATTTTTAGCCATGGTGGCCATCTTGGTAGGTTTGGCGGGTCACACAACACTTTTTTGAAACAAGATACCCCAGAGATGATTGTGGCCAAGTTTGGTGTAATTTGGCCCCAGGAGTTTCAGAGGAGAAGATTTTTGTAAAAGATATATAAAATTTAGGAAAAATGGTTAAAAACTGACTTTAAAGGGCAATAACTCTTAAAGGGGTCAACTGACAATTTTAGCCATGTTTACTTATTTGTAAATCTTACTTTGCTGAACATTATTGCTGTTTACAGTTTATCTCTACCTATAATAATATTCAAGATAATAATCGAAAACAGCAAAATTACCATAAAATTACCAATTCAGGGGCAGCAACCCAACAACGGGTTCTCTGATTCATCTGAAAATTTCAGGGCAGATAGATCTTGACCTGACAAACAGTTTTACTCACGGTCAGATTTGCTCTAAATGCTTTGGTTTTTGAGTTTTAAGCCAAAAACTGCATTTTACCCCTATGTTCTATTTTTAGCCATGGCGGCCATCTTGGCTGGTTTGGTCGGTCAAGCCACACATTTTTTTAACTAGATACATCAAACATGATTGTGGCCAAGTTTGGATTTATTTGGCCCAGTAGTTTCAGAGGAGAAGTTTTTAGTAAAAATATATATAAAATTTATATATTTGGTTAAAAATTTACTTTAAAGGGCAATAACTCCTAAAGGGGTCAACTGACCATTTTGGTCATGTTGACTTATTTGTAAATCTTACTTTGCTGAACATTATTGCTGTTTACAGTTTATCTCTATCTATAATAATAATCAAGATAATAACCAAAACAGCAAAATTTTCCCTAAAATTACCAATTCAGGGGCAGCAACCTAACAACGGATTGTCGGATTCATCTGAAAATTTTAGAGCAGATAGATCTTGACCTGATAAACAATATCACCCATGTCAGATTTGCTCTAAATGCTTCGTTTTTTTAGTTATAAGCCAAAAACTGCATTTTACCCCTATGTTCTATTTTTAGCCATGGCGGCCATCTTGGTTGGTTTGGCGGGTCACGCCACACATTTTTTAAACTAGATACCCCAGAGATGATTGTGGCCAAGTTTGGTGTAATTTGGCCCAGTAGTTTCAGAGGAGAAGATTTTTTAAAAAGTTAACGACGACGGATGACGACGGACGACAGACGAAAGACGACAGACGCCGGACGCCAAGTGATGAAAAAAGCTCACTTGGCCCTTCGGGCCAGGTGTGTTTAAAATGGTAAAATTTGTCATTTGAGGGCAATAAATCCTACAAGAAGTCATCTGACGGTTTTGACAAGTATAGACAATTGGCAGAGCTCAACATCCTGATCATTTTAGCTCTTATCAGATTTTCTCTTTATAATGGTTTTCAAAATTATAGACAAAGGGTCTCTTCTACTAACTTGTCTAGTCTGGGGGGCATTCACCCAATATAAGTATATATGGTTTTTAGAAAAGTAACTCTGAATAATTCTGACAAGAGTGCACCCGCTGAAATGTCTCGCCTGCTTTACTAACCATGATTGGTTTTATGTTGATAGTCCTAAAGATAAAGTTTCACTACAAGTATCACATAAACTTAAAATTATTAATGATCCATGAAAATGAATGTCAAGGTCATATAAATCAAGTCAGAAAGACATGTCCACCTTACAATCATTCTATGCATCAAATAAAGTTGACCTTATTGCTTATAGTATCTAAGAAGCAGACTTAAACAGGAAAACTAAACACTGACCAATGAACCATAAAAATGAGGTCAAGGTCAGATGAACCCTGCCAGACAGACATATACACCTTACAATCATTCCATACACCAAACATAGTTGATCTATTGCTTATAGTATACAAGAAAAAGACCAAACCATGAAAACTTAACATTGACCAATGAACCATGAAAATGAGGTCAAGTAATGACACCTGCCAGACAGACATGTAGACATTGCAATCATTCCATACACCAGATATAGTTGACCTATTGCTTATAGTATTAGAAAAACAGATCAAAACACAAAAAATTAACATTGACCAATGAACCATGAAAATGAGGTCAAGGACAAATGACACATGCCAGTCAGACATGTACACCTTACAATCATTAATCCATACACCAAATACTGTTGACATATTGCTTATAGTATTAGAAAAACAGACCAAAACACAACCAGATGCTCCGCAGGGCGTAGCTTTATACGACCGCAGAGGTTGAACCCTGAACGGTTGGAGCAAGTATGGACACAACATTCAAGCTGGATTCAGCTCTAAATTAGGATTGTGATTAAATAGTTGACACAGCATAGGTTTCTGACACAGAATGAATGTGTTCTAATGAAATTAAAAGTTTTGTGTTCTCTTAGAGCAATTCACTATGCTGTTGAATATTATTCCTCTCAAAAAAATGTTTGAAGAAATTTTCTTCTTATTTATGAAATTTCAAATGAGAAAATTGAACCCAATTTTTTTAATCACATCCCCCTTTCCCTTATTCCAAAACTAATCTCAATTAAAATTTCTAATGGAGTTTGCAACAATTACTACTCATTTAAATACATCATAAAATGTTAAGATGTAAAAAAAACTGCTTGTTATCACTGAATGGTAAAGATTATTTTAATTTATCAGTTGGTAGTAAAAAGTGAATGTATATATAACAAAGATTTAAGTTGATTCTAGACAAAGAAAGATAACTCCAAATAAAAAAAATCTTACAATTAGATATTTCTTGCTTACTATTCTGGACAAAAAGAAAGATAACTCTAATTAAAAAAAAAAAAATTGCTATTTCACAATATTTTGCAATAAGATATTTCTTGCCATTGTGCAATACTGTGCAATTGAAAAGACTTGCTATTGCACAAAACTTAATATAATTTTAGATCCTGATATGGACCAACTTGAAAACTGGGCCCATAATCAAAAATCTAAGTACATGTTTGGATTCAGCATATCAAAGAACCCCAAGATTTCAATTTTTGTTAAAATCAAACTAAGTTTAATTTTGGACCCTTTGGACTTTAATGTAGACCAATTTGAAAATAAGACCAAAAATGAGGAATCTACATACACAGTTAGATTTGGCATATCAAAGAACCCCATTTATTCAATTTTTGATGAAATCAAACAAAGTTTAATTTTGGACCCCGATTTGGACCAACTTGAAAACTGGGCCGATAATCAAGAATCTAAGTACATTTTTAGATTCAGCATAACAAAGAACCCAACCGATTAATTTTTTGTCAAAATCAAACGAAGTTTAATTTTGGACCCTTTGGACCTTAATGTAGACCAATTTGAAAACGGGACCAAAACTTAAGAATCTACATACACAGTTAGATTTGGCATATCAAAGAACCCGAATTATTCAATTTTGATGAAATCAAACAAAGTTTAATTTTGGACCCTTTGGGCCCCTTATTCCTAAACTGTTGGGACCAAAATTCTCAAAATCATTACCAACCTTCCTTTTATGGTCATAAACCTTGTGTTTAAATTTCATAGATTTCTATTTACTTATACTAAAGTTATGGTGCGAAAACCAAGAAAAATGCTTATTTGGGTCCCTTTTTGGCCCCTATTTCCTAAACTGTTGGGACCTCAACTCCCAAAATCAATACCAACCTTCCTTTTGTGGTCATAAACATTGTGTTAAAATTTCATTATTTTCTATTTACTTAAACTAAAGTTATTGTGCGAAAACCAAGAATAATGCTTATTTGGGCCCTTTTTTGGTCCCTAATTCCAACACTGTTGAAAACAAAACTCCCAAAATCAATCCCAACCTTTCTTTTGTGGTCATAAACCTTGTGTCAAAATTTCATAGATTTCTATTAACTTAAACTAAAGTTATAGTGCGAAAACCAAGAAAATGCTTATTTGGGCCCTTTTTGGCCCCTAATTCCTAAAATGTTGGGACCAAAACTCTCAAAATCAATACCAACCTTCCTTTTGTGGTCATAAACCTTGTGATAAAATTTTATAGATTTATATTCACTTTTACTAAAGTTAGAGTGCGAAAACTAAAAGTATTCGGACGACGACGACGACGACGACGACGCCAACGTGATAGCAATATACGACGAAAATTTTTTCAAAATTTGCGGTCGTATAAAAACTTAACATTGACCAATGAACTGTGAAAATGAGTTCAAGGTCAGATGAAACCTGCCAGACTGATATGTACCCCTTACAATTATTCTATACACCATACATAGCTGACCTACTGCTTATAGTATCTGAGAAACAATAAACAGCTGCGCTATGAGCGCATGATACGCCCGATGTCTTGTGTGGAAGTTTTATGCAATAATCATAAATAGTTTCAGAGAAAGTTTCAAGCAATAACCATATATTGTTTTTGAGACACGGCGGGACATGTGAAACCCCCAACCTTGTTTTAAAAAAAAAAAAACTAAATATCACTAAAATAAAATTTTGAATCAAAACCAAAAAGTATAAAGATCTTTAGATTAATATAACAAAGAAGTGTGTCAAGTTTTAAGCAATAATCATACACTATTTTTGAGATACGGCGCGACATGTAAAAAAAAACTCCCTTTTTTTACAAAATACTCAATAACTCAAAAATGAAATTTTGAATCATCACCAAAAAGAAAACAGATCTTTAGATTAATATAACAAAGACATGTGTAAAGTTTTAAACAATAATCATAAATCGTTTTTGAGATATGGTGCGACATGTAAAAAAACCCTCCCCCTTTTTTACAAAATACTCAATAACTCAAAAATAAAATTTTTAATCATCACCAAAAAGTATACAGATATTAAGATTAATATAACTAAGAAGTGTTTAAAGTTTTAAGCCATAATCAAGAATCGTTTTTGAGATACGGTGCGACATGTGAAAAAAACACACCCCTGTTTTAGTTACAAAGTGCCGTAACTCAAAAAGTTTTAATTTTATTTTCACCAAAAAGTATACAGATCATTTGACGATCATAAGAAACAACTATGTTAAGTTTCATGAAATTTGGATAAGTCGTTCTCAAGTTACGGTGCAACATGTTTACGCCGGACAGACAGACGGACAGACAGACAGACAGACGGACGGACACCGGACATTTGTATACCATAATACATCCCGTCAAAATTTTGACGGGCGTATAAAAACTATATATATGCTCCATTTTGCACACCAATGAGCATAAACAAACTTCTGATTTTTTGGATTTCAATTTTTTTGCTGCTGAGTGGCCCGCCAGACTCAACAACGGAAACTCTTTCAATTTTATACTTAACCAAAGCTGGCCAATAACCGTCAAACCAGTTTTACTACATTTAACTGTGTCATGCCATTTTCTGATCTTTCAAATGACCATATCTCTCCTTAGTTGATCTCCGTTTTGCCATCAGCAACATATTTAAATTTGAAAAGAATTGGTAGAACATCCTGTACTTTTACATATTATTGTCAATAACAAGTGTGGAAGCAGACTAGCGTGAAAAGTATCCTGCATTCTGAGCAATAGTCATAAAATCTCCCCTTTTTTATTAAATACTCAATAACTCAAAATAAAATTTTGAGTCATCACCAAAAAGTATACAGATCTTAAGATTAATATAACAAATAGGTATGTAAAGTTTTTTAAAGCAATAATCATAAATTATTTTTGAGATACGACGCAACATGTAAAAAGAACTCCCCGTTTTACAAAATACTCAATAACTCAAAAATGAAATTTTTAATCATCACCAAAAAGTGATAAACAGATTATAATGTAACTAAGAAGTGTGTAAAGTTTTAAGCAATAATCAAGCAATAATCAAGAATCGTGTTTGAGATACGGTGCGACATGTGAAAAAGAATCACACCACTGTTTTAGTTACAAAGTGCCGTAACTCATAAAGTTTAAATCTTATTTTTACCAAAAAGTATACAGATCATTTGACCATTATAAGAAACAACTAAATTAAGTTTCATGAAATTTATATAAGGCGTTCTCAAGTTATGGTGCGACATGTTTATGCTGAACAGACAGACAGACACCGGACATTTGTATACCATAATATGTCCCGTCCAAATTTTGATTGGTGTATAAAACTAGAGGCTCTCAAGAGCCTGTGTCGCTCACCTTGGTCTATGCGCATATAACACAATGGACACAGATTAATTCATGACAAAATTGTGTTTTGGTGATCATGATGTGTTTGTAGATCTAACTTTACTGGACATTCTTCTTGCTACAATTATCTCTATCTATAATGAACTTGGCTCAGTAATTACAGTGGAAAATATATTCTAAAAATTTGTTAAAAAATTACTATAAAGGGCAATAACTCCTTAAGGGGTGAACTGAAATTTTGGTCATGTTGACTTATTTGTAGATCTTACTTTGCTGAACATTATTGTCTATTTTGTCACCAGTAACAACATAAAAAAAATTCAAAAGCTTTGGTTGAATTGTTCATAAGAAAATGCACGGACACGACTGGAAACACCATTTTTCAATCTTTCAAGAACCATAACTCCTGAACAGTAAAAGTCAAAATCGTCATTAATAAACTTGACCTCATTTTTGTCATCAATAACAACATATTAAAATTTGGGAAGCTTTGGTAGAACAGTTCATGTGTAAATGCACGGACACAACTGGTAACTCCATTTTTAATCTGTCAAGAACCATACCTCCTGAACTGTAAAAGTCAAAATCGTCATTATTGAACTTGACCTCCATTTTGTCATCAGTAACAACATATTAAAATTTGGGAAGCTTTGGTAGAACAGTTCATGCGTAAATGCACGGACACGACTGGAAACTCCATTTTTCAATCTTTCAAGAACCATAACTCCTGAACGGTAAAAGTCAAAATTGTCATTATTGAACTTGACCTCCATTTTGTCATCAGTAACAACATATTAAAATTAAGAAGCTTTGGTTAGAACAGTTCACAGTGTATATAAAGTGCGAATCCAGCTAGTTCATTTTTACTGTTATATGCAGGTATGTCTTTTGTAGAATAAAGGATCATGGAAAACTGTATTTGTTTACGTTTTGAAAATATCAAGTTAAAGGATTTTAAGTTAAGTTTTAACATATTTTCATTGTGATATGTCTTTATAATATACAAACATAGCATTAAAGTTCAAATAAGTGTTATAAAAGCATCATAATATAGCATATCGATTATTGAAAGCGATCCATTTTAACTATAGATGCGATGAATTATCACTGTTAGTGCAGTCATTATTAATGTAGAATTTTCAAAGATGCGAGGAATTTTTATTGTAGAATTATGTGATAAATGCACTTGCAACAAATGAAAAAAACTTAGTTGATGACTTTAGAATTTATGATACATGTATTTTCAAATTGAAATACAAACTCCTCATTCATTCCTCATCAAATATATAGCTTTTCAAACTTGTAACAAAAGCGATTCTCAAAATGTCATATTGTATTCTTCAGATTACGTTTCTCCTCGATTTTAACTTATAAAATTAAGGGAATCACTGGAGCGTGACAGCAGCGGGCCCTCTTAGGCAGTCAGTGGGTCCCTACTTATGAAAAATTATAGATCCGAGAATGGATACTACCGCAGAGGTAAAACCATGCACATTTGGGTTATTGTACACGAAATGCATGCTACAATTAATTTTTGTTGATTTTATACCCTTTGGAACTCTATGTGGGCTATTTCAGCAACTAGGCAAAAAATCCCCAAACTAGATACACGGTTAGATTCAGCATGTCAACGAATTCCAAATATCTATATTAAAGGACTTTTGTCTATAAATTTGGACCCCACAAAATTGAAAAAGGGACCAAAAATATAAAAAAAATGCATGCATCGGATACATTTGTTATTGAAGGCATGACTGTAACAATAGGATGAATATACAAAAATATCTTATTCTGGGGTCTCATTGGGGGGTTCTGATCCCGGATCCCGCTTACTGTTTTGGCAGATTCCCGTATTCCGCTTATTGTTTTGTCAGATTCCCGTATCAAGCTTATACTATGCAGTTCTAATACTTTGTAATTATCTGTGTCCCGCTAGACTTCATTTCCCTTTTTCCACTACACAATCATTTGACTTTCACATGTCACGCTAGCAAAAAATCAGCAATCCGGCGTGACGCTTATACCCAAATGCGATCTACTATTTTACTCTATTTTGACTCATATTAAGCCATTATAAATATATTAAAAAGTAGCGTAGATTTTTTTTATCCTTTTTTATCCCGTCTCGTTTCGTTTTTGAGCCATATATAGATGTCGTATGTGACAATGAGACAACTCTCCATCCGAGTCACAATTTATAAAAGTAGACCATTATACGTCAAAATACGGTCTTCAACATGGAGTCTTGGCTCACACCGAACAGCAAGCTATAAAGGGCTCCAGTGTAAAACCTTTTAAACGGAAAACAAAGGTGCAATCTATATCAAGATGTACGTAATTAGTGGTGAAGTGTCATGGAAATGGATAAAAAAAATAAGGATAAAGATCCCTATACGCTTTATAAGAAACTAAATGGAATACATTTGAAATAAATGTTATTTCTATTGAATTTATTAGAGTGTTTTAAAACCAAACTTTCCTCCGTAAGTTAAATTTTATCAAATCTTTCTCTTACTTTATCTATTGTTTGAGCAAGTCGGCTAAATTAAGGCTTTACAGCTAATTTCCTAATGCATGTAAAGCAAAACTTTGGTTGGCTTGCTTGCTTTGTTTGTATAATTGTTTATACAAACTTTGTAAATAAGATTGACAATTTTAAACAATATGAATAGGCATAGTTTAACCTGTATTTTTAATATTTGAATTAAATTGGGTGTTATTATAATGATTATCCAATAAAAAAAAGCAAGCAAATCAACTAAAGTCTTGATCTACATGTCTAAAGAAATGAGCTGTAATAGATAAAAAAAAATAATTACACAGTGATAATGCACCGCATATACAATAATAATGATTCGCTCCACAGTGAAAATGAAAGAATAGTATCATTATTCGACAGTAAACATGACTAGCATTACGAAATCATCATAGTGGAATTTAGTTAAATATGAAGAAACTGAATGAAAAAACATATTCTACGTTATACAACTTTAATAATTGTATTAAATTGAATATTTTTTACTGCAACAACATCTCACCTGTTAGTTGTAAAGCACCTGCACGATCTGTTCGTGAAATGTCCTAAATATTCACCTATTTAGGTATATATTTCACAGCTGGATGGCTTTAGGCGCGATAAAACCCCGCTCGCATCTCTAACATTGTTTTATTAGTATTATGTATTTCTGAACATATACATTTTAACTAATTTTCTTCATTTTCTTCAAAAATTAAAAAAAGTTCGTCTGTTTATTTATCATTCTACATTAGACATTTATTGCATATACAGTAAAAATGATATTTTAGGATCCGCACTTTACATACACTGGTTCATGCGTAAATGCACGGACAAGACTGGAAACTCCATTTTTTAATCTTTCAAGAACCATAACTCCTGAACGGTAAAAGTCAAAATCGCCATTATTGAACTTGACCTTCATTTAGTTGTCAGTAACATCATATAAAAAATTTAAAAGCTTTTGTTATACGGTTCATGTGCTAATGCACGGACAACATTTGATTGCCGCCCGCCGTTCCACCCGACCACACGCCCGCCCGCCCGCCGTACATCTCCAAATCAATAACTGACATTTTTGTCACAAAAATCCAGTTAAAAAATGCAAAATGTCCTTAAAATTACTAATTCTGGGGCAGCAACCCAACAACAGGTTGTCTGTTTTGTCTGAAAATTTCAGGGCAGATAGATCTTGACCTAATAGATTATTTTACCCCATGTCACATTTGCTCTAAATGCTTTGGTTTTAGAGTAAATTCCGTAATAAGCCAAAATCTACATTTTACCCCTATGTTCTATTTTAAGCCATGGCGGCCATCTTGGTTTGGCAGGGTCACACATTTTTAAAACTAGATACTCAAATGATGATTGTGGCTAAGTTTGGTTAAATTTGGCCAAGTAGTTTAAGATTTTTTAAAAGAATACTAAAATTTTAGAAAAAATGGTTAAAAATTGACTATAAAGGGCAATAACTCCTTAATTGGTTAACTGATCATTTTGGTCATGTTGATCTATTTGTAGATCTTACTTTGCTGAACATTATTGCTGTTTACAGTTTATCTCTATCTATAATAATATTCAAGATAAAAACCAAAAACAGTAAAATTTCCTTAAAATTATCAATTTAGGGGCAGCCACCAAACAACGGGTTGTCCGATTCATCTGAAAATTTCAGGGCAGATAGATCTTGACCTGATAAACAATTTAACCCATGTCAGATTTGCTGTAAATGCTTTGGTTTTAGAGTTATAAGCCAAAATCTACATTTTACCAATATGTTCTATTTTTATTTGGTTGGTTGGCAGGGTCACGCCACACATTTTTTTTTAACTAGATACACCAAAGATGATTGTGGCTAAGTTTGGATTAATTTGGCCCAGTAGTTTCAGAGGAGAAGATTTTTGTAAAAGATTACTAAGATTTACGAAAAATGGTTAAAAATATAATATAAAGGGCAATAACTCCTAAAGGGGTCAACTGATCATTTCGGTCATGTTGACTTATTTGTAAATCTTACTCTGCTGAACATTATTGCTGTTTACAGTTTATCTCTATCTATAATAATATTCAAGATAAAAACCAAAAACAGTAAAATTTCCTTAAAATTATCAATTTAGGGGCAGCCACCAAACAACGGGTTGTCCGATTCATCTGAAAATTTCAGGGCAGATAGATCTTGACCTGATAAACAATTTAACCCATGTCAGATTTGCTCTAAATGCTTTGGTTTTTTAGTAATAAGCCTAAAACTGCATTTTACCCCTATGTTCTATTTTTAGCCATGGTGGCAATCTTGGTTGGTTTGGCGGGTCACCGGACATAATTTTTAAACTAGATACCCCAATAATGATTGTGGCCAAGTTTGGTTAAATTTGGCCTAGTAGTTTCAGAAGGTTTTTGTAAAAGAATACTAAAATTTTAGAAAAATGGTTAAAAATTAACTATAAAGGGCAATAACTCCTAAATGGGTCAACTGACCATTTTACTTATTTGTAAATCTTACTCTGCTGAACATTATTGCGGTTTACAGTTTATCTCTATCTATAATAATATTCAAGATAACATCCAAAAACAGTTAAATTTCCCTAAAACTACCAATTTAGGGGCAGCAACCCAACAACGGGTTGTCCGATTCCTCTGAAAATTTCAGGGCAGATAGATCTTGACCTTATGAACAATTTTACTCCCAGTCAGATTTGCTCTAAATGCTTTGGTTTTTGAGTTATAAGCCAAAAACTGTGTTTTACCCCTATTTTTCTATTTTTAGCCATGGCGGCCATCTTGGTTGGTTTGGCAAGTCACACCACACATTGTTTAAACAAGATACCCCAGAGATGATTGTGGCCAAGTTTGGTGTAATTTGGCCTAGCAGTTTCAGAGGAGAAGATTTTTGTAAAAGATATATAAAATTTAGGAAAAATGGTTAAAAACTGACTTTAAAGGGCAATAACTCCTAAAGGGGTCGACTGACAATTTTGGCCATGTTAACTTATTTGTAAATCTTACTTTGCTGAACATTATTGCTGTTTACAGTTTATCTCTACCTATAATAATATTCAAGATAATAATCAAAAACAGCAAAATTTCCATAAAATTACCAATCCAGGGGCAGCAACCCAACAACGGGTTCTCTGATTCATCTGAAAATGTCAGGGCAGGTAGATCTTGACCTGATAAACAGTTTTACTCACTGTAAGATTTGCTCTAAATGCTTTGGTTTGAGAGTTATCAGCCAAAAACTGTGTTTTACCATTATGTTCTATTTTTAGCCATGGTGGCCATCTTGGTAGGTTTGGCGGGTCACACCACACTTTTTTGAAACAAGATACCCCAGAGATGATTGTGGCCAAGTTTGGTGTAATTTGGCCCCAGGAGTTTCAGAGGAGAAGATTTTTGTAAAAGATATATAAAATTTAGGAAAAATGGTTAAAAACATGACTTTAAAGGGCAATAACTCTTAAAGGGGTCAACTGACAATTTTAGCCATGTTAACTTATTTGTAAATCTTACTTTGCTGAACATTATTGCTGTTTACAGTTTATCTCTACCTATAATAATATTCAAGATAATAATCGAAAACAGCAAAATTACCATAAAATTACCAATTCAGGGGCAGCAACCCAACAACGGGTTCTCTGATTCATCTGAAAATTTCAGGGCAGATAGATCTTGACCTGACAAACAGTTTTACTACCGGTCAGATTTGCTCTAAATGCTTTGGTTTTTGAGTTTTAAGCCAAAAACTGCATTTTACCCCTATATTCTATTTTTAGCCATGGCGGCCATCTTGGCTGGTTTGGTCGGTCAAGCCACACATTTTTTTAACTAGATACATCAAACATGATTGTGGCCAAGTTTGGATTTATTTGGCCCAGTAGTTTCAGAGGAGAAGTTTTTAGTAAAAAATATATAAAATTTATATATTTGGTTAAAAATTTACTTTAAAGGGCAATAACTCCTAAAGGGGTCAACTGACCATTTTGGTCATGTTGACTTATTTGTAAATCTTACTTTGCTGAACATTATTGCTGTTTACAGTTTATCTCTATCTATAATAATAATCAAGATAATAACCAAAACAGCAAAATTTTCCCTAAAATTACCAATTCAGGGGCGGCAACCTAACAACGGATTGTCGGATTCATCTGAAAATTTTAGAGCAGATAGATCTTGACCTGATAAACAATATCACCCCATGTCAGATTTGCTCTAAATGCTTCGTTTTTTTAGTTATAAGCCAAAAACTGCATTTTACCCCTATGTTCTATTTTTAGCCATGGCGGCCATCTTGGTTGGTTTGGCGGGTCACGCCACACATTTTTTAAACTAGATACCCCAGAGATGATTGTGGCCAAGTTTGGTGTAATTTGGCCCAGTAGTTTCAGAGGAGAAGATTTTTTAAAAAGTTAACGACGACGGATGACGACGGACGACAGACGAAAGACGACAGACGCCGGACGCCAAGTGATGAAAAAAGCTCACTTGGCCCTTCGGGCCAGGTGTGCTTAAAATGGTAAAATTTGTCATTTGAGGGCAATAAATCCTACAAGAAGTCATCTGACGGTTTTGACAAGTATAGACAATTGGCAGAGCTCAACATCCTGATCATTTTAGCTCTTATCAGATTTTCTCTTTATAATGGTTTTCAAAATTATAGACAAAGGGTCTCTTCTACTAACTTGTCTAGTCTGGGGGGCATTCACCCAATATAAGTATATATGGTTTTTAGAAAAGTAACTCGGAATAATTCTGACAAGAGTGCACCCGCTGAAATGTCTCGCCTGCTTTACTAACCATGATTGGTTTTATGTTGATAGTCCTAAAGATAAAGTTTCACTACAAGTATCACATAAACTTAAAATTATTAATGATCCATGAAAATGAATGTCAAGGTCATATAAATCAAGTCAGAAAGACATGTACACCTTACAATCATTCCATGCATCAAATAAAGTTGACCTTATTGCTTATAGTATCTAAGAAGCAGACTTAAACAGGAAAACTAAACACTGACCAATGAACCATAAAAATGAGGTCAAGGTCAGATGAACCCTGCCAGACAGACATATACACCTTACAATCATTCCATACACCAAACATAGTTGATCTATTGCTTATAGTATACAAGAAAAAGACCAAACCATGAAAACTTAACATTGACCAATGAACCATGAAAATGAGGTCAAGTAATGACACCTGCCAGACAGACATGTAGACATTGCAATCATTCCATACACCAGATATAGTTGACCTATTGCTTATAGTATTAGAAAAACAGATCAAAACACAAAAAATTAACATTGACCAATGAACCATGAAAATGAGGTCAAGGACAAATGACACATGCCAGTCAGACATGTACACCTTACAATCATTAATCCATACACCAAATACTGTTGACATATTGCTTATAGTATTAGAAAAACAGACCAAAACACAACCAGATGCTCCGCAGGGCGTAGCTTTATACGACAGCAGAGGTTGAACCCTGAACGGTTGGGGCAAGTATGGACACAACATTCAAGCTGGATTCAGCTCTAAATTAGGATTGTGATTAAATAGTTGACACAGCATAGGTTTCTGACACAGAATGAATGTGTTCTAATGAAATTAAAATTTTTGTGTTCTCTTAGAGCAATTCACTATGCTGTTGAATATTATTCCTCTCAAAAAAATGTTTGAAGAAATTTTCTTCTTATTTATGAAATTTCAAATGAGAAAATTGAACCCAATTTTTTTAATCACATCCCCCTTTCCCTTATTCCAAAACTAATCTCAATTAAAATTTCTAATGGAGTTTGCAACAATTACTACTCATTTAAATACATCATAAAATGTTAAGATGTAAAAAAAACTGCTTGTTATCACTGAATGGTAAAGATTATTTTAATTTATCAGTTGGTAGTAAAAAGTGAATGTATATATAACAAAGATTTAAGTTGATTCTGGACAAAGAAAGATAACTCCAAATAAAAAAAATCTTACAATTAGATATTTCTTGCTTACTATTCTGGACAAAAAGAAAGATAACTCTAATTAAAAAAAAAAAAAAAATTGCTATTTCACAATATTTTGCAATAAGATATTTCTTGCCATTGTGCAATACTGTGCAATTGAAAAGACTTGCTATTGCACAAAACTTAATATAATTTTAGATCCTGATTTGGACCAACTTGAAAACTGGGCCCATAATCAAAAATCTAAGTACATGTTTGGATTCAGCATATCAAAGAACCCCAAGATTTCAATTTTTGTTAAAATCAAACTAAGTTTAATTTTGGACCCTTTGGACTTTAATGTAGACCAATTTGAAAATAAGACCAAAAATGAGGAATCTACATACACAGTTAGATTTGGCATATCAAAGAACCCCATTTATTCAATTTTTGATGAAATCAAACAAAGTTTAATTTTGGACCCCGATTTGGACCAACTTGAAAACTGGGCCGATAATCAAGAATCTAAGTACATTTTTAGATTCAGCATAACAAAGAACCCAACCGATTAATTTTTTGTCAAAATCAAACGAAGTTTAATTTTGGACCCTTTGGACCTTAATGTAGACCAATTTGAAAACGGGACCAAAACTTAAGAATCTACATACACAGTTAGATTTGGCATATCAAAGAACCCGAATTATTCAATTTTGATGAAATCAAACAAAGTTTAATTTTGGACCCTTTGGGCCCCTTATTCCTAAACTGTTGGGACCAAAACTCCCAAAATCATTACCAACCTTCCTTTTATGGTCATAAACCTTGTGTTTAAATTTCATAGATTTCTATTTACTTATACTAAAGTTATGGTGCGAAAACCAAGAAAAATGCTTATTTGGGTCCCTTTTTGGCCCCTATTTCCTAAACTGTTGGGACCTCAACTCCCAAAATCAATACCAACCTTCCTTTTGTGGTCATAAACATTGTGTTTAAATTTCATTATTTTCTATTTACTTAAACTAAAGTTATTGTGCGAAAACCAAGAATAATGCTTATTTGGGCCCTTTTTTGGTCCCTAATTCCAACACTGTTGAAAACAAAACTCCCAAAATCAATCCCAACCTTTCTTTTGTGGTCATAAACCTTGTGTCAAAATTTCATAGATTTCTATTAACTTAAACTAAAGTTATAGTGCGAAAACCAAGAAAATGCTTATTTGGGCCCTTTTTGGCCCCTAATTCCTAAAATGTTGGGACCAAAACTCCCAAAATCAATACCAACCTTCCTTTTGTGGTCATAAACCTTGTGATAAAATTTTATAGATTTATATTCACTTTTACTAAAGTTAGAGTGCGAAAACTAAAAGTATTCGGACGACGACGACGACGACGACGACGACGACGACGACGCCAACGTGATAGCAATATACGACGAAAATTTTTTCAAAATTTGCGGTCGTATAAAAACTTAACATTGACCAATGAACTGTGAAAATGAGGTCAAGGTCAGATGAAACCTGCCAGACTGATATGTACCCCTTACAATTATTCTATACACCATACATAGCTGACCTACTGCTTATAGTATCTGAGAAACAATAAACAGCTGCGCTATGAGCGCATGATACGCCCGATGTCTTGTGTGGAAGTTTTATGCAATAATCATAAATAGTTTCTGAGAAAGTTTCAAGCAATAACCATATATTGTTTTTGAGACACGGCGGGACATGTGAAACCCCCAACCTTGTTTTAAAAAAAAAAAAACTAAATATCACTAAAATAAAATTTTGAATCAAAACCAAAAAGTATAAAGATCTTTAGATTAATATAACAAAGAAGTGTGTCAAGTTTTAAGCAATAATCATACACTATTTTTGAGATACGGCGCGACATGTAAAAAAAAAACTCCCCTGTTTAACAAAATACTCAATAACTCCAAAATAAAGTTTTGAATCATCACCAAAAAGTATACAGATCTTTAGATTAATATAACAAAGAAGTGTGTAAAGATTTAAGCAATAATCATAAATTGTTTTTGAGATACGGCACAACATGTAAAAAAAACCTCCCCCTTTTTTACAAAATACTCAATAACTCAAAAATGAAATATTGAATCATCACCAAAAAGAAAACAGATCTTTAGATTAATATAACAAAGACATGTGTAAAGTTTTAAACAATAATCATAAATCGTTTTTGAGATATGGTGCGACATGTAAAAAAACCCTCCCCCTTTTTTACAAAATACTCAATAACTCAAAAATAAAATTTTTAATCATCACCAAAAAGTATACAGATATTAAGATTAATATAACTAAGAAGTGTTTAAAGTTTTAAGCCATAATCAAGAATCGTTTTTGAGATACGGTGCGACATGTGAAAAAAACACACCCCTGTTTTAGTTACAAAGTGCCGTAACTCAAAAAGTTTTAATTTTATTTTCACCAAAAAGTATACAGATCATTTGACGATCATAAGAAACAACTATGTTAAGTTTCATGAAATTTGGATAAGTCGTTCTCAAGTTACGGTGCAACATGTTTACGCCGGACAGACAGACGGACAGACAGACAGACAGACGGACGGACACCGGACATTTGTATACCATAATACATCCCGTCAAAATTTTGACGGGCGTATAAAAACTATATATATGCTCCATTTTGCACACCAATGAGCATAAACAAACTTCTGATTTTTTGGATTTCAATTTTTTTGCTGCTCTCAACAATGGAAACTCTTTCAATTTTATACTTAACCAAAGCTGGCCAATAACCGTCAAACCAGTTTTACTACATTTAACTGTGTCATGCCATTTTTGATCTTTCAAATGACCATATCTCTCCTTAGTTGATCTCCGTTTTGCCATCAGCAACATATTTAAATTTGAAAAGAATTGGTAGAACATCCTGTACTTTTACATATTATTGTCAATAACAAGTGTGGAAGCAGACTAGCGTGAAAAGTATCCTGCATTCTGAGCAATAGTCAGAAAATCTCCCCTTTTTTACAAAATACTCAATAACTCAAAATAAAATTTTGAGTCATCACCAAAAAGTATACAGATCTTAAGATTAATATAACAAATAGGTATGTAAATTTTTTTAAAGCAATAATCATAAATTATTTTTGAGATACGACGCAACATGTAAAAAAAAACTCCCCGTTTTACAAAATACTCAATAACTCAAAAATGAAATTTTTAATCATCACCAAAAAGTGATAAACAGATTATAATGTAACTAAGAAGTGTGTAAAGTTTTAAGCAATAATCAAGCAATAATCAAGAATCGTGTTTGAGATACGGTGCGACATGTGAAAAAGAATCACACCACTGTTTTAGTTACAAAGTGCCGTAACTCATAAAGTTTAAATCTTATTTTTACCAAAAAGTATACAGATCATTTGACCATTATAAGAAACAACTAAATTAAGTTTCATGAAATTTATATAAGGCGTTCTCAAGTTATGGTGCGACATGTGTATGCTGAACAGACAGACAGACACCGAACATTTGCATACCATAATATGTCCCGTCCAAATTTTGATTGGTGTATAAAACTAGAGGCTCTCAAGAGCCTGTGTCGCTCACCTTGGTCTATGCGCATATAACACAATGGACACAGATTAATTCATGACAAAATTGTGTTTTGGTGATCATGATGTGTTTGTAGATCTAACTTTACTGGACATTCTTCTTGCTACAATTATCTCTATCTATAATGAACTTGGCTCAGTAATTACAGTGGAAAATATATTCTAAAAATTTGTTAAAAAATTACTATAAAGGGCAATAACTCCTTAAGGGGTGAACTGAAATTTTGGTCATGTTGACTTATTTGTAGATCTTACTTTGCTGAACATTATTGCTGTTTACAGTTTATCTCTATCTATTATAATATTCAAGATAATAACCAACAAGAGGCTGTCACAACGACAGCAAACCGGATTTAATATTAACATTTATTTGTGTCCTGGCAATATCACAAGAACCATTACTGATGAATGGTGAAAGTGAAAATCGTCAATATCAAATTTGACCTATATTTTGTCATCAGTATCAACATATTAAAATTTGAAAAGTTTAGATTGAATGGTTCATGAGTAAATTCAACAACGTGAATGGAAACGCCATTTTACGATCTTTCAAGAACCATTACTCCTGAACGGTAAAAGTCAAAATCGTCATTATTGAACTTGACCTCTATTTTGTCACCAGTAACAACATAAAAAAAATTCAAAAGCTTTGGTTGAATTGTTCATAAGAAAATGCACGGACACGACTGGAAACACCATTTTTCAATCTTTCAAGAACCATAACTCCTGAACAGTAAAAGTCAAAATCGTCATTAATAAACTTGACCTCATTTTTGTCATCAATAACAACATATTAAAATTTGGGAAGCTTTGGTAGAACAGTTCATGTGTAAATGCACGGACACAACTGGTAACTCCATTTTTAATCTGTCAAGAACCATACCTCCTGAACTGTAAAAGTCAAAATCGTCATTATTGAACTTGACCTCCATTTTGTCATCAGTAACAACATATTAAAATTTGGGAAGCTTTGGTAGAACAGTTCATGCGTAAATGCACGGACACGACTGGAAACTCCATTTTTCAATCTTTCAAGAACCATAACTCCTGAACGGTAAAAGTCAAAATCGCCATTATTGAACTTGACCTTCATTTAGTTGTCAGTAACATCATATAAAAAATTTAAAAGCTTTGGTTATACGGTTCATGTGTTAATGCACGGACAACATTTGATTGCCGCCCGCCGTTCCACCCGACCACACGCCCGCCCGCCCGCCCGCCGTACATCTCCAAATCAATAACCGACATTTTTGTCACAAAAATCCAGTTAAAAACTGCAAAATGTCCTTAAAATTACTAATTCTGGGGCAGCAACCCAACAACAGGTTGTCTGTTTTGTCTGAAAATTTCAGGGCAGATAGATCTTGACCTAATAGATTATTTTACCCCATGTCACATTTGCTCTAAATGCTTTGGTTTTAGAGTAAATTCCGTAATAAGCCAAAATCTACATTTTACCCCTATGTTCTATTTTAAGCCATGGCGGCCATCTTGGTTTGGCAGGGTCACAGTACACATTTTTAAAACTAGATACTCAAATGATGATTGTGGCTAAGTTTGGTTAAATTTGGCCAAGTAGTTTAAGATTTTTTAAAAGAATACTAAAATTTTAGAAAAAATGGTTAAAAATTGACTATAAAGGGCAATAACTCCTTAATTGGTTAACTGATCATTTTGGTCATGTTGATCTATTTGTAGATCTTACTTTGCTGAACATTATTGCTGTTTACAGTTTATCTATATCTATAATAATATTTAAGAAAATAAGCAAAAACTGCAAAATGTCCTTAAAACTACTAATTCAGTGGCTGCAACCCAACAACCGGTTGTCCGATTTGTCTGAAAATTTCAGGGCAAATAGATCTTGACCTCATAGATTATTTTACCCCCATGTCAGATTTGCTGTAAATGCTTTGGTTTTAGAGTTATAAGCCAAAATCTACATTTTACCAATATGTTCTATTTTTATTTGGTTGGTTGGCAGGGTCACGCCACACATTTTTTTTTAACTAGATACACCAAAGATGATTGTGGCTAAGTTTGGATTAATTTGGCCCAGTAGTTTCAGAGGAGAAGATTTTTGTAAAAGATTACTAAGATTTACGAAAAATGGTTAAAAATATAATATAAAGGGCAATAACTCCTAAAGGGGTCAACTGATCATTTCGGTCATGTTGACTTATTTGTAAATCTTACTCTGCTGAACATTATTGCTGTTTACAGTTTATCTCTATCTATAATAATATTCAAGATAAAAACCAAAAACAGTAAAATTTCCTTAAAATTATCAATTTAGGGGCAGCCACCAAACAACGGGTTGTCCGATTCATCTGAAAATTTCAGGGCAGATAGATCTTGACCTGATAAACAATTTAACCCATGTCAGATTTGCTCTAAATGCTTTGGTTTTTTAGTAATAAGCCTAAAACTGCATTTTACCCCTATGTTCTATTTTTAGCCATGGTGGCAATCTTGGTTGGTTTGGCGGGTCACCGGACATAATTTTTAAACTAGATACCCCAATAATGATTGTGGCCAAGTTTGGTTAAATTTGGCCTAGTAGTTTCAGAAGGTTTTTGTAAAAGAATACTAAAATTTTAGAAAAATGGTTAAAAATTAACTATAAAGGGCAATAACTCCTAAATGGGTCAACTGACCATTTTACTTATTTGTAAATCTTACTCTGCTGAACATTATTGCGGTTTACAGTTTATCTCTATCTATAATAATATTCAAGATAACATCCAAAAACAGTTAAATTTCCCTAAAACTACCAATTTAGGGGCAGCAACCCAACAACGGGTTGTCCGATTCCTCTGAAAATTTCAGGGCAGATAGATCTTGACCTTATGAACAATTTTACTCCCAGTCAGATTTGCTCTAAATGCTTTGGTTTTTGAGTTATAAGCCAAAAACTGTGTTTTACCCCTATGTTCTATTTTTAGCCATGGCGGCCATCTTGGTTGGTTTGGCAAGTCACACCACACATTGTTTAAACAAGATACCCCAGAGATGATTGTGGCCAAGTTTGGTGTAATTTGGCCTAGCAGTTTCAGAGGAGAAGATTTTTGTAAAAGATATATAAAATTTAGGAAAAATGGTTAAAAACTGACTTTAAAGGGCAATAACTCCTAAAGGGGTCGACTGACAATTTTGGCCATGTATCTTATTTGTAAATCTTACTTTGCTGAACATTATTGCTGTTCACAGTTTATCTCTACCTATAATAATATTCAAGATAATAATCAAAAACAGCAAAATTTCCATAAAATTACCAATTCAGGGGCAGCAACCCAACAACGGGTTCTCTGATTCATCTGAAAATGTCAGGGCAGGTAGATCTTGACCTGATAAACAGTTTTACTCACTGTAAGATTTGCTCTAAATGCTTTGGTTTGAGAGTTATCAGCCAAAAACTGTGTTTTACCATTATGTTCTATTTTTAGCCATGGTGGCCATCTTGGTAGGTTTGGCGGGTCACACCACACTTTTTTGAAACAAGATACCCCAGAGATGATTGTGGCCAAGTTTGGTGTAATTTGGCCCCAGGAGTTTCAGAGGAGAAGATTTTTGTAAAAGATATATAAAATTTAGGAAAAATGGTTAAAAACTGACTTTAAAGGGCAATAACTCTTAAAGGGGTCAACTGACAATTTTAGCCATGTTAACTTATTTGTAAATCTTACTTTGCTGAACATTATTGCTGTTTACAGTTTATCTCTACCTATAATAATATTCAAGATAATAATCGAAAACAGCAAAATTACCATAAAATTACCAATTCAGGGGCAGCAACCCAACAACGGGTTCTCTGATTCATCTGAAAATTTCAGGGCAGATAGATCTTGACCTGACAAACAGTTTTACTCCCGGTCAGATTTGCTCTAAATGCTTTGGTTTTTGAGTTTTAAGCCAAAAACTGCATTTTACCCCTATATTCTATTTTTAGCCATGGCGGCCATCTTGGCTGGTTTGGTCGGTCAACCCACATATTTTTTTAACTAGATACATCAAACATGATTGTGGCCAAGTTTGGATTTATTTGGCCCAGTAGTTTCAGAGGAGAAGTTTTTAGTAAAAAATATATAAAATTTATATGTTTGGTTAAAAATTTACTTTAAAGGGCAATAACTCCTAAAGGGGTCAACTGACCATTTTGGTCATGTTGACTTATTTGTAAATCTTACTTTGCTGAACATTATTGCTGTTTACAGTTTATCTCTATCTATAATAATAATCAAGATAATAACCAAAACAGCAAAATTTTCCCTAAAATTACCAATTCAGGGGCGGCAACCTAACAACGGATTGTCGGATTCATCTGAAAATTTTAGAGCAGATAGATCTTGACCTGATAAACAATATCACCCCATGTCAGATTTGCTCTAAATGCTTCGTTTTTTTAGTTATAAGCCAAAAACTGCATTTAACCCCTAGGTTCTATTTTTAGCCATGGCGGCCATCTTGGTTGGTTTGGCGGGTCACGCCACACATTTTTTAAACTAGATACCCCAGAGATGATTGTGGCCAAGTTTGGTGTAATTTGGCCCAGTAGTTTCAGAGGAGAAGATTTTTTAAAAAGTTAACGACGACGGATGACGACGGACGACAGACGAAAGACGACAGACGCCGGACGCCAAGTGATGAAAAAAGCTCACTTGGCCCTTCGGGCCAGGTGTGCTTAAAATGGTAAAATTTGTCATTTGAGGGCAATAAATCCTACAAGAAGTCATCTGACGGTTTTGACAAGTATAGACAATTGGCAGAGCTCAACATCCTGATCATTTTAGCTCTTATCAGATTTTCTCTTTATAATGGTTTTCAAAATTATAGACAAAGGGTCTCTTCTACTAACTTGTCTAGTCTGGGGGGCATTCACCCAATATAAGTATATATGGTTTTTAGAAAAGTAACTCGGAATAATTCTGACAAGAGTGCACCCGCTGAAATGTCTCGCCTGCTTTACTAACCATGATTGGTTTTATGTTGATAGTCCTAAAGATAAAGTTTCACTACAAGTATCACATAAACTTAAAATTATTAATGATCCATGAAAATGAATGTCAAGGTCATATAAATCAAGTCAGAAAGACATGTACACCTTACAATCATTCCATGCATCAAATAAAGTTGACCTTATTGCTTATAGTATCTAAGAAGCAGACTTAAACAGGAAAACTAAACACTGACCAATGAACCATAAAAATGAGGTCAAGGTCAGATGAACCCTGCCAGACAGACATATACACCTTACAATCATTCCATACACCAAACATAGTTGATCTATTGCTTATAGTATACAAGAAAAAGACCAAACCATGAAAACTTAACATTGACCAATGAACCATGAAAATGAGGTCAAGTAATGACACCTGCCAGACAGACATGTAGACATTGCAATCATTCCATACACCAGATATAGTTGACCTATTGCTTATAGTATTAGAAAAACAGATCAAAACACAAAAAATTAACATTGACCAATGAACCATGAAAATGAGGTCAAGGACAAATGACACATGCCAGTCAGACATGTACACCTTACAATCATTAATCCATACACCAAATACTGTTGACATATTGCTTATAGTATTAGAAAAACAGACCAAAACACAACCAGATGCTCCGCAGGGCGTAGCTTTATACGACCGCAGAGGTTGAACCCTGAACGGTTGGGGCAAGTATGGACACAACATTCAAGCTGGATTCAGCTCTAAATTAGGATTGTGATTAAATAGTTGACACAGCATAGGTTTCTGACACAGAATGAATGTGTTCTAATGAAATTAAAATTTTTGTGTTCTCTTAGAGCAATTCACTATGCTGTTGAATATTATTCCTCTCAAAAAAATGTTTGAAGAAATTTTCTTCTTATTTATGAAATTTCAAATGAGAAAATTGAACCCAATTTTTTTAATCACATCCCCCTTTCCCTTATTCCAAAACTAATCTCAATTAAAATTTCTAATGGAGTTTGCAACAATTACTACTCATTTAAATACATCATAAAATGTTAAGATGTAAAAAAAACTGCTTGTTATCACTGCATGGTAAAGATTATTTTAATTTATCAGTTGGTAGTAAAAAGTGAATGTATATATAACAAAGATTTAAGTTGATTCTGGACAAAGAAAGATAACTCCAAATAAAAAAAATCTTACAATTAGATATTTCTTGCTTACTATTCTGGACAAAAAGAAAGATAACTCTAATTAAAAAAAAAAAAATTGCTATTTCACAATATTTTGCAATAAGACATTTCTTGCCATAGTGCAATACTGTGCAATTGAAAAGACTTGCTATTGCACAAAACTTAATATAATTTTAGATCCTGATTTGGACCAACTTGAAAACTGGGCCCATAATCAAAAATCTAAGTACATGTTTGGATTCAGCATATCAAAGAACCCCAAGATTTCAATTTTTGTTAAAATCAAACTAAGTTTAATTTTGGACCCTTTGGACTTTAATGTAGACCAATTTGAAAATAAGACCAAAAATGAGGAATCTACATACACAGTTAGATTTGGCATATCAAAGAACCCCATTTATTCAATTTTTGATGAAATCAAGCAAAGTTTAATTTTGGACCCCGATTTGGACCAACTTGAAAACTGGGCCGATAATCAAGAATCTAAGTACATTTTTAGATTCAGCATAACAAAGAACCCAACCGATTAATTTTTTGTCAAAATCAAACGAAGTTTAATTTTGGACCCTTTGGACCTTAATGTAGACCAATTTGAAAACGGGACCAAAACTTAAGAATCTACATACACAGTTAGATTTGGCATATCAAAGAACCCGAATTATTCAATTTTGATGAAATCAAACAAAGTTTAATTTTGGACCCTTTGGGCCCCTTATTCATAAACTGTTGGGACCAAAACTCCCAAAATCATTACCAACCTTCCTTTTATGGTCATAAACCTTGTGTTTAAATTTCATAGATTTCTATTTACTTATACTAAAGTTATGGTGCGAAAACCAAGAAAAATGCTTATTTGGGTCCCTTTTTGGCCCCTATTTCCTAAACTGTTGGGACCTCAACTCCCAAAATCAATACCAACCTTCCTTTTGTGGTCATAAACATTGTGTTTAAATTTCATTATTTTCTATTTACTTAAACTAAAGTTATTGTGCGAAAACCAAGAATAATGCTTATTTGGGCCCTTTTTTGGTCCCTAATTCCAACACTGTTGAAAACAAAACTCCCAAAATCAATCCCAACCTTTCTTTTGTGGTCATAAACCTTGTGTCAAAATTTCATAGATTTCTATTAACTTAAACTAAAGTTATAGTGCGAAAACCAAGAAAATGCTTATTTGGGCCCTTTTTGGCCCCTAATTCCTAAAATGTTGGGACCAAAACTCCCAAAATCAATACCAACCTTCCTTTTGTGGTCATAAACCTTGTGATAAAATTTTATAGATTTATATTCACTTTTACTAAAGTTAGAGTGCGAAAACTAAAAGTTTTCGGACGACGACGACGACGACGACGACGACGACGCCAACGTGATAGCAATATACGACGAAAATTTTTTCAAAATTTGCGGTCGTATAAAAACTTAACATTGACCAATGAACTGTGAAAATGAGGTCAAGGTCAGATGAAACCTGCCAGACTGATATGTACCCCTTTCAATTATTCTATACACCATACATAGCTGACCTACTGCTTATAGTATCTGAGAAACAATAAACAGCTGCGCTATGAGCGCATGATACGCCCGATGTCTTGTGTGGAAGTTTTATGCAATAATCATAAATAGTTTCAGAGAAAGTTTCAAGCAATAACCATATATTGTTTTTGAGACACGGCGGGACATGTGAAACCCCCAACCTTGTTTTAAAAAAAAAACAACTAAATATCACTAAAATAAAATGTTGAATCAAAACCAAAAAGTATAAAGATCTTTAGATTAATATAACAAAGAAGTGTGTCAAGTTTTAAGCAATAATCATACACTATTTTTGAGATACGGCGCGACATGTAAAAAAAAACTCCCTTTTTTTACAAAATACTCAATAACTCAAAAATGAAATTTTGAATCATCACCAAAAAGAAAACAGATCTTTAGATTAATATAACAAAGACATGTGTAAAGTTTTAAACAATAATCATAAATCGTTTTTGAGATATGGTGCGACATGTAAAAAAACCCTCCCCCTTTTTTACAAAATACTCAATAACTCAAAAATAAAATTTTTAATCATCACCAAAAAGTATACAGATATTAAGATTAATATAACTAAGAAGTGTTTAAAGTTTTAAGCCATAATCAAGAATCGTTTTTGAGATACGGTGCGACATGTGAAAAAAACACACCCCTGTTTTAGTTACAAAGTGCCGTAACTCAAAAAGTTTTAATTTTATTTTCACCAAAAAGTATACAGATCATTTGACGATCATAAGAAACAACTATGTTAAGTTTCATGAAATTTGGATAAGTCGTTCTCAAGTTACGGTGCAACATGTTTACGCCGGACAGACAGACGGACAGACAGACAGACAGACGGACGGACACCGGACATTTGTATACCATAATACATCCCGTCAAAATTTTGACGGGCGTATAAAAACTATATATATGCTCCATTTTGCACACCAATGAGCATAAACAAACTTCTGATTTTTTGGATTTCAATTTTTTTGCTGCTCTCAACAACGGAAACTCTTTCAATTTTATACTTAACCAAAGCTGGCCAATAACCGTCAAACCAGTTTTACTACATTTAACTGTGTCATGCCATTTTCTGATCTTTCAAATGACCATATCTCTCCTTAGTTGATCTCCGTTTTGCCATCAGCAACATATTTAAATTTGAAAAGAATTGGTAGAACATCCTGTACTTTTACATATTATTGTCAATAACAAGTGTGGAAGCAGACTAGCGTGAAAAGTATCCTGCATTCTGAGCAATAGTCAGAAAATCTCCCCTTTTTTACAAAATACTCAATAACTCAAAATAAAATTTTGAGTCATCACCAAAAAGTATACAGATCTTAAGATTAATATAACAAATAGGTATGTAAAGTTTTTTAAAGCAATAATCATAAATTATTTTTGAGATACGACGCAACATGTAAAAAAGAACTCCCCGTTTTACAAAATACTCAATAACTCAAAAATGAAATTTTTAATCATCACCAAAAAGTGATAAACAGATTATAATGTAACTAAGAAGTGTGTAAAGTTTTAAGCAATAATCAAGCAATAATCAAGAATCGTGTTTGAGATACGGTGCGACATGTGAAAAAGAACCACACCACTGTTTTAGTTACAAAGTGCCGTAACTCATAAAGTTTAAATCTTATTTTTACCAAAAAGTATACAGATCATTTGACCATTATAAGAAACAACTAAATTAAGTTTCATGAAATTTATATAAGGCGTTCTCAAGTTATGGTGCGACATGTTTATGCTGAACAGACAGACAGACACCGGACATTTGTATACCATAATATGTCCCGTCCAAATTTTGATTGGTGTATAAAACTAGAGGCTCTCAAGAGCCTGTGTCGCTCACCTTGGTCTATGCGCATATAACACAATGGACACAGATTAATTCATGACAAAATTGTGTTTTGGTGATCATGATGTGTTTGTAGATCTAACTTTACTGGACATTCTTCTTGCTACAATTATCTCTATCTATAATGAACTTGGCTCAGTAATTACAGTGGAAAATATATTCTAAAAATTTGTTAAAAAATTACTATAAAGGGCAATAACTCCTTAAGGGGTGAACTGAAATTTTGGTCATGTTGACTTATTTGTAGATCTTACTTTGCTGAACATTATTGTCTATTTTGTCACCAGTAACAACATAAAAAAAATTCAAAAGCTTTGGTTGAATTGTTCATAAGAAAATGCACGGACACGACTGGAAACACCATTTTTCAATCTTTCAAGAACCATAACTCCTGAACAGTAAAAGTCAAAATCGTCATTAATAAACTTGACCTCATTTTTGTCATCAATAACAACATATTAAAATTTGGGAAGCTTTGGTAGAACAGTTCATGTGTAAATGCACGGACACAACTGGTAACTCCATTTTTAATCTGTCAAGAACCATACCTCCTGAACTGTAAAAGTCAAAATCGTCATTATTGAACTTGACCTCCATTTTGTCATCAGTAACAACATATTAAAATTTGGGAAGCTTTGGTAGAACAGTTCATGCGTAAATGCACGGACACGACTGGAAACTCCATTTTTCAATCTTTCAAGAACCATAACTCCTGAACGGTAAAAGTCAAAATTGTCATTATTGAACTTGACCTCCATTTTGTCATCAGTAACAACATATTAAAATTAAGAAGCTTTGGTAGAACAGTTCATGCGTAAATGCACGGACAAGACTGGAAACTCCATTTTTTAATCTTTCAAGAACCATAACTCCTGAACGGTAAAAGTCAAAATCGCCATTATTGAACTTGACCTTCATTTAGTTGTCAGTAACATCATATAAAAAATTTAAAAGCTTTTGTTATACGGTTCATGTGTTAATGGACGGACAACATTTGATTGCCGCCCGCCGTTCCACCCGACCACACGCCCGCCCGCCCGCCGTACATCTCCAAATCAATAACCGACATTTTTGTCACAAAAAATCCAGTTAAAAACTGCAAAATGTCCTTAAAATTACTAATTCTGGGGCAGCAACCCAACAACAGGTTGTCTGTTTTGTCTGAAAATTTCAGGGCAGATAGATCTTGACCTAATAGATTATTTTACCCCATGTCACATTTGCTCTAAATGCTTTGGTTTTAGAGTAAATTCCGTAATAAGCCAAAATCTACATTTTACCCCTATGTTCTATTTTAAGCCATGGCGGCCATCTTGGTTTGGCAGGGTCACACATTTTTAAAACTAGATACTCAAATGATGATTGTGGCTAAGTTTGGTTAAATTTGGCCAAGTAGTTTAAGATTTTTTAAAAGAATACTAAAATTTTAGAAAAAATGGTTAAAAATTGACTATAAAGGGCAATAACTCCTTAATTGGTTAACTGATCATTTTGGTCATGTTGATCTATTTGTAGATCTTACTTTGCTGAACATTATTGCTGTTTACAGTTTATCTATATCTATAATAATATTTAAGAAAATAAGCAAAAACTGCAAAATGTCCTTAAAACTACTAATTCAGTGGCTGCAACCCAACAACCGGTTGTCTGATTTGTCTGAAAATTTCAGGGCAAATAGATCTTGACCTCATAGATTATTTTACCCCCATGTCAGATTTGCTGTAAATGCTTTGGTTTTAGAGTTATAAGCCAAAATCTACATTTTACCAATATGTTCTATTTTTATTTGGTTGGTTGGCAGGGTCACGCCACACATTTTTTTTTAACTAGATACACCAAAGATGATTGTGGCTAAGTTTGGATTAATTTGGCCCAGTAGTTTCAGAGGAGAAGATTTTTGTAAAAGATTACTAAGATTTACGAAAAATGGTTAAAAATATAATATAAAGGGCAATAACTCCTAAAGGGGTCAACTGATCATTTCGGTCATGTTGACTTATTTGTAAATCTTACTCTGCTGAACATTATTGCTGTTTACAGTTTATCTCTATCTATAATTATAAATATTCAAGATAAAAACCAAAAACAGTAAAATTTCCTTAAAATTATCAATTTAGGGGCAGCCACCAAACAACGGGTTGTCCGATTCATCTGAAAATTTCAGGGCAGATAGATCTTGACCTGATAAACAATTTAACCCATGTCAGATTTGCTCTAAATGCTTTGGTTTTTTAGTAATAAGCCTAAAACTGCATTTTACCCCTATGTTCTATTTTTAGCCATGGTGGCAATCTTGGTTGGTTTGGCGGGTCACCGGACATAATTTTTAAACTAGATACCCCAATAATGATTGTGGCCAAGTTTGGTTAAATTTGGCCTAGTAGTTTCAGAAGGTTTTTGTAAAAGAATACTAAAATTTTAGAAAAATGGTTAAAAATTAACTATAAAGGGCAATAACTCCTAAATGGGTCAACTGACCATTTTACTTATTTGTAAATCTTACTCTGCTGAACATTATTGCGGTTTACAGTTTATCTCTATCTATAATAATATTCAAGATAACATCCAAAAACAGTTAAATTTCCCTAAAACTACCAATTTAGGGGCAGCAACCCAACAACGGGTTGTCCGATTCCTCTGAAAATTTCAGGGCAGATAGATCTTGACCTTATGAACAATTTTACTCCCAGTCAGATTTGCTCTAAATGCTTTGGTTTTTGAGTTATAAGCCAAAAACTGTGTTTTACCCCTATGTTCTATTTTTAGCCATGGCGGCCATCTTGGTTGGTTTGGCAAGTCACACCACACATTGTTTAAACAAGATACCCCAGAGATGATTGTGGCCAAGTTTGGTGTAATTTGGCCTAGCAGTTTCAGAGGAGAAGATTTTTGTAAAAGATATATAAAATTTAGGAAAAATGGTTAAAAACTGACTTTAAAGGGCAATAACTCCTAAAGGGGTCGACTGACAATTTTGGCCATGTTAACTTATTTGTAAATCTTACTTTGCTGAACATTATTGCTGTTTACAGTTTATCTCTACCTATAATAATATTCAAGATAATAATCAAAAACAGCAAAATTTCCATAAAATTACCAATTCAGGGGCAGCAACCCAACAACGGGTTCTCTGATTCATCTGAAAATGTCAGGGCAGGTAGATCTTGACCTGATAAACAGTTTTACTCACTGTAAGATTTGCTCTAAATGCTTTGGTTTGAGAGTTATCAGCCAAAAACTGTGTTTTACCATTATGTTCTATTTTTAGCCATGGTGGCCATCTTGGTAGGTTTGGCGGGTCACACCACACTTTTTTGAAACAAGATACCCCAGAGATGATTGTTGCCAAGTTTGGTGTAATTTGGCCCCAGGAGTTTCAGAGGAGAAGATTTTTGTAAAAGATATATAAAATTTAGGAAAAATGGTTAAAAACTGACTTTAAAGGGCAATAACTCTTAAAGGGGTCAACTGACAATTTTAGCCATGTTAACTTATTTGTAAATCTTACTTTGCTGAACATTATTGCTGTTTACAGTTTATCTCTACCTATAATAATATTCAAGATAATAATCGAAAACAGCAAAATTACCATAAAATTACCAATTCAGGGGCAGCAACCCAACAACGGGTTCTCTGATTCATCTGAAAATTTCAGGGCAGATAGATCTTGACCTGACAAACAGTTTTACTACCGGTCAGATTTGCTCTAAATGCTTTGGTTTTTGAGTTTTAAGCCAAAAACTGCATTTTACCCCTATATTCTATTTTTAGCCATGGCGGCCATCTTGGCTGGTTTGGTCGGTCAAGCCACACATTTTTTTAACTAGATACATTCAAACATGATTGTGGCCAAGTTTGGATTTATTTGGCCCAGTAGTTTCAGAGGAGAAGTTTTTAGTAAAAAATATATAAAATTTATATATTTGGTTAAAAATTTACTTTAAAGGGCAATAACTCCTAAAGGGGTCAACTGACCATTTTGGTCATGTTGACTTATTTGTAAATCTTACTTTGCTGAACATTATTGCTGTTTACAGTTTATCTCTATCTATAATAATAATCAAGATAATAACCAAAACAGCAAAATTTTCCCTAAAATTACCAATTCAGGGGCGGCAACCTAACAACGGATTGTCGGATTCATCTGAAAATTTTAGAGCAGATAGATCTTGACCTGATAAACAATATCACCCCATGTCAGATTTGCTCTAAATGCTTCGTTTTTTTAGTTATAAGCCAAAAACTGCATTTTACCCCTATGTTCTATTTTTAGCCATGGCGGCCATCTTGGTTGGTTTGGCGGGTCACGCCACACATTTTTTAAACTAGATACCCCAGAGATGATTGTGGCCAAGTTTGGTGTAATTTGGCCCAGTAGTTTCAGAGGAGAAGATTTTTTAAAAAGTTAACGACGACGGATGACGACGGACGACAGACGAAAGACGACAGACGCCGGACGCCAAGTGATGAAAAAAGCTCACTTGGCCCTTCGGGCCAGGTGTGCTTAAAATGGTAAAATTTGTCATTTGAGGGCAATAAATCCTACAAGAAGTCATCTGACGGTTTTGACAAGTATAGACAATTGGCAGAGCTCAACATCCTGATCATTTTAGCTCTTATCAGATTTTCTCTTTATAATGGTTTTCAAAATTATAGACAAAGGGTCTCTTCTACTAACTTGTCTAGTCTGGGGGGCATTCACCCAATATAAGTATATATGGTTTTTAGAAAAGTAACTCGGAATAATTCTGACAAGAGTGCACCCGCTGAAATGTCTCGCCTGCTTTACTAACCATGATTGGTTTTATGTTGATAGTCCTAAAGATAAAGTTTCACTACAAGTATCACATAAACTTAAAATTATTAATGATCCATGAAAATGAATGTCAAGGTCATATAAATCAAGTCAGAAAGACATGTACACCTTACAATCATTCCATGCATCAAATAAAGTTGACCTTATTGCTTATAGTATCTAAGAAGCAGACTTAAACAGGAAAACTAAACACTGACCAATGAACCATAAAAATGAGGTCAAGGTCAGATGAACCCTGCCAGACAGACATATACACCTTACAATCATTCCATACACCAAACATAGTTGATCTATTGCTTATAGTATACAAGAAAAAGACCAAACCATGAAAACTTAACATTGACCAATGAACCATGAAAATGAGGTCAAGTAATGACACCTGCCAGACAGACATGTAGACATTGCAATCATTCCATACACCAGATATAGTTGACCTATTGCTTATAGTATTAGAAAAACAGATCAAAACACAAAAAATTAACATTGACCAATGAACCATGAAAATGAGGTCAAGGACAAATGACACATGCCAGTCAGACATGTACACCTTACAATCATTAATCCATACACCAAATACTGTTGACATATTGCTTATAGTATTAGAAAAACAGACCAAAACACAACCAGATGCTCCGCAGGGCGTAGCTTTATACGACAGCAGAGGTTGAACCCTGAACGGTTGGGGCAAGTATGGACACAACATTCAAGCTGGATTCAGCTCTAAATTAGGATTGTGATTAAATAGTTGACACAGCATAGGTTTCTGACACAGAATGAATGTGTTCTAATGAAATTAAAATTTTTGTGTTCTCTTAGAGCAATTCACTATGCTGTTGAATATTATTCCTCTCAAAAAAATGTTTGAAGAAATTTTCTTCTTATTTATGAAATTTCAAATGAGAAAATTGAACCCAATTTTTTTAATCACATCCCCCTTTCCCTTATTCCAAAACTAATCTCAATTAAAATTTCTAATGGAGTTTGCAACAATTACTACTCATTTAAATACATCATAAAATGTTAAGATGTAAAAAAAACTGCTTGTTATCACTGAATGGTAAAGATTATTTTAATTTATCAGTTGGTAGTAAAAAGTGAATGTATATATAACAAAGATTTAAGTTGATTCTGGACAAAGAAAGATAACTCCAAATAAAAAAAATCTTACAATTAGATATTTCTTGCTTACTATTCTGGACAAAAAGAAAGATAACTCTAATTAAAAAAAAAAAAAATTGCTATTTCACAATATTTTGCAATAAGATATTTCTTGCCATTGTGCAATACTGTGCAATTGAAAAGACTTGCTATTGCACAAAACTTAATATAATTTTAGATCCTGATTTGGACCAACTTGAAAACTGGGCCCATAATCAAAAATCTAAGTACATGTTTGGATTCAGCATATCAAAGAACCCCAAGATTTCAATTTTTGTTAAAATCAAACTAAGTTTAATTTTGGACCCTTTGGACTTTAATGTAGACCAATTTGAAAATAAGACCAAAAATGAGGAATCTACATACACAGTTAGATTTGGCATATCAAAGAACCCCATTTATTCAATTTTTGATGAAATCAAACAAAGTTTAATTTTGGACCCCGATTTGGACCAACTTGAAAACTGGGCCGATAATCAAGAATCTAAGTACATTTTTAGATTCAGCATAACAAAGAACCCAACCGATTAATTTTTTGTCAAAATCAAACGAAGTTTAATTTTGGACCCTTTGGACCTTAATGTAGACCAATTTGAAAACGGGACCAAAACTTAAGAATCTACATACACAGTTAGATTTGGCATATCAAAGAACCCGAATTATTCAATTTTGATGAAATCAAACAAAGTTTAATTTTGGACCCTTTGGGCCCCTTATTCCTAAACTGTTGGGACCAAAACTCCCAAAATCATTACCAACCTTCCTTTTATGGTCATAAACCTTGTGTTTAAATTTCATAGATTTCTATTTACTTATACTAAAGTTATGGTGCGAAAACCAAGAAAAATGCTTATTTGGGTCCCTTTTTGGCCCCTATTTCCTAAACTGTTGGGACCTCAACTCCCAAAATCAATACCAACCTTCCTTTTGTGGTCATAAACATTGTGTTTAAATTTCATTATTTTCTATTTACTTAAACTAAAGTTATTGTGCGAAAACCAAGAATAATGCTTATTTGGGCCCTTTTTTGGTCCCTAATTCCAACACTGTTGAAAACAAAACTCCCAAAATCAATCCCAACCTTTCTTTTGTGGTCATAAACCTTGTGTCAAAATTTCATAGATTTCTATTAACTTAAACTAAAGTTATAGTGCGAAAACCAAGAAAATGCTTATTTGGGCCCTTTTTGGCCCCTAATTCCTAAAATGTTGGGACCAAAACTCCCAAAATCAATACCAACCTTCCTTTTGTGGTCATAAACCTTGTGATAAAATTTTATAGATTTATATTCACTTTTACTAAAGTTAGAGTGCGAAAACTAAAAGTATTCGGACGACGACGACGACGACGACGACGACGACGACGACGCCAACGTGATAGCAATATACGACGAAATTTTTTTCAAAATTTGCGGTCGTATAAAAACTTAACATTGACCAATGAACTGTGAAAATGAGGTCAAGGTCAGATGAAACCTGCCAGACTGATATGTACCCCTTACAATTATTCTATACACCATACATAGCTGACCTACTGCTTATAGTATCTGAGAAACAATAAACAGCTGCGCTATGAGCGCATGATACGCCCGATGTCTTGTGTGGAAGTTTTATGCAATAATCATAAATAGTTTCTGAGAAAGTTTCAAGCAATAACCATATATTGTTTTTGAGACACGGCGGGACATGTGAAACCCCCAACCTTGTTTTAAAAAAAAAAAAATAAATATCACTAAAATAAAATTTTGAATCAAAACCAAAAAGTATAAAGATCTTTAGATTAATATAACAAAGAAGTGTGTCAAGTTTTAAGCAATAATCATACACTATTTTTGAGATACGGCGCGACATGTAAAAAAAAAACTCCCCTGTTTAACAAAATACTCAATAACTCCAAAATAAAGTTTTGAATCATCACCAAAAAGTATACAGATCTTTAGATTAATATAACAAAGAAGTGTGTAAAGATTTAAGCAATAATCATAAATTGGTTTTGAGATACGGCACAACATGTAAAAAAAACCTCCCCCTTTTTTACAAAATACTCAATAACTCAAAAATGAAATATTGAATCATCACCAAAAAGAAAACAGATCTTTAGATTAATATAACAAAGACATGTGTAAAGTTTTAAACAATAATCATAAATCGTTTTTGAGATATGGTGCGACATGTAAAAAAACCCTCCCCCTTTTTTACAAAATACTCAATAACTCAAAAATAATTTTTTTAATCATCACCAAAAAGTATACAGATATTAAGATTAATATAACTAAGAAGTGTTTAAAGTTTTAAGCCATAATCAAGAATCGTTTTTGAGATACGGTGCGACATGTGAAAAAAACACACCCCTGTTTTAGTTACAAAGTGCCGTAACTCAAAAAGTTTTAATTTTATTTTCACCAAAAAGTATACAGATCATTTGACGATCATAAGAAACAACTATGTTAAGTTTCATGAAATTTGGATAAGTCGTTCTCAAGTTACGGTGCAACATGTTTACGCCGGACAGACAGACGGACAGACAGACAGACAGACGGACGGACACCGGACATTTGTATACCATAATACATCCCGTCAAAATTTTGACGGGCGTATAAAAACTATATATATGCTCCATTTTGCACACCAATGAGCATAAACAAACTTCTGATTTTTTGGATTTCAATTTTTTTGCTGCTCTCAACAACGGAAACTCTTTCAATTTTATACTTAACCAAAGCTGGCCAATAACCGTCAAACCAGTTTTACTACATTTAACTGTGTCATGCCATTTTCTGATCTTTCAAATGACCATATCTCTCCTTAGTTGATCTCCGTTTTGCCATCAGCAACATATTTAAATTTGAAAAGAATTGGTAGAACATCCTGTACTTTTACATATTATTGTCAATAACAAGTGTGGAAGCAGACTAGCGTGAAAAGTATCCTGCATTCTGAGCAATAGTCAGAAAATCTCCCCTTTTTTACAAAATACTCAATAACTCAAAATAAAATTTTGAGTCATCACCAAAAAGTATACAGATCTTAAGATTAATATAACAAATAGGTATGTAAATTTTTTTAAAGCAATATTCATAAATTATTTTTGAGATACGACGCAACATGTAAAAAAAAACTCCCCGTTTTACAAAATACTCAATAACTCAAAAATGAAATTTTTAATCATCACCAAAAAGTGATAAACAGATTATAATGTAACTAAGAAGTGTGTAAAGTTTTAAGCAATAATCAAGCAATAATCAAGAATCGTGTTTGAGATACGGTGCGACATGTGAAAAAGAATCACACCACTGTTTTAGTTACAAAGTGCCGTAACTCATAAAGTTTAAATCTTATTTTTACCAAAAAGTATACAGATCATTTGACCATTATAAGAAACAACTAAATTAAGTTTCATGAAATTTATATAAGGCGTTCTCAAGTTATGGTGCGACATGTTTATGCTGAACAGACAGACAGACACCGAACATTTGTATACCATAATATGTCCCGTCCAAATTTTGATTGGTGTATAAAACTAGAGGCTCTCAAGAGCCTGTGTCGCTCACCTTGGTCTATGCGCATATAACACAATGGACACAGATTAATTCATGACAAAATTGTGTTTTGGTGATCATGATGTGTTTGTAGATCTAACTTTACTGGACATTCTTCTTGCTACAATTATCTCTATCTATAATGAACTTGGCTCAGTAATTACAGTGGAAAATATATTCTAAAAATTTGTTAAAAAATTACTATAAAGGGCAATAACTCCTTAAGGGGTGAACTGAAATTTTGGTCATGTTGACTTATTTGTAGATCTTACTTTGCTGAACATTATTGCTGTTTACAGTTTATCTCTATCTATTATAATATTCAAGATAATAACCAACAAGAGGCTGTCACAACGACAGCAAACCGGATTTAATATTAACATTTATTTGTGTCCTGGCAATATCACAAGAACCATTACTGATGAATGGTGAAAGTGAAAATCGTCAATATCAAATTTGACCTATATTTTGTCATCAGTATCAACATATTAAAATTTGAAAAGTTTAGATTGAATGGTTCATGAGTAAATTCAACAACGTGAATGGAAACGCCATTTTACGATCTTTCAAGAACCATTACTCCTGAACGGTAAAAGTCAAAATCGTCATTATTGAACTTGACCTCTATTTTGTCACCAGTAACAACATAAAAAAAATTCAAAAGCTTTGGTTGAATTGTTCATAAGAAAATGCACGGACACGACTGGAAACACCATTTTTCAATCTTTCAAGAACCATAACTCCTGAACAGTAAAAGTCAAAATCGTCATTAATAAACTTGACCTCATTTTTGTCATCAATAACAACATATTAAAATTTGGGAAGCTTTGGTAGAACAGTTCATGTGTAAATGCACGGACACAACTGGTAACTCCATTTTTAATCTGTCAAGAACCATACCTCCTGAACTGTAAAAGTCAAAATCGTCATTATTGAACTTGACCTCCATTTTGTCATCAGTAACAACATATTAAAATTTGGGAAGCTTTGGTAGAACAGTTCATGCGTAAATGCACGGACACGACTGGAAACTCCATTTTTCAATCTTTCAAGAACCATAACTCCTGAACGGTAAAAGTCAAAATCGCCATTATTGAACTTGACCTTCATTTAGTTGTCAGTAACATCATATAAAAAATTTAAAAGCTTTGGTTATACGGTTCATGTGTTAATGCACGGACAACATTTGATTGCCGCCCGCCGTTCCACCCGACCACACGCCCGCCCGCCCGCCCGCCGTACATCTCCAAATCAATAACCGACATTTTTGTCACAAAAATCCAGTTAAAAACTGCAAAATGTCCTTAAAATTACTAATTCTGGGGCAGCAACCCAACAACAGGTTGTCTGTTTTGTCTGAAAATTTCAGGGCAGATAGATCTTGACCTAATAGATTATTTTACCCCATGTCACATTTGCTCTAAATGCTTTGGTTTTAGAGTAAATTCCGTAATAAGCCAAAATCTACATTTTACCCCTATGTTCTATTTTAAGCCATGGCGGCCATCTTGGTTTGGCAGGGTCACAGTACACATTTTTAAAACTAGATACTCAAATGATGATTGTGGCTAAGTTTGGTTAAATTTGGCCAAGTAGTTTAAGATTTTTTAAAAGAATACTAAAATTTTAGAAAAAATGGTTAAAAATTGACTATAAAGGGCAATAACTCCTTAATTGGTTAACTGATCATTTTGGTCATGTTGATCTATTTGTAGATCTTACTTTGCTGAACATTATTGCTGTTTACAGTTTATCTATATCTATAATAATATTTAAGAAAATAAGCAAAAACTGCAAAATGTCCTTAAAACTACTAATTCAGTGGCTGCAACCCAACAACCGGTTGTCCGATTTGTCTGAAAATTTCAGGGCAAATAGATCTTGACCTCATAGATTATTTTACCCCCATGTCAGATTTGCTGTAAATGCTTTGGTTTTAGAGTTATAAGCCAAAATCTACATTTTACCAATATGTTCTATTTTTATTTGGTTGGTTGGCAGGGTCACGCCACACATTTTTTTTTAACTAGATACACCAAAGATGATTGTGGCTAAGTTTGGATTAATTTGGCCCAGTAGTTTCAGAGGAGAAGATTTTTGTAAAAGATTACTAAGATTTACGAAAAATGGTTAAAAATATAATATAAAGGGCAATTACTCCTAAAGGGGTCAACTGATCATTTCGGTCATGTTGACTTATTTGTAAATCTTACTCTGCTGAACATTATTGCTGTTTACAGTTTATCTCTATCTATAATAATATTCAAGATAAAAACCAAAAACAGTAAAATTTCCTTAAAATTATCATTTTAGGGGCAGCCACCAAACAACGGGTTGTCCGATTCATCTGAAAATTTCAGGGCAGATAGATCTTGACCTGATAAACAATTTAACCCTTGTCAGATTTGCTCTAAATGCTTTGGTTTTTTAGTAATAAGCCTAAAACTGCATTTTACCCCTATGTTCTATTTTTAGCCATGGTGGCAATCTTGGTTGGTTTGGCGGGTCACCGGACATAATTTTTAAACTAGATACCCCAATAATGATTGTGGCCAAGTTTGGTTAAATTTGGCCTAGTAGTTTCAGAAGGTTTTTGTAAAAGAATACTAAAATTTTAGAAAAATGGTTAAAAATTAACTATAAAGGGCAATAACTCCTAAATGGGTCAACTGACCATTTTACTTATTTGTAAATCTTACTCTGCTGAACATTATTGCGGTTTACAGTTTATCTCTATCTATAATAATATTCAAGATAACATCCAAAAACAGTTAAATTTCCCTAAAACTACCAATTTAGGGGCAGCAACCCAACAACGGGTTGTCCGATTCCTCTGAAAATTTCAGGGCAGATAGATCTTGACCTTATGAACAATTTTACTCCCAGTCAGATTTGCTCTAAATGCTTTGGTTTTTGAGTTATAAGCCAAAAACTGTGTTTTACCCCTATGTTCTATTTTTAGCCATGGCGGCCATCTTGGTTGGTTTGGCAAGTCACACCACACATTGTTTAAACAAGATACCCCAGAGATGATTGTGGCCAAGTTTGGTGTAATTTGGCCTAGCAGTTTCAGAGGAGAAGATTTTTGTAAAAGATATATAAAATTTAGGAAAAATGGTTAAAAACTGACTTTAAAGGGCAATAACTCCTAAAGGGGTCGACTGACAATTTTGGCCATGTTATCTTATTTGTAAATCTTACTTTGCTGAACATTATTGCTGTTTACAGTTTATCTCTACCTATAATAATATTCAAGATAATAATCAAAAACAGCAAAATTTCCATAAAATTACCAATTCAGGGGCAGCAACCCAACAACGGGTTCTCTGATTCATCTGAAAATGTCAGGGCAGGTAGATCTTGACCTGATAAACAGTTTTACTCACTGCAAGATTTGCTCTAAATGCTTTGGTTTGAGAGTTATCAGCCAAAAACTGTGTTTTACCATTATGTTCTATTTTTAGCCATGGTGGCCATCTTGGTAGGTTTGGCGGGTCACACCACACTTTTTTGAAACAAGATACCCCAGAGATGATTGTGGCCAAGTTTGGTGTAATTTGGCCCCAGGAGTTTCAGAGGAGAAGATTTTTGTAAAAGATATATAAAATTTAGGAAAAATGGTTAAAAACTGACTTTAAAGGGCAATAACTCTTAAAGGGGTCAACTGACAATTTTAGCCATGTTAACTTATTTGTAAATCTTACTTTGCTGAACATTATTGCTGTTTACAGTTTATCTCTACCTATAATAATATTCAAGATAATAATCGAAAACAGCAAAATTACCATAAAATTACCAATTCAGGGGCAGCAACCCAACAACGGGTTCTCTGATTCATCTGAAAATTTCAGGGCAGATAGATCTTGACCTGACAAACAGTTTTACTCCCGGTCAGATTTGCTCTAAATGCTTTGGTTTTTGAGTTTTAAGCCAAAAACTGCATTTTACCCCTATATTCTATTTTTAGCCATGGCGGCCATCTTGGCTGGTTTGGTCGGTCAAGCCACATATTTTTTTAACTAGATACATCAAACATGATTGTGGCCAAGTTTGGATTTATTTGGCCCAGTAGTTTCAGAGGAGAAGTTTTTAGTAAAAAATATATAAAATTTATATATTTGGTTAAAAATTTACTTTAAAGGGCAATAACTCCTAAAGGGGTCAACTGACCATTTTGGTCATGTTGACTTATTTGTAAATCTTACTTTGCTGAACATTATTGCTGTTTACAGTTTATCTCTATCTATAATAATAATCAAGATAATAACCAAAACAGCAAAATTTCCCCTAAAATTACCAATTCAGGGGCGGCAACCTAACAACGGATTGTCGGATTCATCTGAAAATTTTAGAGCAGATAGATCTTGACCTGATAAACAATATCACCCCATGTCAGATTTGCTCTAAATGCTTCGTTTTTTTAGTTATAAGCCAAAAACTGCATTTAACCCCTAGGTTCTATTTTTAGCCATGGCGGCCATCTTGTTTGGTTTGGCGGGTCACGCCACACATTTTTTAAACTAGATACCCCAGAGATGATTGTGGCCAAGTTTGGTGTAATTTGGCCCAGTAGTTTCAGAGGAGAAGATTTTTTAAAAAGTTAACGACGACGGATGACGACGGACGACAGACGAAAGACGACAGACGCCGGACGCCAAGTGATGAAAAAAGCTCACTTGGCCCTTCGGGCCAGGTGTGCTTAAAATGGTAAAATTTGTCATTTGAGGGCAATAAATCCTACAAGAAGTCATCTGACGGTTTTGACAAGTATAGACAATTGGCAGAGCTCAACATCCTGATCATTTTAGCTCTTATCAGATTTTCTCTTTATAATGGTTTTCAAAATTATAGACAAAGGGTCTCTTCTACTAACTTGTCTAGTCTGGGGGGCATTCACCCAATATAAGTATATATGGTTTTTTAGAAAAGTAACTCGGAATAATTCTGACAAGAGTGCACCCGCTGAAATGTCTCGCCTGCTTTACTAACCATGATTGGTTTTATGTTGATAGTCCTAAAGATAAAGTTTCACTACAAGTATCACATAAACTTAAAATTATTAATGATCCATGAAAATGAATGTCAAGGTCATATAAATCAAGTCAGAAAGACATGTACACCTTACAATCATTCCATGCATCAAATAAAGTTGACCTTATTGCTTATAGTATCTAAGAAGCAGACTTAAACAGGAAAACTAAACACTGACCAATGAACCATAAAAATGAGGTCAAGGTCAGATGAACCCTGCCAGACAGACATATACACCTTACAATCATTCCATACACCAAACATAGTTGATCTATTGCTTATAGTATACAAGAAAAAGACCAAACCATGAAAACTTAACATTGACCAATGAACCATGAAAATGAGGTCAAGTAATGACACCTGCCAGACAGACATGTAGACATTGCAATCATTCCATACACCAGATATAGTTGACCTATTGCTTATAGTATTAGAAAAACAGATCAAAACACAAAAAATTAACATTGACCAATGAACCATGAAAATGAGGTCAAGGACAAATGACACATGCCAGTCAGACATGTACACCTTACAATCATTAATCCATACACCAAATACTGTTGACATATTGCTTATAGTATTAGAAAAACAGACCAAAACACAACCAGATGCTCCGCAGGGCGTAGCTTTATACGACCGCAGAGGTTGAACCCTGAACGGTTGGGGCAAGTATGGACACAACATTCAAGCTGGATTCAGCTCTAAATAAGGATTGTGATTAAATAGTTGACACAGCATAGGTTTCTGACACAGAATGAATGTGTTCTAATGAAATTAAAATTTTTGTGTTCTCTTAGAGCAATTCACTATGCTGTTGAATATTATTCCTCTCAAAAAAATGTTTGAAGAAATTTTCTTCTTATTTATGAAATTTCAAATGAGAAAATTGAACCCAATTTTTTTAATCACATCCCCCTTTCCCTTATTCCAAAACTAATCTCAATTAAAATTTCTAATGGAGTTTGCAACAATTACTACTCATTTAAATACATCATAAAATGTTAAGATGTAAAAAAAACTGCTTGTTATCACTGAATGGTAAAGATTATTTTAATTTATCAGTTGGTAGTAAAAAGTGAATGTATATATAACAAAGATTTAAGTTGATTCTGGACAAAGAAAGATAACTCCAAATAAAAAAAATCTTACAATTAGATATTTCTTGCTTACTATTCTGGACAAAAAGAAAGATAACTCTAATTAAAAAAAAAAAAATTGCTATTTCACAATATTTTGCAATAAGATATTTCTTGCCATTGTGCAATACTGTGCAATTGAAAAGACTTGCTATTGCACAAAACTTAATATAATTTTAGATCCTGATTTGGACCAACTTGAAAACTGGGCCCATAATCAAAAATCTAAGTACATGTTTGGATTCAGCATATCAAAGAACCCCAAGATTTCAATTTTTGTTAAAATCAAACTAAGTTTAATTTTGGACCCTTTGGACTTTAATGTAGACCAATTTGAAAATAAGACCAAAAATGAGGAATCTACATACACAGTTAGATTTGGCATATCAAAGAACCCCATTTATTCAATTTTTGATGAAATCAAACAAAGTTTAATTTTGGACCCCGATTTGGACCAACTTGAAAACTGGGCCGATAATCAAGAATCTAAGTACATTTTTAGATTCAGCATAACAAAGAACCCAACCGATTAATTTTTTGTCAAAATCAAACGAAGTTTAATTTTGGACCCTTTGGACCTTAATGTAGACCAATTTGAAAACGGGACCAAAACTTAAGAATCTACATACACAGTTAGATTTGGCATATCAAAGAACCCGAATTATTCAATTTTGATGAAATCAAACAAAGTTTAATTTTGGACCCTTTGGGCCCCTTATTCATAAACTGTTGGGACCAAAACTCCCAAAATCATTACCAACCTTCCTTTTATGGTCATAAACCTTGTGTTTAAATTTCATAGATTTCTATTTACTTATACTAAAGTTATGGTGCGAAAACCAAGAAAAATGCTTATTTGGGTCCCTTTTTGGCCCCTATTTCCTAAACTGTTGGGACCTCAACTCCCAAAATCAATACCAACCTTCCTTTTGTGGTCATAAACATTGTGTTTAAATTTCATTATTTTCTATTTACTTAAACTAAAGTTATTGTGCGAAAACCAAGAATAATGCTTATTTGGGCCCTTTTTTGGTCCCTAATTCCAACACTGTTGAAAACAAAACTCCCAAAATCAATCCCAACCTTTCTTTTGTGGTCATAAACCTTTTGTCAAAATTTCATAGATTTATATTAACTTAAACTAAAGTTATAGTGCGAAAACCAAGAAAATGCTTATTTGGGCCCTTTTTGGCCCCTAATTCCTAAAATGTTGGGACCAAAACTCCCAAAATCAATACCAACCTTCCTTTTGTGGTCATAAACCTTGTGATAAAATTTTATAGATTTATATTCACTTTTACTAAAGTTAGAGTGCGAAAACTAAAAGTTTTCGGACGACGACGACGACGACGACGACGCCAACGTGATAGCAATATACGACGAAAATTTTTTCAAAATTTGCGGTCGTATAAAAACTTAACATTGACCAATGAACTGTGAAAATGAGGTCAAGGTCAGATGAAACCTGCCAGACTGATATGTACCCCTTTCAATTATTCTATACACCATACATAGCTGACCTACTGCTTATAGTATCTGAGAAACAATAAACAGCTGCGCTATGAGCGCATGATACGCCCGATGTCTTGTGTGGAAGTTTTATGCAATAATCATAAATAGTTTCTGAGAAAGTTTCAAGCAATAACCATATATTGTTTTTGAGACACGGCGGGACATGTGAAACCCCCAACCTTGTTTTAAAAAAAAAAAAACTAAATATCACTAAAATAAAATTTTGAATCAAAACCAAAAAGTATAAAGATCTTTAGATTAATATAACAAAGAAGTGTGTCAAGTTTTAAGCAATAATCATACACTATTTTTGAGATACGGCGCGACATGTAAAAAAAAACTCCCCTGTTTAACAAAATACTCAATAACTCCAAAATAAAGTTTTGAATCATCACCAAAAAGTATACAGATCTTTAGATTAATATAACAAAGAAGTGTGTAAAGATTTAAGCAATAATCATAAATTGTTTTTGAGATACGGCACAACATGTAAAAAAAACCTCCCCCTTTTTTACAAAATACTCAATAACTCAAAAATGAAATTTTGAATCATCACCAAAAAGAAAACAGATCTTTAGATTAATATAACAAAGACATGTGTAAAGTTTTAAACAATAATCATAAATCGTTTTTGAGATATGGTGCGACATGTAAAAAAACCCTCCCCCTTTTTTACAAAATACTCAATAACTCAAAAATAAAATTTTTAATCATCACCAAAAAGTATACAGATATTAAGATTAATATAACTAAGAAGTGTTTAAAGTTTTAAGCCATAATCAAGAATCGTTTTTGAGATACGGTGCGACATGTGAAAAAAACACACCCCTGTTTTAGTTACAAAGTGCCGTAACTCAAAAAGTTTTAATTTTATTTTCACCAAAAAGTATACAGATCATTTGACGATCATAAGAAACAACTATGTTAAGTTTCATGAAATTTGGATAAGTCGTTCTCAAGTTACGGTGCAACATGTTTACGCCGGACAGACAGACGGACAGACAGACAGACAGACGGACGGACACCGGACATTTGTATACCATAATACATCCCGTCAAAATTTTGACGGGCGTATAAAAACTATATATATGCTCCATGTTGCACACCAATGAGCATTAACAAACTTCTGATTTTTTGGATTTCAATTTTTTTGCTGCTCTCAACAACGGAAACTCTTTCAATTTTATACTTAACCAAAGCTGGCCAATAACCGTCAAACCAGTTTTACTACATTTAACTGTGTCATGCCATTTTCTGATCTTTCAAATGACCATATCTCTCCTTAGTTGATCTCCGTTTTGCCATCAGCAACATATTTAAATTTGAAAAGAATTGGTAGAACATCCTGTACTTTTACATATTATTGTCAATAACAAGTGTGGAAGCAGACTAGCGTGAAAAGTATCCTGCATTCTGAGCAATAGTCAGAAAATCTCCCCTTTTTTACAAAATACTCAATAACTCAAAATAAAATTTTGAGTCATCACCAAAAAGTATACAGATCTTAAGATTAATGTAACAAATAGGTATGTAAATTTTTTTAAAGCAATAATCATAAATTATTTTTGAGATACGACGCAACATGTAAAAAAAAACTCCCCGTTTTACAAAATACTCAATAACTCAAAAATGAAATTTTTAATCATCACCAAAAAGTGATAAACAGATTATAATGTAACTAAGAAGTGTGTAAAGTTTTAAGCAATAATCAAGCAATAATCAAGAATCGTGTTTGAGATACTGTGCGACATGTGAAAAAGAATCACACCACTGTTTTAGTTACAAAGTGCCGTAACTCATAAAGTTTAAATCTTATTTTTACCAAAAAGTATACAGATCATTTGACCATTATAAGAAACAACTAAATTAAGTTTCATGAAATTTATATAAGGCGTTCTCAAGTTATGGTGCGACATGTTTATGCTGAACAGACAGACAGACACCGGACATTTGTATACCATAATATGTCCCGTCCAAATTTTGATTGGTGTATAAAACTAGAGGCTCTCAAGAGCCTGTGTCGCTCACCTTGGTCTATGCGCATATAACACAATGGACACAGATTAATTCATGACAAAATTGTGTTTTGGTGATCATGATGTGTTTGTAGATCTAACTTTACTGGACATTCTTCTTGCTACAATTATCTCTATCTATAATGAACTTGGCTCAGTAATTACAGTGGAAAATATATTCTAAAAATTTGTTAAAAAATTACTATAAAGGGCAATAACTCCTTAAGGGGTGAACTGAAATTTTGGTCATGTTGACTTATTTGTAGATCTTACTTTGCTGAACATTATTGCTGTTTACAGTTTATCTCTATCTATTATAATATTCAAGATAATAACCAACAAGAGGCTGTCACAACGACAGCAAACCGGATTTAATATTAACATTTATTTGTGTCCTGGCAATATCACAAGAACCATTACTGATGAATGGTGAAAGTGAAAATCGTCAATATCAAATTTGACCTATATTTTGTCATCAGTATCAACATATTAAAATTTGAAAAGTTTAGATTGAATGGTTCATGAGTAAATTCAACAACGTGAATGGAAACGCCATTTTACGATCTTTCAAGAACCATTACTCCTGAACGGTAAAAGTCAAAATCGTCATTATTGAACTTGACCTCTATTTTGTCACCAGTAACAACATAAAAAAAATTCAAAAGCTTTGGTTGAATTGTTCATAAGAAAATGCACGGACACGACTGGAAACACCATTTTTCAATCTTTCAAGAACCATAACTCCTGAACAGTAAAAGTCAAAATCGTCATTAATAAACTTGACCTCATTTTTGTCATCAATAACAACATATTAAAATTTGGGAAGCTTTGGTAGAACAGTTCATGTGTAAATGCACGGACACAACTGGTAACTCCATTTTTAATCTGTCAAGAACCATACCTCCTGAACTGTAAAAGTCAAAATCGTCATTATTGAACTTGACCTCCATTTTGTCATCAGTAACAACATATTAAAATTTGGGAAGCTTTGGTAGAACAGTTCATGCGTAAATGCACGGACACGACTGGAAACTCCATTTTTCAATCTTTCAAGAACCATAACTCCTGAACGGTAAAAGTCAAAATTGTCATTATTGAACTTGACCTCCATTTTGTCATCAGTAACAACATATTAAAATTAAGAAGCTTTGGTAGAACAGTTCATGCGTAAATGCACGGACAACACTGGAAACTCCATTTTTTAATCTTTCAAGAACCATAACTCCTGAACGGTAAAAGTCAAAATCGCCATTATTGAACTTGACCTTCATTTAGTTGTCAGTAACATCATATAAAAAATTTAAAAGCTTTGGTTATACGGTTCATGTGTTAATGCACGGACAACATTTGATTGCCGCCCGCCGTTCCACCCGACCACACGCCCGCCCGCCCGCCCGCCGTACATCTCCAAATCAATAACCGACATTTTTGTCACAAAAATCCAGTTAAAAACTGCAAAATGTCCTTAAAATTACTAATTCTGGGGCAGCAACCCAACAACAGGTTGTCTGTTTTGTCTGAAAATTTCAGGGCAGATAGATCTTGACCTAATAGATTATTTTACCCCATGTCACATTTGCTCTAAATGCTTTGGTTTTAGAGTAAAATAAGCCAAAATCTACATTTTACCCCTATGTTCTATTTTAAGCCATGGCGGCCATCTTGGTTTGGCAGGGTCACACCACACATTTTTAAAACTAGATACTCAAATGATGATTGTGGCTAAGTTTGGTTAAATTTGGCCAAGTAGTTTAAGATTTTTTAAAAGAATACTAAAATTTTAGAAAAAATGGTTAAAAATTGACTATAAAGGGCAATAACTCCTTAATTGGTTAACTGATCATTTTGTCATGTTGATCTATTTGTAGATCTTACTTTGCTGAACATTATTGCTGTTTACAGTTTATCTATATCTATAATAATATTTAAGAAAATAAGCAAAAACTGCAAAATGTCCTTAAAACTACTAATTCAGTGGCTGCAACCCAACAACCGGTTGTCCGATTTGTCTGAAAATTTCAGGGCAAATAGATCTTGACCTCATAGATTATTTTACCCCCATGTCAGATTTGCTGTAAATGCTTTGGTTTTAGAGTTATAAGCCAAAATCTACATTTTACCAATATGTTCTATTTTTATTTGGTTGGTTGGCAGGGTCACGCCACACATTTTTTTTTAACTAGATACAACAAAGATGATTGTGGCTAAGTTTGGATTAATTTGGCCCAGTAGTTTCAGAGGAGAAGATTTTTGTAAAAGATTACTAAGATTTACGAAAAATGGTTAAAAATATAATATAAAGGACAATAACTCCTAAAGGGGTCAACTGATCATTTCGGTCATGTTGACTTATTTGTAAATCTTACTCTGCTGAACATTATTGCTGTTTACAGTTTATCTCTATCTATAATAATATTCAAGATAAAAACCAAAAACAGTAAAATTTCCTTAAAATTATCAATTTAGGGGCAGCCACCAAACAACGGGTTGTCCGATTCATCTGAAAATTTCAGGGCAGATAGATCTTGACCTGATAAACAATTTAACCCATGTCAGATTTGCTCTAAATGCTTTGGTTTTTTAGTAATAAGCCTAAAACTGCATTTTACCCCTATGTTCTATTTTTAGCCATGGTGGCAATCTTGGTTGGTTTGGCGGGTCACCGGACATAATTTTTAAACTAGATACCCCAATAATGATTGTGGCCAAGTTAGGTTAAATTTGGCCTAGTAGTTTCAGAAGGTTTTGTAAAAGAATACTAAAATTTTAGAAAAATGGTTAAAAATTAACTATAAAGGGCAATAACTCCTAAATGGGTCAACTGACCATTTTACTTATTTGTAAATCTTACTCTGCTGAACATTATTGCGGTTTACAGTTTATCTCTATCTATAATAATATTCAAGATAACATCCAAAAACAGTTAAATTTCCCTAAAACTACCAATTTAGGGGCAGCAACCCAACAACGGGTTGTCCGATTCCTCTGAAAATTTCAGGGCAGATAGATCTTAACCTGATAAACAATTTTACTCCCATGTCAGATTTGCTCTAAATGCTTTGGTTTTTGAGTTATAAGCCAAAAACTGCATTTTGCCCCTATGTTCTATTTTAAGCCATGGCGGCCATCTTGGTTTGGTTTGGCGGGTTACCGGACACCATTTTTAAACTAGATACCCCAATGATGATTGTGGCCAAGTTTAGTTAAATTTGGCCCATTAGTTTCAGAGGAGAAGGTTTTTGTAAAAGTTAACGACGACGGACGACGACGGACGACGCCGGATGCCAAGTGATGGGAAAAGCTCACTTGGCCCTATGGGCCAGGTGAGCTAAAAAAAAGAGACATCCAACAGATGAGAACACAGATTTTAAACATTAGTCTTTCACATATGCCAACATGTATATTCATGTATTAGGCAACAAGCTTGGAATTGTCAACTTACAAAAATTACTACAATGACATTGAAAACTACAGGCAACCGTTCAATTGTAATTGCTTTGTACCAAGTCTGTTTTGGTTCTCATAATCTGTAAATATCTTTTAAAGTAAGACAAGACTATTTACCTTAAGGAAGTCCATCACTTCTTCCTTCTTCCTTTTTTCCTCTTCATCATCAAAGCTGTATATGTTTACCAGATCATAAGGAGTCTTACCCTGAAATACAATCAAATAATCTTTCATTAATTATACACATATATATCTTTTATTTCAAAAACTGTATAACATTATATAATAGGTTACTGTAGCATTAATTTTACCTATGCAATGCAGAATGTTGTCTTATTTATATATACTTGAAATAAAAACCAGTGAACCTAAACCAACAACAAATATGAAGTAACATTATAAAGAGATCAATGAATAATTTTTGAGATTTTGCTGTTAAAAAAGTTATTGAATGATTGGTGTAGGGTGTTTTGGTGAAATGTGATAAAATGGTAGTTGTGATGGTAGTGTAAGATGTGTTGCTGGAGTATAATTAAATGGTAGTTGTGTTAATAGTGTATGAAGATGTGTTGGTGGAATGTGATTATATGGTAGTAAGATGTGTTGCTGGAGTATAATTGAATGGTAGTTGTGTTAATAGTGTATGATTGATGTAAGATGTGTTGGTGGAATGTGATTAGATGGTAGTTTTGTTAATAGTGTTTGATTGGTGTAGGGTGTATTGGTGGAGTATGATTAGATGGTAGTTTTGTTAATAATGTATGATTGGTGTAAGGTGTATTGGTGGAATGTCATTAAATGATAGTTTTGTTAATAGTTTATGATTGGTGTAAGGTGGTTAGTTAAATGTGACTAGATGGTAGTAAGATGTGTTGCTGGAGTATAATTAGATGGTAGTTTTGTTAGTAGTGTATGATTGGTGGAATGTGATTAGATGGTAGTTGTGATGGTAGTGTATGATTGGTGTAAGGTGTATTGTTGGAATGTCATTGATTGGTTGAAAGTATGTTGGTAGTGTATGATTGGTTGCAGGTATGTTGGTAGTGTATGATTGGTGGGAGGTATGTTGGTGGTGTATGATTAATTGCAGGTATGTTGGTAGTGTATGATTGGTGGGAGGTATGTTGGTGGTGTATGATTAATTGCAGGTATGTTGGTAGTGTATGATTGGTGGGAGGTAGGTTAGTGGAATGTGATTAGATGGTAGTAAGATGTGTTGCTGGAGTATAATTAGATGGTTGTTTTATTAATAGTGTATGATTGGTGTAAGATCTGTTGATGGAATGTGATGAGATGGTAGTTGTGTCAGTAGTGTTCGATTGGTGTTAGCTGTGTTGGTTGAGTATAATGAGATTGGAGTTTTGTCAGTAGTGTAGGATTGGTGATAGGTGTGTTGGTGGAGTATGATGAGATGGTAGTTGTGTCAGTAGTGTAGGATTGGTGATAGGTGTGTTGGTGGAGTATGACGAGATGGTAGTTGTGTCAGTAGTGTAGGATTGGTGTTAGGTGTGTTGGTGGAGTATGATGAGATGGTAGTTGTGTCAGTAGTGTATGATTGGTGTTAGGTGTGTTGGTGGAGTATGATGAGATGGTAGTTCTGTCAGTAGTGTAGGATTGGTGTTAGGTGTGTGGTGATTATAATGAGATGGTTGTTATGTCAGTAGTGTATGATTGGTGTAGGGTGTGTTGGTAGAGTATGATGAGATGGTAGTTGTGCCAGTAGTGTAGGATTGGTGTTAGGTGTGTTGGTGGAGTATGATGAGATGGTAGTTGTGTCAGTAGTGTAGGATTGGTGTTAGGTGTGTTGGTGATTATAATGAGATGGTTGTTATGTCAGTAGTGTATGATTGGTGTAGGGTGTGTTGGTAGAGTATGATGAGATGGTAGTTGTGCCAGTAGTGTTTGATTGGTGTTAGTGTTTGGTTGAGTATGATGAGATGGAGTTTTGTCAGTATGTAGGATTGGTGTTAGGTGTGTTGGTGATTATAATGAGATGGTTGTTGTGTCAGTAGTGTATGATTGGTGTAGGTGTGTTGGTAGAGTATGATGAGATGGTAGTTGTGCCAGTAGTGTATGATTGGTGTTAGCTGTGTTGGTGAGTATAATGAGATGGGAGTTTTTGTCAGTAATGTAGGATTGGTGTTAGGTGTGTTGGTGATTATAATGAGATGGTTGTTGTGTTAGTAGTGTATGATTGGTGTAGGGTGTGTTGGTAGAGTATGATGAGATGGAAGTTGTGCCAGTAGTGTATGATTGGTGTGGGTGTGTTTGTGAGTATGATGAGATGGTGTTGTGTCAGTAGTGTAGGATTGGTGTAAGGTGTTGGCGGAGTATGATGAGATGGTAATTGTGTTAGTAGTGTATGATTGGTATAGGGTGTGTTGGTGGAGTATGATGAGATGGTAGTTGTGTCAGTAGTGTATGATTGGTGTTAGTTGTGTTTGTAGATTATAAGATGGTAGTTGTGTCAGTAATGTACGATTGGTGTTAAGTGTGTTGGCAGTATGATGAGATGGTAGTTGTGTCAGTAATGTAGGATTGGTGTTAAGTGTGTTGGTGGAGTATGATGAATGGTTGTTGTGTCAGTAGTGTAGGATTGGTGTTAAGTGTGTTGGTAGAGTATGATGAGATGGTAGTTGTGTCAGTAGTGTAGGATTGGTGTTAGGTGTGTTGGTGGAGTATGATGAGATGGTAGTTGTGTCAGAAGTGTATGATTGGTGTAGGGTGTGTTGGCGGAGTATGAATGGTAGTTGTGTCAGTAGTGTAGGATTGGTGTTAGGTGTGTTGGTGATGTATGATGAGATGGTAGTTGTGTCAGTAGTGTAGGATTGGTGTAAGGTGTGTTGGTGGAGTATGATGAGATGGTAGTTGTGTCAGTAATGTAGAATTGGTGTAGGTGTGTTGGTGATGTATGATGATATGGTAGTTGTGTCAGTAGTGTAGATTGGTGTAGGTGTGTTGGTGATGTATGATGAGATGTAGTTGTGTCAGTATTGTAGATTGGTGTAGGGTGTGTTGGTAGAGTATGATGAGAGGTAGTTGTGTCAGTATGTAGGATTGGTGTAGGGTGTGTTGGTAGAGTATGATGAAATGGTAGTTGTGTCAGTAGTGTATGATTGGTGTAGGGTGTGTTGGTGGAGTATGATGAGATGTTAGTTGTGGCAGAAGTGTATGATTGGTGTAGGGTGTGTTGGTAGAGTATGATGAGATGTTTGTTGTGTCAGTAATGTAGGATTGGTGTTAGGTGTGTTGGTGATGTATGATGAGATGGTAGTTGTGTCAGTAGTGTATGATTGGTTAAGGGTATTTTGGTGGAGTATGATGAGATGGTAAGTTGTGGCAGAAGTGTAGGATTGGTGTAGGTGTGTTAGTAGAGTATGAGAGATGGTAGTTGTGTCAGTAGTGTATGATTGGTGAAGGGTGTGTTGGTGAAGTATGTTGGTGGGTATGATTTGTGAAGGTAGTTGGTTGTGTATAATTGGTTGAAGGTGTGTAAGTAGTATATGATTGGTGGAAGGCTGTTTGTAAATTTGGTAGAAGGTATGTTAGTATGTATGATTGGTAAATGGTAGTTGGTAGTGTATGATTGGTTGATAGTATGGTGGCAGCGTATGATGGTAGAAAGTAGTTGGTAGTGTATGCTTGGTGGAAAGTATGTTAGAAGTATATGATTGGTAGAAAGTCTGTTGAAAGATTATGAGTGGCAGTAGGTATGTTTGTAGAGTATGATTGGTGGAAGGTATGTTGGTAGTGTATGATTCGTGAAAGGTATGTTTGTAGTGTATGATAGGTGGAAGGTATGTTGTAGTGTATGATTGTGGAAGGTATGTTGGTAGTGTTGTGATTGTGGAAGGTATGTTGTGAGTATGAGATTGGTGGATGTATGTTGGTAGTGTATGATTATGTGTTGGTAAGGTATGTTGGTTGGTGTTATGATTGGTGGAAGGTATGTGTGGTAGTGTATGATTGGTGAAGGGTAGTGTGGTTGGTAGATTGATGAAGGTATGTTGAGTGTATATGGTAAGGATTGGTGTATGATTGGTAAAGTATTGGTATGATGATGGTGAAGTATGTTGGTAGTGTATGATTGGTGAAGGGTTGTGGTATGTAATGTTAGTTGTGAAAAGTTATGTTGGTTAGTGTTTGGTAGTATGAGAAGGTATGTTGTGGATGTAGATGGATTGGTGGAAGGTATGTTGGTATGATGATAATGAAGGTAGTGGTGTGTATGATTGGTGAAGGTATTGGTAGTATGTTGGTGGAGTATGTTAGTGGATGTATGATTGGTGGAAGATGTTGTAGTTTGGTGAGGTTTGTAGTATGATAAGGTATGTTGGTAGTGTATGATTGGTGAAGGTATGTTGGTGTGTATGATTGGGAAGGTATGTTGGTGTGTATGATTGGTGGAAGGTATGTTGGTGTGTATGATTGGTGAAGGTTGTTGGTAGTTATGATTGGGTGAAGGTATGTTTGTGTATGATTGGTGAAAGGTATGTTGGTAGTGATGATTGGTGAAGGTATGTTGGTGTGTATGATTGGTGAAGTATGTTGGTAGTGTATGATTGGGGAAGGTATGTGTAGTGTATGTTGGTGGAAAGTATGTTGGTAGAGTATGATTGGGGAAGGTATGTTGGTAGATTATGATTGGTGGAGTATGTTTGGTGTGTATGATTGTTGGAAGGTATTTGGAGTGTATGATTGGTGGAAGGTATGTTGGTAGTGTATGATTGGTGAAGGTATGTTGGTAGTGTATGATTGGTGGAAGGTATGTTGGTAGTGTATGATTGGTGGAAGGTATGTTGGTAGTGTATGATTGGTGGAAGGTATGTTGGTAGTGTATGATTGGTGGAAGGTATTTGGTAGTGTATGATTGGTGAAGGTAGTTGGTTGTGTATGATTGGTGGAAGGTATGTTGGTAGTGCATGATTGGTGGAAGGTATGTTGGTAGTGTATGATTGGTGGAAGGTATGTTGGTAGTGTATGATTGGTGGAAAGGTATGTTGGTGTGTATGATTGGTGGAAGGTATGTTGGTGTAGTATGATTGGTGAAGGTATGTTGGTAGTGTATGATTGTTGGAAGGTATGTTGGTAGTGTATGATTGGTGGAAGGTATGTTGGTGGTGTATGAATTGGTGGAAGGTATGTTGGTAGTGTATGATTGGGAAGGTATGTTGGTGTGTATGATTGGTGGAAGGTATGTTGGTAGGTTGTTGTGAAGGTTGTATGGAGTATGTTGGTAGTGATGATTGGGAAGGTATGTTGGTGTGTATGATTGGTGGAAGGTATGTTGGTGGTATGATTGGTGGAAGGTATTGTTGTTGATGATTGGGGAAGGTATGTTGTTGAGTGTATGATTGGTGTGAAAGTATGTTGGTGTGTATGAGTGTGTGGAAGGTATGTTGGTGGTGTATGATTGGTGGAAGGTATGTTGGTGTGTATGATTGGTGGAAGGTATGTTGGTAGTGTATGATTGGTGGAAGGTATGTTGGTAGTGATGATTGGTGGAAGGTATGTTGGTGGTGTATGATTGGTGGAAGGTATTTGGTGTGTATGATTGGTGAAAGGTATGTTGGTAGTGATGATTGGTGGAAGGTATGTTGGTGGTGTATGATTGGTGGAAGGTATTTGGTGTGTATGATTGGTGAAAGTATGTTGGTGTATGATTGGTGGAAGTATGTTGGTGGGTGTATGATTGGTGGAAGGTATGTTGGTAGTGTATGATTGGTGGAAGGTATATGGTGGTGTATGATTGGTGGAAGGTATTTGGTGGTGTATGATTGGTGAAGGTATGTTGGTGTGTTGGTTGTATTGGTGGAAGGTATTTGGTATGTATGATTGGTGGAAGGTAGTTGGTGGTATGTTTGGTGAAAGTATGTTGTGTGTATGATTGGTGGAAGGTATGTTTGGTGTGTTTGATTGGTGAGGTATTGTGTGGTGTATGTTGGTGAAGGTATGTTGGTGAGTGTATGATTGGTGGAAGGTATGTTGGTGGTGTATGATTGGTGGAATGGTAATGTTGGTGGTGTATGATTGGTGGATAGTATGTTGGTTTTTGATTATGTGGTAGGTGTATGATTGGTTGGTATTGTGATGTTGTTTGGTAAGTTGTTGGTGTGTATATTGGTGAATGGTATTTGGTTATATTGGTGAAGGTATGTTGGTATTGTATGATTGGTGGTAAGTATGTTGGTATGTATTGGAAGGTAGTTGTGCTGTAGATTGGTGGAAAGGTATGTTGTAGTGTTTGATTGGTCGAGGGTATGTTGGTGGTGTATGCTTGGTAGAAGGTAGGTTGGTAGTGTATGATTGGTGGAAGGTATGTTGGCAGTGTATGATTGGTGGAAGGTATGTTTGTAGTATATGATTGGTGGAGGTTGGTCGGTATGTATGATTGCTTTTTTTAAGCTTACTAATGACGTTTTTTATTTTGAGTATTTTATTGGAACATCTGTTTCTTTATTAAATGTAATGTTCTTTTCATTATTATCAAGTTGTTTTTTCTATTTCCTCTTTCTATTTTATTTTTACAAATGTGGGTTTTCCTTGGTCCTGAATATGCTTCATATTTTTTTCTTCGTCTTTTAAAATTTTGGTACTTCATTACCAACATTGTTTTTGTTTTTCATTCCTTTAAGTATTTCCCAATAATCTTTAGGTTTCTTATCAAAACTATCTGTCAACGAGTTAAATATCTTCTCTCTGTATTGTGCTTATTAAAATTTTACCATTTTTTTGGAACTTTTAACAATTCAAAATATTTCTGTTTAAGTTGATTATTTGGACATTTTTTACGTTTATTTCCAACCAAGTTTATTTTCTTTTTTTGTCTCAAAGACACAATTGTCTGACCATACCTGTTTATATTTTTTTCTCTTACTTTTAAATCTTTTTGATATTTTACAAGTAATCTTAGAGATATTTTCAAAAATATTAGTTAAATTTTCAGTTGCACCATCAACTCCTTTCTAATTTACCTCATACTCATTGAATTCAAAATATAATATATCGTGTTTAATATGCTCTGATGTAAGAGCTTTGAGAAGCAAATTTTGTGAATTTTCAGTCCATTTATAAGTTTTCAAATCTTTCCATTTTTTTTCTATATGACTTTTAAGGTCAAAAATTTGTCTTATATTACAATTTAAAGTTAACTGAATCTGTACATGATCTGACAAGTAAGTAAAATCATCAGTTTTAAAGTATTTCACTGAGGACATGAGACTATCATAATCCATTATTTGACATATAAGTCTAGTAGCTTAGGCTGTCCCCTAATAAAACTAGAGGCACTAAAGAGCCTGTGTCGCCTTGGTCTATGTGAATATTAAACAAAGGAAGCAGATGGATTCATGACACAATTGTGTTTTGGTGATGGTGATATGTTTGTACATCTTACTTTACTGAACATTCTTGCTGCTTACAATTATCACTATCTATAATGAACTTGGTCCAGTAGTTTCTGTGGAAAATGTTACCAGTAGTAAAAATTTACAAATTTTATGAAAATTGTTTAAAATTGACTATAAAGGACAATAACTCCTTAGGGAGTCCATTGACCATTTTGGTCATGTTGACTTATTTGTAAATCTTACTTTGCTGTACATTATTGGTGTTTACAGTTTATCTCTATTTATAATAATATTCAAGATAATAACCAAAAACAGCAAAATTTCATTAAAATTACCAATTCAGGGACAGCAACCCAACACCGGGTTCTCTGATTCATCTGAAAATTTCAGGGCAGATAGCTTTCGACCTGATAAACAAATTTACTCGTGTCAGATTTGCTCTAAATGCTTTGGTTTTTGAGCTATAAGCCAAAAGCTGTATTTCACCCCTATGTTCTATTTTTAGCCATGGTGGCCATCTTGGTTGGTTTGGCGGTCACGTCACACATTTTTTAAACTAGGTACCCCAGAGATGATTGTGGACAAGTTTGGATTAATTTGGCCCAGCAGTTTCAGAGAAGATTTTTGTAAAAGATATTTAAAATTACGAAAAATGGTTAAACATTGACTTTAAAGGGCAATAACTCCTAAAGGGGTCAACTGACCATTTTGGTCATGTTGACTTATTTGTAAATCTTACTTTGCTGAACATTATTGCTGTTTACAGTTTATCTCTATCTATATTAATATTCAAGATAATAACCAAAAACAGCAAAATTTCCCTAAAATCACCAATTCAGGGGCAGCAACCCAACAACATGTTATCTGATTCATCTGAAAATTTCAGGGCAGATAGATCTTGACCTGGTAAACAAATTAATCCCATTTCAGATTTGCTCTAAATGCTTTGGTTTTTGAGTTATAAGCCAAAACCTGCATTTTACCCCTATGTTCTATTTTTAGCCATGGTGGCCATCTTGGTTGGTTTGGCGGGTCACGCCACACATTTTTTAAACTAGATACCCTAGAGATGATTGTGGACAAGTTTGGATTAATTTGGCCCAGCAGTTTCAGAAGAGAAGATTTTTGTAAAAGATATTTAAAATTTACGAAAAATGGTTAAACATTGACTTTAAAGGGCAATAACTCCTAAAGGGGTCAACTGACCATTTTGGTCATGTTGACTTATTTGTAAATCTTACTTTGCTGAACATTATTGCTGTTTAAAGTTTATCTCTATCTATATTAATATTCAAGATAATAACCAAAAACAGCAAAATTTCCCTAAAATCACCAATTCAGGGGCAGCAACCCAACAACATGTTATCTGATTCATCTGAAAATTTCAGGGCAGATAGATCTTGACCTGGTAAACAAATTTACTCCTTGTCAGATTTGCTCTAAATGCTTTGGTTTTTGAGTTATAAGCCAAAAACTGCATTTTACCCCTATGTTCTATTTTTAGCCATGGTAGCCATCTTGGTTAGTTTAGCGGGTCACGCCACACATTTTTTAAACTAGATACCCTAAAGATGATTGTGGCCAAGTTTGGATTAATTTGGCCCAGCAGTTTCAGAGAAGAAGATTTTTGTAAAAGATATTTAAAATTTACAAAAATGGTTAAAAATTGACTTTAAAGGGTAATAACTCCTAAAGGGGTCAACTGACCATTTTGGTCATGTTGACTTATTTGTAAATCTTACTTTGCTGAACATTATTGCTGTTTACAGTTTATCTGTATCTATAATAATATTCAAGATAATAACCAAAAACAGCAAAATTTCCCTAAAATTACCAATTCAGGGGCAGCAACCCAACAACGGGTTGTCCGATTTATCTGAAAATTTCAGGGCAGATAGATCTTAACCTGATTAACAATTTTACCCCATGTCAGATTTGCTCTAAATGCTTTGGTTTTTGAGTTATAAGCCAAAAACTGCATTTTACCCCTATGTTCTATTTTTAGCCATGGCGGCCATCTTGGTTGGTTTGGCGGGTCACGCCACACATTTTTTTAAACAAGATACCCCAATGATGATTGTGGCCAAGTTTGGTTTAGTTTGGCCAAGTAGTTTCAGAGGAGAAGATTTTTGTAAAAGTTAACGACCACGGACTACGGATGACAAGTGATGAGAAAAGCTCACTTGGCCCTTTGAGCCAGGTGAGCTAAAAAACAATCAGTTTTAAGTGTATTAATAAAAAGGTTAGTCCCTCCATGTAAACGTTAAGCACAGACTGATTTCTTCATATTTAGTTTAACCTGGTTATTATACAGGTATTTCATCATAAAGTTGTACTTTATTATATTTTATCTGCAGCTGTTTACCCTCAACTATTGACATGTATTTGTATTTATACTGTAATTGTACTTTCTCTGTTGACTTGTATTAAGTTTTTAGAGAATAAAATATATATATCTATCTAATAAGAATAAAACTGAATGTTACCTGTTTTGATTTCACCCAAGGACTGCATCCTTGATCTGTTAACCATTTTGTTACATCAATCCGTCCATTCTCAGCAGCATGATGTAAAGCTGTTTCTCCATACTATAACAATATAAAAATTTAAACATGTTTATGGTGTGTGATAACAAAATCATGAGAGGAGTCAAACAATTTACCAAATGTAAGAAATATAACATCGGGTAAGAAAATATCCAATTATATTAGTGTATAAACTATTAAATGGTAGATTAAGATATATAAATTCAATGCATATTTTCTAATTCAGTGAAACAAAACAGGTAAAAAAATAATAAACTCTTAATTATATAAGTGTAACAAGTCAAATAATAGCAACCCTCACTTTATATAAGTCTCACAAGTATTTGTTGTCCATTTAACATGTATGATTAACAACATGATTTTATGTTGATTCAGTAGAATGATCAAAGTTAAAAAAAAACTTTTTTTCAAGAAACATTAAAACGAGTTATATTTTCTGATTCAGTACGAAGAGACAAGAAAAATAAGACCCCACTTTATATAATTCTGTCAAGTATTTGTTATTTTTAAAAGATGTTTTACATGAGATCTGTAGAATTAACATTATCCAACTAATGATGTTAACACAACTTGTTCTCATCAACTTCTCATTAAAATCAAATGTAAACAAAATAATTTTTCGTCAGGAAACAAAATAAAACCTTAACTATCTCATTCAGTTCTGTGTTACGAATAAAATGAGACCCCACTTTATATAATTCTAACAAATATTTGTTGTCCATTAAACTTGTCTGATTAACAACATGATTTTGTGTAGATTCTGTATAAAGTGATGTTTGGTCAGAGTAAGGTGATTATATCTATCATTACCCTGGTGTCTGAAGCGTCTAACTGACTGCCGTGAGTGACCAGGTAAGTCACCACCTCCAGGTGTCCTCCCACAGCGGCAAACATTAATGGTGTCCTTCCCAACTGTAATATGAACATAATAACAGACATCAACACTTGTGTCATAAACTGGACAATGTTGTGTAATAAATATAAACAAAATATATATCACATGAATCAGTGGTCAAAACTGAATAAAATGACCAGTCACACTTTTATTTCTATTCTACATAAACAACAAATAAACAACATGTTTTATTGTGAGATGTCAGAACTTCCATCAGAACTGTCAGGTTAAAAAAATAACTTTTTTCTAGAAACATAAACAATATTTATATCAATGGACTCAGCTGGACAAGACAATTAAAATGAGACCCCACTTTATATAATTCTATCAAATATTTGTTGTCCATTAAATCTGTCTGATTAACAATGATTAACATGATTAAGAAGAATGACAAAAGTGAGAAAAATTTTTTTTTTTCAGAAACATTAAAACGAGTTATATTTTCTGATTCAGTGCGAAGAGACAAGAAAAATAAGACCCCACTTTATATAATTCTGTCACGTATTTGTTATTTTAAAAGATGTTTTACATTAAATCTGTAGAATTAACATTATCTGACTAAAGATGTTAACACAACTTGTTCTCTTCAACTTCTCATTAAAATCAGATGTTTACAAAATAATTTTTATTCAAGAAACAAAATAAAACCTTAACGATCTGATTCAGTTCTGTGTTACGAATAAAATGAGACCCCACTTTATATAATTCTAACAAATATTTGTTGTCCATTAAACCTGTCTGATTAACAACATGATTTTGTGTAGATTCTGTATAAAGTGATGTTTGGTCAGAGTAAGGTGATTATATCTATCATTACCCTGGTGGATGTAGCGTCTAACTGACTGCCGTGAGTGACCAGGTAAGTTACCACCTCCAGGTGTCCTCGCATAGCCGCCAACATTAATGGTGTCCATCCACTCTGTAATATCAACATATAACAGACATCAAAACTTGTGTCATAAACTGGACAATGTTGTGTAATAAATATAAACAAAATATATATCACATGAATCAGTGGTCAAAACTGAATAAAATGACCAGTCACACTTTTCTTTATATTCTACATAAACAACAAATAAACAACAATTTTTATTTTGAGATGTCAGAACTTCCATCAGAAATGTCAGGTTAAAAAAAAAACTTTTTTCTAGAAACATAAACAATATTTATATCAATGGACTCAGCTGGACAAGACAATTAAAATGAGACCCCACTTTATATAATTCTAACAAATGTTTGTTGTCCATTAAATCTGTCTGATTAACAATGATTTCGTAGAATGATCAAAGTTAAAAAAAAATTAAAATTCAAGAAACATTAAAATGAGTTATATTTTCTGATTCAGTACGAATAAACAAGAAAAATGAGACCCCACTTTATATAATTCTGTCAAGTATTTGTTATTTTTAAAAGACATTTTACATTAGATCTGTAGAATTAACATTATCTAACTTAAGAAGTTAACACAACTCGTTCTCATCAACTTCTCATTAAAATCAGATGTTTACAAAATAATTTTTCATCAGGAAACAAAATAAAACCTTAACTATCTGATTCAGTTCTGTGTTATGAAAAAAATGAGACCCCACTTTATATAATTCTAACAAATATGTCTGATTAACAGTATTTTGTGTCGATTCAAAATAATGATCAAAGCTTAGAAATTATTTAGTGGTATTACCGTGTAAAATGTTGGTTGTCTACCAGCTGCTTCATATCATATGAGTTGTTGTGTATAAGGGTAATATAGCAATGGTGTATGTTTGTGGTGAGTATAAGGGTAATATAGCAATGGTGTATGTTTGAGGTGAGTATAAGGGTAATATAGCAATGGTGTATGTTTGTAGTGAGTATAAGGGTAATATAGCAATGGTGTATGTTTGTGGTGAGTATAAGGGTAATATAGCAATGGTGTATGTTTGTAGAGAGTATAAGGGTAATATAGCAATGGTGTATGTTTGTGGTGAGTATAAGGGTAATATAGCAATGGTGTATGTTTGTGGTGAGTATAAGATTAATATAGCAATGGTGTATGTTTGAGGTGAGTATAAGGGTGATATAGCAATGGTGTATGTTTGTGGTGAGTATAAGATTAATATAGCAATGGTGTATGTTTGAGGTGAGTATAAGGGTAATATAGCAATGGTGTATGTGTGTGGTGAGTATAAGGGTAATATAGCAATGGCGTATGTTTGTGATGTGTATAAGGGTAATATAGCAATGGTGTATGTTTGTGGTGAGTATAAGGGTAATATAGCAATGGTGTATGTTTGTGGTGAGTATAAGTATTTTTTTCAAGTTTGCATTGCCTATAAGTGTGATCTGTAACTTGTTTGTGATGAGTCTAATAATGTAATTGCTACGTCACATGTTGGTGTTGAGTATAAGAGTGTCATTGCTATGTCATATGTTGGTGTTGAGTATAAGAGTGTCATTGCTATGTCACATGTTGGTGTTGAGGTAAAGGGTGTCATTGATATGCCACAAGCTGGTGTTGAGGTAAAGAGTGTCATTGTTATGTCACATGTTGGTGTTGAGTATAAGAATGTCATTGCTATGTCACATGTTGGTGTTGAGGTAAAGAGTGTCATTGTTATGTCACATGTTGGTGTTGAGTATAAGAATGTCCTTGCTATGTCACATGTTGGTGTTGATTATAAGAGTGTCACTGCTATGTCACATGTTGGTGTTGAGTATAAGAGTGTCATTGCTAACTGACATACTGGTGTTGAGTATAAGAATGTCCTTGCTATGTCACATGTTGGTGTTGATTATAAAAGTGTCTCTGCTACGTCATATGTTGGTGTTGAGTATAAGAGTGTCATTGCTATGCCAAATGCTGGTGTTTGGGTAAAGAGTGTCATTGCTGTGTAACATGTTGGTGTTGAGGTAAAGAGTGTCATTGTTATGTCACATGTTGGTGTTGAGTATAAGAATGTCCTTGCTATGTCACATGTTGGTGTTGAGGTAAAGAGTGGTACTGCTACGCCACATCCTGGTGTTGAGTATAAGAGTGTCATTGTTATGTCACATGTTGGTATTGACTATCACAAGAAGCCCGATTTCAGTCTGAAACGGCCATTTTGGTCTGATCACATCTTGATTGACTGGATTTACCGCTAGAGAAATTCGTCCAGATATTTCAGATCGTTTAGTCGCCGTTCAGATCGATAGCCTCATCAGGTAAATCAGTTCGTTAAGGCGTATCAAGACGGAAAAGACTGAATTGTCTAGCGGGTTGTTTAGACCCGTTAAGACCGTGTCAGACCAAAACAGACCATGGATACAAAGTTACGTCAAGATGTTGTCAGACCGTGTCCAGTCGTGTTCAGATTTTAATCATTTGGACACAAAACGAGTGAAACTTTCCCATTGTTTATCAGGGTTGCTCCCCTTTTAAAAATAAAATAAAAGTTAGAAAGAAGACGGTTTATGTTAACTGAAAGTCTACCACGTCCCTTTAATCATGTTAATTAAATAAAAAAAAATCAATTTGAATTCTTACTACATCCTATTTAACATGTTTTGTATATATTTTAAAAAATAGCTCAAAGTCATACTGCTGAACAAACCGCCGCGAAATGACTAAAAAAATTCAACAGATTGCCGAAATAACATTTATTTATTGAATGTAAGCACCTGAACCTTTATATTAAAGGTTTACAAGTGATTACAATACATGTTTTTGCAATTACAGACTGTCGTGGGTGGTGAAAAATTTGTCATGTTGACGAAATAGATCATTTTTACACCCGTATTAAATAATTACGGATGTCGGCCGTGAACACACTGGCACTTGTCTCAGAAAATAAATTTCCTATATACCTTATTATAATTATAGCAGAAAAAGGCCAGTGTACCTGAAGTACATTTGAAGACCAGGTTATATATATTACATGAATACAGCATAATAAAGCTGGTTTAATTTGAATTACTATCCATTAGGGACATTTTCTGACGATAATTAATCAAATCTGACAAGTTTGATTAAAAACGGAAAATAAGCCCGTAAACGATTTAACGTTACCGTACCCTCTTTACTTGTCGCATGTCGGCATCTTCAAATTACACAAATTCGTTGACATGCCATGATGGTAGATGGACACTACAGCACAATATAAGCTGAGCTGGAAATTACAATTGGTGAGTAGAAATGAATAATATTTTAAAACATGCCTATCAGACATGAGAATAATCATTGATCCGGCCAAGAGTTTGAAGGAAAGATGTTTACATTTGTTACATTTGTGCATACAGGTATGAATTGACTTTCTAATACACCACATTCTTGTACAGTAACTTGTTCAAAGGCAAAGTAAGAATTTGGGCTTGTAAAAAAAATTATTCCTGTGATTGGACCCCCCCCCCCCCCCTTTTTGGAAGATCAATGCATGATTTGAAAAAGGTACATTATAAACTATGGTTTAAATCCTCCCTTATAAAAAGGGCTGGATACACACCTGTTTATTGCCTAAACCATTGTGTGTATTCACAATGGTTTGGTTGGGGGGAGGGGGGCCTATTACCAGACCTAACCCCCTGATGGAGTAACCCTAGTCCAAATAATTATGACGTCTGGCAAGGCTATTTTATTTTTTTCTGAGACGCCTTCCTAGGACATGTAGGACGTTGTAGGAAGGCGTCCCAAAAAAAAATTTAAATAGCCTTGCCAAACGTCATAATTATTTGGACTAGAGTAACCCTACATATTCATATTTATTGTATGTTTAATAATGTATTGATAACTGTCACGTCCTAAAATTTGCATGAAATATCTGTCACTGGATTTTTTATAATTCATAACCAACCAATCTTCACATGTATGTTACAATGATGATGCACCTATTTATATAGCCACTGGTGGGTGATGTACAATAATTATAATTTATCACATATTTGTTATGAATACCTTCAAGGCTTGGGTTTGCATATGCAATAACCTCTAAATTGCCGGGGGCAAAAAAAAGAGTATATTGATATTGTGCCCTGATTCCAAATGATGTGACAGCATTGCGTCCTTAACGACAATTTTTTACACTTTTGTGATAAGAAATTTAAGATAATTTTCCAGGCATGTTTCATTAAATTGCAGGCGCGGATCCAGAGGGGGGTTCCAGGGGTTGGAACCCTTTCTCTTTTTGAGGATCAATGCATTTGAATTGGGACATGTAATTGGAACCACCTTTGTCCTGGTTTTCAAAATGGCTGGACTCTCCCCTGAATTGTTATCAATGATTTGTTTTGCTCTAAATTTTGTAGAACTTAAATATAACATGTTATAATCTATGCATACCATTGCTTTGTCATGTATGTAGTAATATTCTACAAATTCTATTTTGAAATAAAAAAGTATTATTAAAAGAATTTGTTGAATTATTATTACTACAAATATCACAAATCAAATACATGTAGTTACTGTAAATTCAGAAATTATTGCTTGCAAATTATTGCGAATTTTTCATTTTAGACTTAAATGCGATTTTAATTTTTACGATTTTGTGAAAAATCCTGTTTAATTCATATAAAATATCACAAAATGTGCGTTTAAGTTATTGCGTTTACAACTCAGTCGCATTTTTCGCAATAATAAAAACCTCACATTAATTTCTGAATTGACAGTAGTATATAAAATAGTATTAATGCTATTGACTTATTTAATTTTATACATGTTATCTATAGAAGTCGCATGTAATACAAGTTATAAATACTTAATTCTTAATGTAAATTTTTTTTGTAGATAAGATATCACATTGGTTTGAGCATGATTCCCAGCAAGATTATGAAGGGGCATATATATCATATATACATAGGAAATATATAGTGTCACTAAATTACTCTCATACGGTACCTCACCTCTGTAGCTGTAAATTGCGAAACGGTGGATTCATTCATAATTTTGAGTTACTTATTGCAATTGGAAATAACGTTGATAAAGCTAACAGCATTATGCCATGATGTTGATGGGATGTTCTGATTGGACAAAAAGGAAATTGTGAATTGAACAAATAGCAAACTTGAAATTCATAGGAAAAAAAGTAGGAAATTGGAATAATGAAAATTCATAGTTTCAGTGATTATCTTACAATCATCATGATCATTGTCAATACTACAAGTGCATCATCATGATCATATATATCTGAATTCACCTTGGATAATTATACATTTAAAATAAGAATTTGGATATAATAAGAATTTCTGTGCTGGCGTTGCTACTGTTGGCTTCATGTACCACCAGCTGGGAGTGTTAAACCTTTTTGACCTTTCGTGAGGGTCTGTCACGGTCCGTCACAATTGGTTAGTGTCATATATGCATGATTATGGAAGTTTCACCAACCTAGACAAGCTTTACAGCCCTGGCTTGGTTGTTGGTTGCACTTAGAGTCAAATGACAGCTTGCTCAGCTGTATACATTTGTAGTTCAAATAGTCTGAATGAATCTACATGTATGGTGACAATCTTCTAAATTACTGTTCATTCTGAAACTGGCATTTTATACTAGTACATGTAGTAGTCGAACATATTAAACAATACATGTACTTCAAAGTATCAATTTATTTTGTCTCGCCTTACATGAAAGTCATGAAAGTTGGTTGTATATATGCAAGAAATATGTATTACAGTCTTGGGGTGATGATGTAAGCTATTTTTAATAGAGCTTTACATTTATAAAAGCTAAAAGAGCTGGTTCAGGGAATGAGTGTAAAATATACTGTTACATTTTATTACATGTAATTGGATACATTTTATTGTATATGAGTACCTTGCAAGGTCTACTTGTCTATCAGGTTAGGTTGACCTGACCTTAATTTTATTTCATGGATAATCTAAGTGATTTAGGTTATTTCAGTTTAATACAATGTTAACATGGTTAGGTTTGCTTCTCAGATACTTCGTAATGAAATTAGAGACTGGAAATGGGGAATGTGCCAATAAGACAACAACCTGACTACAGAGCAGACAACAGCAGAAGGTCATCAATGTTTGAATTGTTTCTCAGAAGCTGTAAGATACATTGAACATGTTGGAAACAAACATAATTTTTGTTTTGCCTAAGGAGATATGGTATCAGGGGTGAATCCAGCCATTTAAAAAAGGGGGGGTTCCCAACCCAAGACAAAAGGGGGGGTTCCAACTATATGTCCCCATTCCATGATCGTCCAAAAAAGGGGGGTTCCAACCCCCTGAACCCTCCCCCTGGATCCACCACTGGGTATGAATTTTGATGAGACGACTTGCATTACTTAAACTATAAACCATGTAGACCAAGTGATTTTCTTTTTAGTCACTATATAATAGGTCACTGCACACCCTTCAGCAAAGACCAAAAACTTAAACTTCATGATGAGCACCCTATAAATGGCTCTGCTTGGAAAGAGCTAGGCTTCTAACAGAGTTAATGTAAAAAATTCAGACGAGAACCCAACAGTGATGACAACTTGATTTATACTAGTATACATGAGCTACAAACAAACAAATATGTGATAAACAGCAATCAACAAAAACACTACAGACAAAAAATTAAGGGGAGACTATTTAAATATAAAAAAGAAGATGTGGTATGATTGCCAATGAGACAACTCTCCACAAAAGACCAAAATGACACAAACATTAACAATTATAGGTCACCGTACAGCTTTCAACAATGAGCAAAGCCCATACCGCCTAGTCAGCTATAAAAGGCCCCGATAAGAAAAAGTAAAACGATTCAAACGAGAAAACTGACGGCCTTATTTATGAAAACAAATGAACAAAAACAAATATGTAACCAAGGATTTGTATAGTGTCTCACTATACAAATCCTTGATGTAACACAAAAACAAACGACAACCACTTAATAACAGGCTCCTGACTTGGGTTTATTTACTTTAATGTAAAGTAAATAAAATTAACTAATGTCTTGTACAAGTATTACGCTGACGTTCCGTGAAAATTGTTTTCAAAAATCTAATTTGTCCATAATTCTTTTATGTAATAAACTTATTTAAATAAATTCAGACTTCACCTGTCTGATCACCAGCATGGCTAAAGGTATTACTCCCAGATGTATTGGCAGGTGACACCTCCAGGTATTCAAGCGATTTCCTGTCGGACTTGCAAGTTCATGCATCATTTCACTTCTGTCAGTGTACACGACCGAAAACTTGAATCTTTCCATTTTAAACTTTCATGTGCATAGGTAATCATTTGATAATATACATCTCTGTCCTGCGTGTCCGATAGTGATACACTAGTCATTACTGTTTATAAATAACATTTCTGGTGTAAAGAATATTATTCATAAAAATTTAAATAATTCCAAAAAAGAGATATGATAAAATAAAAATTTGCTTACACATTTTTCCAATGGTAAATTTGGGGAAATGTAAGTACTCGTCAAAAGTAAAGGCCAGTTTGAAACATACAAGAAAAATTGATTTAACAAAAATATATATATATACGCACTTAACGACCATTCTTTTATACGCCTTGATAGTTACGGAACTATAGATAGTTGCAATTTAAAATTGTATACATTTCTACATTGAACATAAGAAAGAAATAAAATTGAGAATGGAAATGGGGAATGTATCGAAGAGGAAGCGGAAGGTCACCAACAGGTCTTCAATGCAATGTAACGAGAAATTCCCGCTCCTGGAGGTGTCCTTTAGCTGGCCCCTAAACAAATATATACAAGTTCAGTGATAATGAACACCATACTAATTTCCAAATTGTACACAAGAAACTTAAATTTAATAATACAAGACTAACAAAGACCAGAGGCTTCTGACTTGGGACAGGCGCAAAAAATGCGGCGGGGTTAAACATGTTTATGAGATCTCAACCCTCCCCTATACCTCTAGCCAATGTAGTAAAGTAAACGCATAACAATACGTACATTTAAAATTCATTCAATTCAAGAAAAGTCCGAGTCTGATGTCAGAATATGTAACCAATGAAAATAAGCAAAATGACAATTAAACATAAATAAACATGCAATTTGCCCCCTCCCTTTTTGGGAAAAAAATTGGTTGCTTATATAGGGAATCACTGAACCGTGACTGGAGCGGTCCCTCTCTCAGGTCAGTCAGTGGGCCATCACTTACGAAAATTCCTGGATCCGCCACTGAGCATGTTATCATGGGATGTCGATGGACTATTGTATACCAAAAGAAGAAGAAGAGAACCAATTTGAATTAAAAACAGGTCGATATTTAACCTGCTCTGGTTAGTCGAAGTAATGGACAAAGTGAAATCACAGATTTCTATTTAAATAAACTTGTTCTCGAACAAAGGAAGGAATTCGTCATCACAATTGTTGGGTATAATGTATTATAATGTGAACATCGTTCTTTCTGAAGTACTGTATGCCAAATTTTCTGTTCCAACATGCACGTTATATATATGCTACTGGACGTCCCAAGAGAATTTTCTGTTCCGACATGCATGTTACCAAGAGATGTGAATATTTTCTTGGAAAAGTATTCAGTAACAAAGTTTCAAATTAATATCGGGATTTATTTTCTTTCTTGATATATTCAGTAACAGCAAAAAGAATAACTTGACTGCTTGTCCGCTAAATTGGGCTGTTCTTGCCAGATAAAAGACTTATAGTTATATAACTCGAAAACCTTTTAATTTGTATTTTTTTTTTTTATTTATTTTCATCACTAGATAGCTGAAATTTATTGGGAAACTTGCATTTCGGGCATATTCTTTGCTTCTTAGCTCGAATTAAAGAGTGTTATAAACTTTTTCAAATGTTGAATACGCAACCAACAAATGGAAGTTTTTAACGACCTTGACTGGCTATATAGCCCTTGCACGGTCGGCCCTGGCTTGCGCCTTTTTGGGCATTAAATAATTTAATATGTTTACCATGTGGTAATTTAAATAATTTAGAATGATAAGAAAGTTTAATAAAAACAAAAATTTAAAAAGCAAAAATTTGGATAAATAAATGAATAAAAAAAGTAAAAAATTTAAGATTAAGTAAATAATAAAATAATAAATGAATATAATACGCAACCAAATCTCCAAGTATTATTTATGTTTCTGGTAAAGGCGTTTGATTGGGTATTAGTTTGAGGTAGGCGTGTTTTCGGAAACATTCCTACAATCAGACCTATTTGACATACATGTGTGCGCTGATGCGTGTACACTGGCTATTGTAACGGCACGTGTGACTGTCTCATATCGAAATCTGTCGAGCGTGACCAATGTTTATTGTAGAATTTTTTGTCATGTGGTCAAATTATTTGACATACAAGTTTTAAATTTGCATTTTGAAAGATTATTTTCGGAAGTTGTCCCGTATATACTATTCTAAAGTGTTAGAGAAAAAAACAAGACTTTAAAGGAAAGATACATATCAACGGAGAATATAACCTGAGAAAACTATACTAGTCTACTAGCATAATAGTCAAAGATATAAAACATGTGTTATATGGCTCTGATATTAAATTTAACGTGTTCTGGAAAATTTTGACAAAATATAATTGCACGAATTTTTAATCGATCGCTGACCTTTAATTCTAGAAGTGACTTGTGACTGTTATAAACATGCAGAGACAATTCTATGCATTATGGTTTAAGTTTACAATGAACACACTATAGTTATACATTTTCCTTTTAAATATCAAATAGACAATCACCTTTCGGATAGACTTGCTTTTTCTTTATATTCGTAAAAATTATCATTCGTCCATTTAGAGACATAAATTACAAGTTATATATGTCTCTGGTTTATTATATTTGATTACTTCAAAAATGCTTCAAAATACTATGAGCCTGTATTGGGGTCCCAACCGATCACACAAAAAAAGGGGCGAGTTCCAACTATATGTCCCCGTTCAAATGCATTGATCGTCTTATAAGTTTATGACTCAACGGTTTCCTCCAACAATATGGTTTGATAAATTTCTTTCGAAGTTCATTACTTTTCACATACTAAAATAAAATGATATTCATCTTCAATTACTTGTTTATCACACATAATACAAAATCTCGGATATGTCTCAATATTATAAAATCGACAAGTTTCTATATTCAAACAGTGAGCAGATATATGCGGTATTTACAAATGAATGGTTTTATAAATATAATTTACAGCATGATCTTAATAAAATTGTTGGGGTCAAATACATCTATGCAACATACATTCAGGCGAGTCTTCAAAAAATAGTACATTTCACTATTAAAGCTACCGTTTAATCTATCTTTGAATTCAAATTAAAACAAATTCACTTTTTTACACCCTGATGTAACCGTATTTTTAAAGTGTTGTCATCCGTATCAATAAATTGTTTAATAAAATTGAAGTGCATGAGTATTATTAATGTCTAGGATAAGTGTGAGATTTCTCTGTTGATGGGAATAAACAAAATTTAGCTGAATTTGTATTATTTAAATTAATGAAAAGGCAAGCTAGTGTGTGTTTGAAATGATATTGTTGAAATGGATTTATAGCATGAAAAATGTGTGTAACTGATTTTGCGTTGACTTGGACTGCGAATTTGAAAATAATATATTTGTGAAATCACATTCTACAAGATGACATATTTTGTAAGTACGTTTAATATACTCTATAACCTTTCATTCTAATTATAGTATCTTTGAAATGCATTTTATAGCGGACTATGCGGTATGGGCTTTGCTCATTGTTGACGGCCGTACGGTGACATATAGTTGTTAATGTCTGTGTAATTTTGGTTTCTTTTGGACAGTTGTCTCATTCGCAATCATACCACATCTTCTCTTTTATATTTATATAGCTATTACTTGCAACTGCCACATGTACATGTTCTAGACTCGTGTCGCTGAAAGAGGTCTCCTTTCAAGTTTGAAAATAGGTGGAAAAAAGCCACACCCACTTATAAGATATATACATGCTCTCAGTCTGACTGTTGCATTTTGAACAAACGAGTGAAAGTCCAGCGCCATGTAGAACAAAATAGTTTCAACATTCATTTATCATTAGCATGATCTTGACCTGCATGGATATATGCATTTAACTTGCAACTGTACGGTTAAACAAACCGGTTATTGATGGCTGCACAAAAATCTTTAACCTCAGACAAAACATGAAATTAACTGTTCAGGAAAAACGAAGTCCATCTAGTAGTAAAATACGGAAAAATGAAAATAAATATATGCAAAATTTTCCCCTGGATACTGTGTTTTGGACATAAAGAAGCCAATGTCCCAATTTCCCGAAATTCCATTATGTTTGACAACGATTTTGATGTAAAACAAAACTTTAACCACAGACTGAACCTAAATGCTGAATTAGTCGGCGTGAATGCTGATGACGGAACCTTTATTTTTTACCAATTAATTAAATGAAATTGCGCCATATTTACCTGTAAATATTTTTTTACCTATAGCAAAAGAAAAGCAAATGGTATGTTGTCAGAGCTACCTTAAAAAAATAATAAATCCAGAGCTCTTCAAAATTGAAGAAGAAAACTAAGAAAAGAAAGATTTAAAATATGTGCGTCAGTAAATGTATATAGAGAGAAGAAAACTTCACCGGCTTTTAAAATTTCTGTGTACAATTTCAGAGGAAGTTTTTGCTGGTATCTATAAAATTTGTCCAAAATATTTCAAACAACTTTATACTATACATGCATGGCTTCAAGATAGGACATTATATATGTGTCTATTCTCAACTACAAATACCAGCCTTTAGTTCAATGATGTACAGATACATTTTAAGGTGTAACTGTGTATATTTATACAAGTGAACGTTTTAATTCAGCATACTTTTTGTTATTAAAATGACTTTAACTCCGCCAGTCGGTAAACTGCCGATCCCGAGCCCGGATAAAGAAGGAGGGAAGTCAATCATTTAGTTATTTTATATAAATAAAAAAAAAATTGGCGCAATTAGATGATTATTTTATTGGCGCAAATGATACCTATAGTTTTGAAAATTAAGTGGCGCCAAAGAAGTATTGGCGCAATTAAGTTGTGGCGCAAATGAGTTACTTTTTGGCACAAATAGATATCGCCCGAAATAATAGCTTAAACACTTTCAAACTATTCTATTAATCTCTCCATGCCATATGGCATAGGTTATGATTAGCCCTCGGGGAAAAACAGTCAAATGAATAGATAATTATTACAAGTACGTGTATTCCCGACAAACAATGACAATTACCAAATTCGTTCATTACGTGTAAATGAATGCATTTTGTAAAAACATTAAATCTGTATTTATATAACTGTACAAATCACCCATGCAGAAACATATATACACATGGAAAAAAGTATTGCAACACCTTAATTTTTTAAAACATGAAAAATTAGTCTCTTATTTTGGATGGAATATGATAAAATATTTGTAAAATAATATTGAAACGTAGTTAATGATAACATTGGCTTTAAATCGAACAAAAAATGTATGAAAAAAAAAGGTTTTTTCGAACTAAACTTTTTATAACAAAATGAAGTGTTTTTTGTACAAAAAAATGCATTTTACAAGTTTTACTGTAGACGAACTTTACAATGTCAGACATTTCAAAATTAATCTTTAGAAGATTGTTCACATCATGGTTGGTCGTTATACGCCAAAGAATTAGTACTTTGAGCGCAGCTTCCATTCAATACGACGAAAGCAAGCGATCCATGGTAAAAAAGACATTTAAAGGGCACATATTTATCTTTCGTCTGACAGCACGTATACACCGCAGTTACCGTGAATTATATAAACATATAAACAAAAAAATAACATTATTTTTTAAGACAAAACAGAGAAAAGAACTGATAAGTGCGGATATTCCATGCGCCTTGCCTCCTTTATGTTTCGATATTTTAGAAATTAATTATTCTTTTATCTATTATAACACGTGAAAACTACACCGGTGAGTTCCATATATGTCTTCAACTTACAGCTGGTCCTGAAAATGCATGAAATATTTGCCACTGGACTTTTAACAACCAACAATCAATCACACTACAACTTAAAGTATATATAGTAGTGAAATACAAAATGAATATTATAATGATACAATTAGCAAAATAAATAGAATACAAATACACACTACTTTATTTAACTGACATAATTTAAAGGAATACTCTGTAAACTATATAAGTAGAGAAGCGAAAAGTTTCTTTTGAATACTTAACAAACTTCCGAACAGTTCATGTTTTTTTGCTCAATTTAAAATCTTGAAAACATAAGCATGTATATTAAAAACTGACGATCAGACATCACTAATACGTGTATACACAAATTCATTAATTCTTTATTAACGTTTAGCCCTACGGCACCTTTCTATTAAGAATGATGATGAGAGTAATTGTAATATATAATAGGCATGTACTTTCTTACGTTACGGATCATTGATTTTGTTACCTGTTGACCGGTTGATTACTAGCACGTGCCATCGAACTCAACCATTTTAACTAAAATAGATTTTGTTTAAGTTAAAGCCATATGTATACTAGGCACAGTATACCTATCATATGGATTAGAAAATGCATATTATACGGTGACACTTTAACACTGTCCCGACAGAGACTGAATGAACGCAGTATGATGATCAGGTTTCGGGATCCGAGAAGTCTTTTTTCGAATTTCCGGATATCGGGAATATTTTTTTCCAACTTAAATAGAGTAAATCGCACTAAAAAAAATAAACATGCAAACAAATAGCAACAGCTTCAACGGTTAACTAGGACATATATCAACAGAAAACGAATTAAAGCAAATGTCATACATAAAACAAAAATATGCATGTGTTAATTTGCCTCGCTGCATTTCTGTGGATCCTTAACTTTTTTAGGTTACGTTTAGGATTTTCCGTTACTAATCTTCAAATACGAAAAACATTTTCACCGGTGTTCACAAGGTTTATGGCATACACTCTGGTGTGTATACAATTAACATACGTCCTTGCATTTAATTACCAATATATATTTATATAAACTAACATTTATTAAAAAATAAACAACATATATAGACGAATAATTTATTAGTTCCTCGACAAAACAAGAAAAGAAATAAAGAATCAACAGAAGATTTTTTTTTTTTTTAATTAATAAAAATATACTTCAAACAAATCCTAATATTGAAAAACATATATACATATTAATCTAAAATGCATTATCGAGTAGAAGGGGCGCAACTCGTGTTATCAAACCGGTATACTGAACGGATCTAAACAGGGTCTGAACATTTTGAACGTAATTTTGTATCCATGGTCTGTTTTGGTCTGACGCGGTCTTAACGGGTCTAAACAACCCGCTAGACGATTCAGTCTTTTGCGTCTTGACATGTCTTAACGAACTGATTTACCTGATGAGGCTATCGATCTGAACGGCGACTTAACGATCTGAAATATCTGGACGAATTTCTCTAGCGGTAAATCCAATCAATCAAGATGTGATCAGACCAAAATGACCGTTTCAGACTGAAATCGGGCTACTAGTGTATAAGAGTGTCATTGTTATGTCACATGTTGGTGCTGAGTATACTAGTGTCGCTGCTACGCCACATGTTGGTGTTGAGTATAAGAATGTCATTGCTACGTCACATGTTGGTGTTGAGTATAATAGTGTATCTGCTACGTCATATGTTGGTGTTGAGTATAAGAATGTCATTGCTATGCCACATGCTGGTGTTGACTATAAGAGTGTCATTGCTATGTCACATGTTGGTGTTGAGTAAAATAGTGTCATTGCTATGTCACATGTTGGAGTTGACTATAAGAGTGTCATTGCTATGTCACATGTTGGTGTTGAGTATAAGAGTGTCATTGCTAAGTGACATGTTGATGTTGAGGTAAAGAGTGACATTGCTAAGTGACATGTTGATGTTGAGGTAAAGAGTGGTACTGCTATGCCACATGCTGGTGTTGAATATAAGAGTGTCAGTGATATGTCACATGTTGGTGTTGAGTATAAGAATGTCATTGCTATGCCACATGCTGGTGTTGACTATAAGAGTGTCATTGCTATGTCACATGTTGGTGTTGAGGTATAGTGTCATTGTTATGTCACATGTTGGTGTTGAGTATAAGAGTGTCATTGCTAAGTGACATGTTGATGTTGAGGTAAAGAGTGGTACTGCTATGCCACATGCTTGTGTTTAATATAAGAGTGTCAGTGATATGTCACATGTTGGTGTTGAGTATAAGAATGTCATTGCTATGTCACATGTTGGTGTTGAGTATAAGAGTGTTATTGCTACGTCACATGTTGGTGTTGAGTATAAGAGTGTCATTGCTATGTCACATGTTGGTATTGAGTATAAGAGTGTCACTGCTATGTCACATGTTGGTGTTGAGTATAATAGTGTCATTGCTAAGTGACATGTTGATGTTGAGGTAAAGAGTGGTACTGCTATGTTACATGTTGGTGTTGAGTATAAGATTGTCATTGCTATGTCATATGTTGGTGTTGAGTATAAGAGTGTCATTGCTATGTCACATGTTGGTGTTGAGGTAGAGTGTCATTGCTATGTCACATGTTGGTGATGAGCATAAGAATGTCACTGCTGTGTCACATGTTGGTGATGAGTAAAAGAGTGTCATTGTTATGTCACATGTTGTGTTGACTATAAGATTGTCATTGCTATGTCACAGGTTTGTGTTGAGTAAAGAGTGTCATTGTTGTCACATTGTTGATAAATTATGTCACATGTTGGTGTTGAGTATAAGATGTCATTGCTATGTCACATGTTGGTGTTGAGTATAGAGTGTCATTGCTTGTCAACATGTTGGTGTTGAGGTAAAGAGTGTCATTGCTATGTCAACATGTTGGTGTTGAGTAAAAGAGTGTCATTGCTATGTCAACATGTTGGTGTTGAGTATAAGAATGTCATTGCTATGTCACATGTTGGTGTTGAGTATAAGAATGTCATTGCTATGTCACATGTTGGTGTTGACTATAAGAGTGTCATTGCTATGTCACATGTTGGTGTTGACTATAAGAGTGTCATTGCTATGTCACATGTTGGTGTTGAGTATAAGAGTGTCATTGTTATGTCACATGTTGGTGTTGAGTATAAGAGTGTCATTGTATGTCACATGTTGGTGTTGAGTATAAGAGTGTCATTGCTATGTCACATGTTGGTGTTGATATAAGATGTCACTGCTATGTCATATGTTGGTGTTGAGTATAAGAGTGTCATTGCTATGTCACATGTTGGTGTTGGTATAAGAGTGTCATTGCTATGTCACATGTTGGTGTTGAGGTAAAGAGTGTCATTGCTATGTCAACATGTTGGTGTTGAGGTAAAGATGTCATTGCTGTAGTCAACATGTTGGTGTTGAGTATAAGAGTGTCATTGCTATGTCACATGTTGGTGTTGAGTATAAGATGTCATTGCTATGTCACATGTTGGTGTTGATATCAAGAGTGTCATTGCTATGTCACATGTTGGTGTTGATAATAAGAGTGTCATTGCTATGTCAATGTTGGTGTTGATATAAGAGTGTCATTGCTATGTCAAATGTTGGTGTTGAGGTAAAGAGTGTCATTGCTATGTCAAATGTTGGTGTTGAGGTAAAGAGTGTCATTGCTAGTCACATGTTGGTGTTGAGTAAAGAGTGTCATTGTTATGTCAAATGTTGGTGTTGAGTATAAGAGTGTCCATTGCTATGTCACATGTTGGTGTTGATATAAGAGTGTCATTGATGTCACATGTTGTGTTGACTATAAGAGTGTCATTGATGTCACATGTCAGTGTTGACTATAAGAGTGTCATTGCGATGTCACATGTCAGTGGTTGACTAAAGAGTGTCATTGTTATGTCACATGTTGGTATTGACTATAAGAGTGTCATTGTTATGTCACATGTTGGTGCTGAGTATATAGTGTCGCTGCTACGCCACATGTTGGTGTTGACTATAAGAGTGTCATTGCTATGCCACATGCTGGTGTTGACTATAAGAGTGTCATTGCTACGTCACATGTTGGTGTTGAGTATATATAGTGTCATTGCTACGCCACATGTTGGTGTTGAGTATAAGAATGTCATTGCTATGCCACATGCTGGTGTTGACTATAAGAGTGTCATTGCTATGTCACATGTTGTGTTGAGTATAAGAGTGTCATTGCTAGTCACATGTTGGAGTTGACTATAAGAGTGTCATTGCTATGTCACATGTTGGTGTTGAGGTATAGTGTCATTGTTATGTCACATGTTGTTGTTGAGTATAAGAGTGTCATTGCTAAGTGACATGTTGATGTTGAGTAAAGAGTGGTACTGCTATGCCACATGCTGGTGTTGAATATAAGAGTGTCAGTGATATGTCACATGTTGGTGTTGAGTATAAGAGTGTCATTGCTATGTCACATGTTGGTATTGAGTATAAGAGTGTCACTGCTATGTCACATGTTGGTGTTGAGTATAAGAGTGTCATTGCTAAGTGACATGTTGATGTTGAGGTAAAGAGTGTCATTGTTATGTCACATGTTGGTGTTCAGGTAAAGAGTGGTACTGCTACGCCATATCCTGGTGTTGAGTATAAGATTGTCATTGCTATGTCATATGTTGGTGTTGAGTATACGAGTGTCATTGCTATGTCACATGTTGGTGTTGAGGTAGAGTGTCATTGCTATGTCACATGTTGGTGATGAGCATAAGAATGTCACTGCTGTGTCACATGTTGGTGATGAGTAAAAGAGTGTCATTGCTATGTCAGATGTTAGTATTGACTATCAGGGTGTCATTGCTAATAGACATGTTGGTGTTGATTATAAGAGTGTCATTGCTAAGTGACATGTTGGTGCTGACTATAAGAGTGTTGTTGCTATGTCATATGTTGGTGTTGACTAAAAGTGTGTCATTGCTAAGTGACATGTTGGTATTGAGTATAAGAGTGTCATTGCTTTGTCATATGTTGGTGTTGAGGTATAGTGTCATTGCTATGTCACATGTTGGTGTTGACTATAATAGTGTCATTGCTATGTCACATGTTGGTGTTCACTATAAGAGTGTCATTGCTATGTCACATGTTGGTGTTGAGTATAAGAGTGTCATTGTTATGTCACATGTTGGTGTTGACTATAAGAGTGTCATTGCTTTGTCACATGTCAGTGTTTACTATAAGAGTGACATATTGGTGTTGACTATAAGAGTGTCATTGCTATGTCACATGTTGGTGTTGTGTATATGAGTGTCATTGTTATGTCACGTGTTAGTGTTGACTATAAGAGTGTCATTGCTATGTCACATGTTGGTGTTGAGCATATGAGTGTCATTGCTATGTCACATGCTAGTGTTGACTATAAGAGTGTCTTGCTAAGTGACATGTTGAGGTTAACTATAAGAGTATCATTGCTATGTCACATGCTGGTTTTGAGCATATGAGTATCATTGCTATGTCACATGTTGGTGTTGACTATAAGAGTGTCATTGCTATGTCACATGTTGGTGTTGAGCATATGAGTGTCATTGCTATGTCACATGTTGGTGTTGACTATAAGAGTGAAATTGCTAAGTGACATGTTGGTGTTGACTATAAGAGTGTCATTGCTATGTCACATGTTGGTGTTGAGCATATGAGTGTCATTGCTATGTCACATGTTGGTGTTGACTATAAGAGTGTCATTGCTATGTCACATGTTGGTGTTGAGGTAAAGAGTGTAATTGATATGTCACAAGTTGGTGTTGAGGTCAAGAGTGTCATTGCTATGTCACATGTTGGTGTTGACTATAAGAGTGTCATTGCTTTGTCACATGTTGGTGTTGACTATAAGACTGTCATAGCTACGCCACATGTTGGTGTTGAATATAAGTGCCATTGCTATACAAATGTATTTTAAATGTAATAATTGAATTTAACAAGCTACATTTTTACAGTTTTAACAGTTTATACCAAAAACAGTGACTACCAAGAAGGAGTGAAATTGTTGTGTATAATTTCAGAGTTTTTTTTTAGAAAAGTATGTAGACAATTGTATTATGCATCAGTTTTGAGATCAGCCTAAGTTTTTGTTGAGGTTTGTGTTGCTCTGTCTTTAGTTTTCTATGTAATGTTTTGAATATAAAAAGAAGATGTGGTATGATTGCCAAAGGGACAATTCTACAAAATATACCAAATGACACAGAAAATAACAACTTTAGGTCACTGTACAGCCTTTAACAATGATCAAAGCCCATATGGCATAGTCAGCTATAAAAGGCCCTGAAATGACTAATGTAGACCGTTGAATTTTGATTGTTTTTCACATGTTGGTGTTGTGTATATGAGTGTCATTGTTATGTCACATGTTGGTGTTGAGCATATGAGTGTCATTGCTATGTCACATGCTAGTGTTGACTATAAGAGTGTCTTGCTAAGTGACATGTTGAGGTTAACTATAAGAGTATCATTGCTATGTCACATGTTGGTTTTGAGCATAGAGTATCATTGCTATGTCACATGTTGGTGTTGACTATAAGAGTGTCATTGCTAAGTGACATGTTGAGGTTAACTATAAGAGTATCATTGCTAAGTGACATGTTGGTTTTGACTATAAGAGTGTCATTGCTATGTCACATGTTGGTGTTGAGCATATGAGTGTCATTGCTATGTCACATGTTGGTGTTGACTATAAGAGTGTCATTGCTATGTCACATGTTGGTGTTGAGGTAAAGAGTGTCATTGATATGTCACAAGTTGGTGTTGAGGTCAAGAGTGTCATTGCTATGTCACATGTTGGTGTTGACTATAAGAGTGTCATTGCTTTGTCACATGTTGGTGTTGACTATAAGACTGTCATAGCTATGTCACATGTTGGTGTTGAGTATAAGAGTGTCACTGCTACGTCACATGTTGGTGTTGAGTATAAGAGTGTCATTGCTATGTCATATGTTGGTGTTGAGCATATGAGTGCCATTGCTATGTCACATGTTAGTGTTGACTATAAGAGTGACATTGCTAAGTGACATGTTGGTGTTGACTATAAGAGTATCATTGCTATGTCACATGTTGGTGTTGATCATATGAGTGTCATTGCTATGTCACATGTTGGTTGTTGACTATAAGAGTGTCATTGCTATGTCACATGTTGGTGTTGAGGTGAAGAGTGTCATTGATATGTCACAAGTTGGTGTTGAGGTAAAGAGTGTCATTGCTATGTCACATGTTGGTGTTGACTATAAGAGTGTTATTGCTTTGTCACATGTTGGTGTTGAGGTAGAGTGTCATTGCTATGTCACATGTTGGTGTTGAGCATATGAGTGTCATTGCTATGTCACATGTAAGTGTTGAGTATAAGAGTGTCATTGCTAAGTGACATGTTGGTGTTGACTATAGGAGTGTCATTGCTATGTCACATGTTGGTGTCGAGCATATGAGTGTCATTGCTGTCACATGTTGGTGTTAATCATATGAGTGTCATTGCTATGTCACCTGTTGGTGTTGACTATAAGAGTGTCATTGCTATGTAACATGTTTATGTTGAGGTAAAGAGTGTCATCTGATCATTGCTATGTCACATGTTTGTGTTGACTATAAGAGGGTCATTGCTATGTCAAATGTTAGTGTTGAGTATAAGAGTTTCATTGCTAAGTGACATGTTGGTGTTGACTATAAGAGTGTCATTGCTATGTCACATGTTGGTGTTGAGCATATGAGTGTCATTGCTATGTCACATGTTGGTGTTGACTATAAAAGTGTCATTGCTAAGTGACATGTTGGTGTTGAGGTAAAGAGTGTCATTGCTATGTCAAATGTTGGTGTTGAGGTAGAGTGTCATTGGTATGTCACATGTTGGTGTTGAGGCAAAGAGTGTCATTGCTATGTCACATGTTGGTGTTGACTATTAGAGTGTCATTGCAATATCACATGTTGGTGTTGACTATAAGAGTGTCATTGCTATGTTATATGTTGTATGATCAGGTGTCACATGGCATGGTCAGTACAGGAGTAGTAAATGCATGTTGTATGATCAGGTGTTACATGTCATGTTCAGCACAGGAGTGGTAAATGAATGTTGTGTGATCAGGTGGCACATGTATGTCATGTTCAGTACAAAAGTGGTAAATGTATGTTGTATAATCAGGTGTTACATGTCATGTTCAGTACAAGTGTGGTAAATGAATGTTGTGTAATCAGTTGTCACATGTCATGTTCAGTACAGGAGTGGTAAATGAATGTTGTATGATCAGGTGTCACATGTCATGTTCGGTACAAGAGTGGTAAATTCATGTTGTATGATCAGGTGTCACATGTCATGTTCAGTACAGGAGTGGTAAATGAATTTTGTATAATCAGGTGTCACATGTCATGTTCAGTACTGGAATGGGTAAACTGGAAAGAGTAATGAATGCTGCATGTCACATGTCATGTTTAGTACAAGAGCGGTAAATGCAGGTTGTTTGCACCTGTCCTAAGTCAGGAATCTGTTGTACAGTAGTTGTCGTTTGTTTATGTAATTTATACGTGTTTCTCGTTTCTCGTTTTTTTATATAGATTAGACCGTTGGTTTTCCCGTTTGAATGGTTTTACACTAGTAATTTTGGGGCCCTTTATAGCTTGTTGTTCGGTGTGAGCCTAGGCTCCGTGTTGAAGGCCGTACATTGACCTATAATGGTTTACTATTTTAAATTGTTATTTGGATTGAGAGTTGTCTCATTGGCACTCACACCACATCTTCCTATATCTATGTATAATCAGGTGTCACATGTCATGTTCAGTACAAGAGTGGTAAATGTATGTGGTATAATCAGGGGTCACATGTCATGTTCAGTTCAAGAGTGGTAAATGCAGGTTTTATGATCAGGTGTCACATGTTATGTTCAGTACAGAAATGGTTAATGAATGTTGTAGAATCAGGTGTCACATTGCATGTTTAAAACAGGAGTGGTCAATGAAAGTTGTATGATCAGGTGTCATGTCTCAAGTCATGGTCATGCAAGATTTTTTTTGAACCAAAGTAATGTTTTTGGTGTAGAATACTACATGTACTGTGTTACGTGTAATAAAGTAAATCAATATTTCAATTGTATACAGTTACGAAGTATCAGACAGCAACCCTTTGACATACAAACTGGAGTGGTATTCATCAGTGTAAACAAGTTAACCACAATATATCATAATACTATGTTTCTTAATATTTTGAAGACAAGAGTATTTGCAATAACTAGAACACTAACAAGGGCAATGTTTAAATGATCCACATTATCATGATTATGTGTACTATATATAATAAATATCTGTAAATGTGTTCAACATTTTACTTTACTTACACCTCCTCTACAATCCAAGTTAGCTCTGTTCTTTACACATAATTCTACCTCTTTTATATTCCCCTTCTCTGCAGCTGTAAGAAGTTTCTGTAAGCAAAGCAAAGCTTTTACATTTTCCTCTAGAACATACAAATGTATTTTAAATGTAATAATTGAATTTAACAAGCTACATTTTTACAGTTTTAACAGTTTATACCAAAAACAGTGACTACCAAGAAGGAGTGAAATTGTTGTGTATAATTTCAGAGTTTTTTTTTAGAAAAGTATGTAGACAATTGTATTATGCATCAGTTTTGAGATCAGCCTAAGTTTTTGTTGAGGTTTGTGTTGCTCTGTCTTTAGTTTTCTATGTAATGTTTTGAATATAAAAAGAAGATGTGGTATGATTGCCAAAGGGACAATTCTACAAAATATACCAAATGACACAGAAAATAACAACTTTAGGTCACTGTACAGCCTTCAACAATGATCAAAGCCCATATGGCATAGTCAGCTATAAAAGGCCCTGAAATGACTAATGTAGACCGTTGAATTTTGATTGTTTTTCATTTTTTTCTATGGCGTTGTCAGATTCTCTTCGACTTAAAGAGTTGTTAATGTCCTACAATATCTTGCGTTTCTTTTTTTTTTTGTCTCCTGGAATTTTGTATATTGAAATGCTGTTCACTGTAGTCATTTTGATTTCTCCTGTTCTCCCCCTGAGAAAACTGCACGCCTGTATCTTTATAACATAGGTCACATGACATAAGTCACATGACACTGACTGACTCTGAGAATATTACACACCTGTATCTTAATGTACATTTTATAGACAACATAAGTCACATGACATAGGTCACATGACACTGACTGACTCTGAGAATACTGCACGCCTGTATCGTATCTTTATGTACATTTTATAGACAACATAAGTCACATGACATAGGTCACATGACACTGACTGACTCTGAGAATACTGCACACCTGTATCTTTATGTACAGTTTGTAGACAACATAGATCACATGACATACATTTTATAGGTCACATGACACTGACTGACTCTGAGAATACTACACAACCTGTATCTTTATGTACAGTTTATAGACAACATTGGACACATGACATAGGTCACATGACAATGACTTTTAAGAAGAAAAACTTACCTTATCCCAACTTGCCATTATATCCTGTAAAAGAAAATGAAATCATTGTATATTTATTAAAATAAGGAGATATGATTACCAATGAGACAACTATCCACTTAAGTTCAAATGAAGTGGATGTAAGCAATTATAGGCATCGGTACGGCCTTCAACAATAAGAACAAGAGGCTGTCAAGTGACAGCAAACTGGTTTTTCCTGCATACAATGTAGGTCGAACCCTGAACAGTTGAACAAGTATGGACACAACATTTAAGCTTAAGACAGCTCTGAATTTGGCTTCCTCCTAAAATTTATTGAAAGTACATTTTTAATTAATAATGAAAATGATATTTGCAAATCTGAAACACAAACAGGATCATGTAAAAAAATAAACATTAACACACACAGCAAAAATGAATTACCACTTAACAACTGTGACATCTACCTTCATAACACACATGACTTTAAAAAAAGTCAAAAACAAATTTTGATGTTATCATTACTCAGGTCAGGAACACTATAAGCTACCTTATATGGAAATGCATGAATAAGCATACTTATGTTCTCGCACGTGTAATTGTTTATTTACGTGTGACGCAATTTATTGTTACCTGTTTTTTTTACCAATCCACTAAATGAGCAACAATGCATTATGGACTACTACGCGTTTACAATCAACCAAGAACATGTGCTACTTACTTAAATACAACACATTTTGTCGTGCAATGTGGGATTAACAATTTCGCTTAGTTTTTCATTTATTGTATCCACATTTATAGTTCGTGATATAAAGTATTGGTTCCATGCTCAGATTAATGAAGAGTTCTTTCTATGCGAAGAAAAAAGTGTTTGATTTACCAGATATACATGATATATTGCTATTCACGTGTTTGATGATGACATGCAGAATTCATGTATTTGTTCACCAGACTATACGGTATGGGGTTTTCTCATTGTTGAAGGCATTACAGTTGCCTATCATTACTTATATCCACTTTATTTGTGCTTAAGTGGATAGTTGTCCCATTTGGCAATCATACCCCATCTCCTTATTTTTGTATATAAACATCCCTCAGAAGTTTGGGTTTCCATTATAAAGTATTTACATACATGACAGTGTTTACAAAAAAGTATTGATTTTTGACATATTTCAGTATTTGGAACTTTCAAACTGTTCCCTTTGCTCTGACGGTAGTGGAAAACAACTGTTGTTTCATATGGTTTTCATCTTTGCTAAGATTTTTTTTCAAATGGAGATATTAGATTTTTTTTTAATTTTTAACGGACTCGGACTCGAACATTTGTCAATCTTAATAAAATCATTAATGATGTTATCCATGTTTATGTTCGACAACGTGGGAAATTTGATATGTTTTGTGAAAATTGCACCGTTACACCTAAACCTACTATATTTCTTTTATGCATTGGATATAAAAATTTCTATTTTTGTGTATAAAATAAGGCCGTTTTTTTTATGTCATTTTACACAAATAATTTTTGGTCACTTTATAGCTTACTTTTCAGCAACGAACCTATGATTGCTTACTTTACTAGATTGTGTATTGAATGGAAAGATATCTCAATTGGCACTCATACATCATAGTCGTATTTCTAACTTAATCATGTTAATAGGTAATATTGCACCCACTATGATCCAGATTATTTCTATAATCGGAGATATTGCACAGGACAGCAGCCGAACGATAAAAATACCTATGACGGACTCTGCTGTTGTCTGTTCTATAGTCGGGTTGTTGTCTCTTTGACACATTCCCAATTTCAAATGAATTTCCATTCTCAATTTTATGCATCGAGTGATGAAACTATACAAAATATGTTAAGCTATTTACCGTCCGAGCTTTAATAACACTTATTTTTAGCATACTGAATATTATGATGTTCAGATCCTGATAAAAAGTTTACACATCCAGTACATATAGAAGTGTTTCTGTGCCAGTTTTTGTGTTTTTCGAGGCAGAAATGTTTTTGGAATGACATTATATATGTTTTAAAGAGATTACAAAATTTTCATACTTGACAGTAATCATTTCATACGAAATTTCACGGTTTCAAGTCGTGAAATTATTGCACAGGTACAATGCATAACAATGGAAAAAAACCTGTTTAACTACTTTTAGAAGGCGAGAAAGAAAGTCGAACAGTGAAGCTCGTAAGCAATACTTTTTTCAATCTGAGCATGCAAACTGAAGATTATGTGATTTTAAAGAAACGTGTTAAAGTAAAGTCCCTTACTTATTACAATACAATTAAATACCCAAAGTGAAATCTGTTGGTACAAGTTCTACAACCGTCAATATGGGATTACATGTGGGTCTTCGTCAAACTGTTATTGCAACTTCAGCATGTTATTGTTAAGTCTGTCTGCAAGGCCTTAATGCCACTTTATATTCATACCCCTTCTGCCACCAGTCAATCAGAATCTGAAAAAAAGTTTTAAAATTTAAAACATGTAAACAGATTAAACAGAATAGAGAATGGAAACAAAGAATGTGTCAAAGAGACAACAACCGAAACAGAGAGCAGAGACAGCCAAAAGCCAACAATGGGTCATCAACACAGCGAGAAAATTCCGCACCCAGAGGCGCACTTGATCTGGCCCCTAAAGGCTAAACAATAATGATTACTAGTTCAGCAAAGTAAAGGCAAATATGTTTGTTATTTGTAAAATAAATCATAAATATTTTAATTTTTAGTGGCCTCTAGGGAAGGAACTCTTGAAACTGTGCGCAGAAACTAAATGCATAGCCATGATAACTAATTTTTGAATTAAATTAATAATTTTTCATTAACCATGGTAAATCAATGAGACGAGGCTTTTAAGGGATAAACTTAGCTGTTATAACAAGGCTTAGTTATTTAAGGCATGTAACTTACTATATATGAGAAACTTGGGAATTACTGGGAAGCATGTGCAGAACCTCATTACATGCTCTGATCATATTTCTTACAATAAATGAAACTATATTGTAATTAAGCATGTATATGTCTGAGCAAATGCTTTGGAGTGATGAAGAGAAGCTGTAATAACACCCTTTAGTTATTACAGACATACATGTACTTTTTCTGTAATAACATAGGTGTACTATGCATGATTGACAACTATGACCTGTTATATCTTTCTATAGTTGATTATACATTTTAACAAAACTAATAATGTATATTGTTCCTTTGAAACATGTAACATACATATATGTTATCACAGTTCTTTGATTTTTTAGTCCAAAATAACAAATGTATGTTATTTTTCTGTAATAACTCTAGAGTTATATCCTTGACTGACTGAACCATGAAAATGAGGTCAACGTCGGGTGACAGCTGCCAGTTGGACATGTACATCTTATAATGATTCCATATACAAATAAATTGGGAATGTTTCCATGGGACACAGAAGTTGCCCTCGCTTGCATATCATATAAAGTTATAAAGGGACATAACTGAAGAACGGTAAAGGTCACTATCAAAATTTGGTTGAGGCGAACTTAAGTCAGAGAACGGAAACGAAAAATTCAGCACCTTAACCATTTGTAAAGGGGCATAACTCTAGAACAGTTTAAGTGAAGCACCAAAATTCAAACTTGATCTGTCCTTTGTGGAAATAAGCATTGTGTATAAGTTTCATAACATTTGGTTGAGGCAAACTAAAGTTAGAGAACGGATACCAACTTTGGGACGCATGGACATGTAGGGACAGACGGACACACAGACTGACAAGGGCATAAATATAGTAGACCTATTGCTTACAGTATTTAAGATGTGATAGACAGTTTATTCTCATAAAACCATGAAGTACATAGGTTACAGAGAAGTTAAAAACATGCATATGGACTTGACCCATACAAATTTAACCTTGCATGTTCACTGATCCATGAATAGAAAACAAACTGTCTGATGGGCACTAGGACCCTGCAAGGTACGCACATACCAAATATAGTTATCCAATTACTCATAATAAGAGAGAAATTAAGAAAGAATACTAATAATCTTATTTTTTTTTTCAAGTAGTCACTGAACCATGAAAATGAGGTCAAGGACAATGGACATATGACAGACAGAAACTTCATAACATAAGGCATCTATGTCCAAAGTACGAAGTATGAAGGATCCAGGTCTTCTATATACAAATGTAGGTAAATAAAATTCACTTGTATAAGTATCCTACAAATTTACATGTGAATACAGAGTTTATTCTGTGTATTGGATATTGTCAAAATGGCCAAATCCAACCCGCCACTGTAAGGATTAGATGGGCAACCCTGCCTTAACCAATGAATGGTAGACAAACCAAGAGATAGTCCAGGAGAAGGCAAATCGTTTGACAAAGACACACGCTGGACAAGAATGTCACACCATGTCTTAGATATATGATTTTTTATTAGTTGTTATAGGCTTTGAGCTAGCTGTCAATACCTGAGAATATGTACAATGTGTTTTTGTTGTTGTGAGGGATTTTTTAATACGCTGTCAAGTCCAGTATGTATATATATAAGTGTTAAAAGTTTGTGTGCTTTGTATTTCGTAGATTCACATTCCCTAACATGATATTCATAAAATCACACGGGTTGGCATGGTTGGTGTCTTGGTAGAATCTGGAATTGCTCATCTTTTTGGAGCACATATTTCGTCCTATTTGTCATCTTATTTTTAAGGACCTGGGTTTGTATTTGTCTCTTTGTTTTTCTCATTTTGACTGAGGGTACATTAGTCGCTAATTTCCGCGACCAAATTAATTGAAACAAGAAGTAATTGTAACAGGATGCTGTTACGAAGTCTCCCAAACAAAGTTCCCATAATTTGCCATTCCCATGGTCACATATTCATTTGATTTGTTTTATTGTCCCTAAAAGAATATATATGGTTTAGGGGTTGGGATCCTTTGATCGTTTACAATTTATCAAACATGAGGGGGTGGGGTGACCCCCATAGACTTCCCAGGGGTTAAAAAATTTTGTTACAGCTAACTAGCCCAGGACTTATTGGCAGCAGGATTTTACTAGCCCTGTTGGAAGAACTGCTAGTCCATCAAAACAGACCTGCTAGCCCTAGCTATATATATAGTATGCCTTAATAATCAAGAGTTTGCTGCATAATACAAAGTGGGTGTCCTTTGTTTTGAAGGAGACATTATACACTGTATTTAAAAAAAATTGTTGATCTGTAATTTATTCTTTTGGTGCTTAACCTAACTTACTCAGGAGCCTGTAATTCAGTGGTTGTCGTTTGTTTATGTGTTACATATTTGTTTTTCATTCATTTTTTTATATAAATGAGGTCGTTAGTTTTCTCGTTTGAATTGTTTTACATTGTCATGATTGTCTTATCGGGGCCTTTTATAGCTGACTGTGCGGTATGGGCTTTGCTCATTGTTGAAGGCCGTACGGTGACCTATAGTTGTTAATGTTTGTGTCATTTTGGTCTTTTGTGGATAGTTGTCTCATTGGCAATCATACCACATCTTCTTTTTTATATTAGTTGTTCCCACATTCAAATTAGACTTTTTATTTGCGTGCTTGGGGCAACTAACGGCAATATTCACAGAGCATTGTCTGTTTTTTTCCTCAGCAACAGCCAACCTTGCCAGGGGAATCATTGTGTCCCAGTTCTGCCAACTTTTCAGGAAGTGAATGTGTGATTTTTTGGCCAAATTGTAAAGATCAAAGAGAAAAAACAATAGATCAAAAGAAAATGCCGCCAAATAAGCATGAACATGTGTGAGTCTCGCGCTAAAGACTTGGCAGCCCTTCTGTCCTGGACACTATAATTTTTTTTCCAAGACTTTTCCGTGTCGTATTTAGCATTTTTGGGGGAGGAATTTTCAGCCTCGTTACTCCTTTCATCTACCGTTTTTCGTTTTGAAACTGACAAGGTTCCTGGGGTTCCCGTACTAAAATATTAAAAAATATTTTGTTGCATGGTTTCGTGCTCAAGAGCTGTGCAACATTAGACAGGTCAATACCAATCAATACCTCATACCCCCAAATACCGTTAATTGAAAATCTTGGCACGATAAGCAATGTACAATACCCCAAGCCATGGTATAAGAAATCGATATTTAAAGTACGAGAATTGCAATCAACACATGATACCAGCCCACCAGACATGCCAGAGTTATTTGTTCTATTTTTAAAATATGTACAACAGGACCTGTACAAACCAGTTCAAATTCTTGAAATCCCAGATAATTTAATTGAATCGAATTGGCTAACATAGAATATTGATGAAGGGATTTTTCACTTTCTATTTTGGAAACGTCAAGAATTTTTTGTTACTAGTCCGTCGGGCATATCGGATTACACATTTTAATTGCCCGAGGCGTAAATGATCTAGTCCTGGGCGTCCGGCTACTGAATTTTTTAACCCCTGCTTCCCCTATATTTCATTTGATGTGTTTTATTGTCCCATACAAGAATATATATGGTTTAGGGGTGGAGATCTTGACCGTTTACAAGTTTGCAAATAAGAGGGGGTGGGGGTGACCTCCCAGGGACTTCCCTTTTATTTCATTTGACTTGTTTTATTGTCCCATACAAGAATATATATGGTTAACAGGTTTAGGGGTGGGGATCTTGACCGTTTACGAGTTAATAGCACATTCTCAAATTGAAGGGGGTGGGGATGACCCCCAGGGACTTCCCTTTTATTTCATTTGATGTGTTTTACTATCCAATACAAGAAAATATATGTTTTAGGGGTGGGGATCTCAACCGTTTACAAGATAATAGCACATTCTCAAATTGAAGGGAGTGGTGGTTACCCCCAGGGACTCACCCTTTATTTCATTTGATTTATTTTATTGTCCTGTGATCATTTCTGAAGACTGTATGTGTGTCTATCACTTACAGTTTTCAAGTTATAGTCATTTAAAAATTAAAAAAAAAAAATCCCATAGGGTTCTAAAGTAAACCCTTCCCTTCTTTATGCCCCCCAAAATGCCCCTTAATAAACCCCAATGCACAAACGAAAGATTGATGGCTCACCTAAACAAGTTATTCTAACATTTTATGAAACCCTAAGTAAATCTGACAAGCCGTTTTGGAGAACCGCTGCCGCTACGGCATTGGCTGGTAATTAAAATTGCTTTCAGACTTTTAAAATTCTTCTCTATAAGCATGATAAGCCAACAGAATCCAACTAAAAAAAATTTAAATTGAGCTTCGGGCTTGTGGACTCTCAAGTTAATCGTGAAGGCTGCATTGGTTTCCTTAAGTCTGCATCAGTTCTAACTTTAAAATGTGTTAGTCGAAATGGACAGGAAGAGACTACAGAACAAAAATAAGATTTAATAGATCATGTAGATGAAAACTCAGAATTTATCAGTAGGAAAAGGAGGGTTACATTAGTTTTTAGGTTTCTCTAACAAATTGCAGCACGAAGTGTCAAATCAATTACATGTCATTGGACTATTATACTAACAGGACTGGAAACTGATCGATCTGTTGAGATTTCAATGCCCCGATAGTCGGATTATAGATTTTTTGTTTTGATTGACAGCTTATCGTGTCACGTAGTAAATTAGCATTCGGTACATGTAAACAATAGAACTGTTAATATTGGTGGATTTGAAATAAAGAATTATTATTAAATCAATTAATTTATATCCGAAAAATAGATATTGTTTACGAAAAATTATCAATAGATAGTCAATATTTAACTTATAACAATGTTATAAGTTTTGAATATAAACCAGATATAGTCGAAACACTTAACTTGACCGCTAAGAAAACAACGTGTCAAAGGTTAAAAGATCATAAATAATCCTGATAAAAACAATAAGTGTGCAATAAAAACAATGTTGACAATTTCAGTTCCTAATTAATTCATATAACAAACGCTACCCGGGTCTCATGAAAACAAAGCCACATTGTTTTGAACTTTTGTGAACTTCGTGTTTACACCAACATTTCAATATGGCGGTGCACGGTCGGGCCTACTTTTGTAGATCTAATTGTGGAACCTAGTGTACATATTTTTTTACGAAGTCATATGCTAATGCCACTTGAAGACCATTACTAAGCTAAATTAAACCTGATTATAATAAAATATTGCACACATAAAAAGGAGTAGGCAATTGTAGAGGAATAGTATAAATTATTTCAGCCTTGTATGTGGGTTCTGGTTGTAATGAGAAAGAGATTTTTTTTCCACTTTTCACTCTAAAAAGTCAAATGAAAGTGAAAACTAAAAAAAAAGGCATATCCAAACTATAACCTATAAATACGACTTTACAACAAACCGAACTTGCATATCTTTTTTCAATCAAAAAAATGAAAGAAAAACAAATATTTTAAACATCAACAAACAACAACCACTGAATTACAGGCTCCTGACTTTGGACAGGCTCCTGACTTTGGACAGGCACATACATACAGAATGTGGCAGGGTTAAACATGTTAGCGGGCGCCCAATCCTCCCCCTGACATGTGACAGTACAACAAAAGAACGAACTATAAAAATCAGTTGTACCATGAGAGACAAGAAAAGTTTTGAAATATGTCATCTGTCTAAAAGTCTTTGTATAGTCATGATAGTTATAGAATGTTCCCTTTTCATGAACATTCTATGTAATGAAATATTCTTATTCTCATATAGCATTTATAGTGAATGCTTATAAATAAAAATAAACAACAACCTTCTAACAATTATTCTACAGGACTAAAATACCTGTTGCACTGAAAAACAATGAAAATAATATAACATTATTTTTATTCGAGAAATTTCAAACAGAATAATTATGTCAGCTCACTGTAAATACTTGTATGTATAAAAGTAAAGTAAATTCATATCTATATATCAGTTACAATATTTATACCATGAAATCTGTAAATCAATTTCATTCCGGACTGAAGTTCAAAATGCATTGAATGTGAATAGCATTCGAAGTGAACTGCCGCTTCTGCATGGATTCCTATCTATGTTTTTAGTTGAACATGTTGAAAATACATATATTGATTGTTGTTAAACCACATTATTCAGTATCCTTTACTATCTTGTGTGCAGAGTTTGCGAAAAGTGTCAGTCCTCAGGATTTCGCCACCACAATTTTGCATAGGACTGACACATTTTTAGTATTTTTCAATAGATTAATAGTGAGAATCAGCAGATTTTCTTCAAGGACCACCAGGAGAAAAAAGATTTCGCGAACTCTGCGTGTGCAATGGCAAGTGGTTGAACTATCTCTAAATCACAATAAACTGGCTGTATACATGCAAAAAAAAACTATCACCACTTATTTCCAATCAAAACTAAACCAAAAGTTGTACATGCAAGGGAAATAACTCTGTATACACAAAATGGAGGGTTTTTATAGGTACCAGTCTTGTATTACAACTCCAGTTTCCGGTGAATGTCAAAACATGGAGGGAAACAAAATAGTGCATTTTTTTCTGAATTTTTTTCTGAACTCAATTTTTTCTGTTTGATTATAGGTTTATGCTGAATTGAAACATATATATATGTTAGACTTTAAAAAAATCTTGCATCGTTTGGGGATATCAATTCAGGAAAGTGGAAGGATATCATGTTTACTGGAAGTGGTGCGGCCTAGTAAAAATAGCAAACAGAAAGTAGAAAAAAAATGTTTTGACTTCAGGATTGCGTAACTTTTTATTCTTCGTGGCAAGACCCCCTTTTTTTTGGATTAAATCACAATTTCACATTAGTACATACATGATATGAACATGAATTTTTTTTACTACAAATGTATGTAGCATTTTTTATTTTTTTATTTTCAAAGATCAGCTGTTTTGCATGTAAGCCTTATGAAGCAGTCAATTACAAGACTGCAACCTGCATCTATAGGGTATTTTTTTCACTGCAAGGAAGTAGCTCATGTGGACTTTTGTGTGCCGAGAATGATAAAACATCATGATTTAAGAACTTTTTAAGAGAAAAAAATCATGGGGTATCAAGTTACACTGAAAAAACTGAAATTATGTAATAATTATGCTTTTTTATACTAGACACCATTCAAAAGTATTAATAGATATAAAGCACAACAGTTTGAGGCAAATTGAGATTTTGATGGTATTACATACATGATTTTCAATTAAAAAGAACAGAGAAAGATTTTGTTCTCAATGAAATCTTTTTCTTATGATGAAAATTTTAGTTGCAGAGTTTTATTGAAAATTAGAGCAAAGTTGGAGAGACAGCTACATACAAAAGTAAAGTTTTTCTTGATGGTTATTATTTTCATGGCTCAATTGTTGACATTTAGGTAGAATATGTATAAAATGAACTTTTGGTGAAAAGATTTTCACAAAATGTTCATTTTTCTTGAGTCTATACTTCTTTACCTGTCTGCGGCACTGCATGGTTAATTGAAATTTCCATATTTTTGGGTTAAAAATTTGTTTAAAAAGTAGAATTTTTTCTAAAACTATCCATCATGACAAGGATTTTTGTGATTAGGTGTGACAAATAATCAATATTCTTACCAAAAACACCAACTTGAGTATTCATTTTGTTTTTTCTTAAATTTTATTTCAAATTTTATATATGCATTGTTGGGTCAAGTACAGTCTAAAAACCATGATATAGTAGGCATGTATAAAGACCAGTATAGTCAAAAAAGAGAAAGGTATGGTCTTTCTTGTGTTCAGATAGTTGCATTGTAGCAAATTCTTCAATATGAAAAAGTTTTAGGTAGTTTTTCAATTTTGACCTAAACAAGAGGCCCACTTGGGTAGATTTCGATGAAAAAAGGGGGAGGGGTAAACTATTGAATGTGGTTCATTTAAACAGGAGGAAAAAAATAAAAATAATAGATAAGAATACTCTTCTAGCTCCGCAGTATCCAAATAATAGGTAAACATTCATAAAGATAGACTAGAATGAGATTTACAGATCATTTAGTAGACATGACTGATTTCCAAATTGTGCCTGTTTTCAGAAAGGGGTACTGCTTTAATAGTGGGGTTATTTTTATTAATACAGCCAAACAGTTCTTATAATGGCATTTTTTATGTTCAAATATGGCTACTTAATGAAACTAAGTAAATGATTTATTTTTTCAAGACATGTCATTATTGTTATAGGTACCAGTCTTGTACAAATGTATTACAACTCCAGTTTCCGATGCATGTCAAAACATGGAGGGAAACAAAATAGTGCATTTTTTTCTGAATTTTTTTCTGAACTCAATTTTTTCTGTCTGATTATACATGTTATAGGTTTATGCTGAATTGAAACATATATATAGACTTTAAAAAAAATCTTGCATCTTTTGGGGATATCAATTCAGGAAAGTGGAAGGATATCATGTTTACTGGAAGTGGTACGGTCTAGTAAAAATAGCAAACAGAAAGTAGAAAAAAAATGTTTTGACTTCAGGATTGCGTAACTTTTTATTCTTCGTGGCAAGAACTCCTTTTTTGGATTAAATCACAATTTCACATTAGTACATACATGATATGAACATGAAATTTTTTTTTTATGTCATGTATGTAGGCTAGCATTTTTTATTTTTTATTTTCAAAGATCAGCTGTTTTGCATGTAACCTGACGATACCCAAATTGCACCTATTTTGACAGTTTCTTCACCTACGTTTTTTTATGATAAAGACAAAAATGTCCATTCTGAGTTTATTTTGTAGCCATATCCTTCTTTATTATATAGGTACACCAATTTGATTTTTAATCCATATGGAATCAGAGAAAAATTGGTCTAAACTGACCTCCAAACCATCAATGATTCTGAAATGAGGAGTACCCAAATTGCATCCATACTTACATTTGCATCGTCAAAGGTCTAATAACCAGTCAGGGGACTTACTGAAATAAGTGATTTTTAAATGATTTTTAAATCACTTATTTGAGTAGCAAATTCAAGGTTTTGTCACAAATTGGGATTTTGTAGTTTTTAAAATTTTACACACATATATATAGGTTTAAATAATATCTTTTAGTTAGTGAAATTAAAAAATATGAACTTTTTGCATCTTTTAAGTAGCAAGGTTTATGCATTTGATGCTATGATTTAGCTGAAAATTCTATTTTAGTTGAAAAAATGCTATAATAATGGCTTTACATAATGAACTGATACTTTCTTAAAAGATTTTTCACAGCAGTGGGAGTATTTTTCCTGTGAAGTTCAATGTTTCATCTTTAAGATTATGTAATAAAATTCTACTGTTCGCGATAAAAATTTCACTGTTCGGGGTGTTGAAATTAGTGGGGGTTATTATAAGAATGATACTTAAAGAAGTGATTTTTGGGAAGGAAATTGAGGTCTGATACTTAAACAAGTGATTTTTTTGTCATTATCCTAGATTCAGTACAAGGTCATCACCTGAAATGACCTGGTCATCATAGACTACACAGATGTTGGTTCTGATAAGTTTAGAAACATAATTAGTCCCTGGATCATTAGTATTCTATATTTAAAGTTACAATAAAATGAAATCACTTCTTCTAGTGATTTGTTTGTGCTACTTAAATAGGTGATTATTAAAGAAAGACAACTCTAACTTCCAACCTTGATGGAAATAATGTTACTTGAATCAGTGATTTAAAAAATCACTTGTATTAGTAAGTCCCCTGACTGATAACAGAGCTTTTGTTTAATTTCTTCAAATATTTTGAACAATTGGATATTAGTCCATGCTTACTCTTCATTATTTTTAAAATGGATACTTGTAACATATTGTATTTGATCATTTTAAAAAGATGACGTTTTGATGACGTCGCATGGCGACGTTTCAGTACATTTTGCTTTTTCAGTAAACACTTCATTTATGTATAAATACTGTGAACGTTTTGTGCTTATCTAAATATGTTTACCTTTGTTGAAAGATTTGCATAGTATCAAATCATAAAAACACAAATTGTAAGATGACCGCTGCTATTTTTGCTAAATAGATGCAATTTGGGTACTCGGTGCAATTTGGGTACCGTTACGTTAAGACTATGGAGCAGTCAATTTCAAGACTGCAACCTTTATAAAAATTAATTTTGATATGAACACAGCTATCTAGATTTATTTATTGGACCTAATTATTTAATTAATACATTAAACTTAATAAAAAAGTACATTTTATGACTGTATAACGTTCCCTTGTATTTTTTTGAAACGAATGTAACTTAAAGTCTTTCAAACCCTTCATTGTACCTCAAATATTTCATCGTATTCCCGAAAATTATAATATACAGAATCATGAATATTCATATAATATCTATCAAAAGCAATCAGAATCTTCTGAGACTTAACAAGTTCATAGAAGGCCGTAATTGGAGGTCACCCAAAGATTTTATTTTTACACACATTTAGGGTAATTTGGAGTTATCTCCCATTGGTTTGCCATACCTACAAAATGTAAATAATATTTTTAAAATGAGATAAAATGAGTAGAGCCTTTGTCATTTCTTCACGTGAGTCAAATTTAACAGAAATATTAAAAACTTACCGTTTAAAGTCATTGAAATGATCATGATTGATGATTTCTTGGTTAAAAAGAATTGTTTGTAGAACACGTTGTCAAAACAAAAAACAAACCACAACGAGACACTGAATAGTGGGATTGGGACAAGTCGGACCAGGAAAACTCGGACCAGTTTTAAAGAAACTGGATTGGATTGAAAGATATGACCAGTTTGAAACACTGATTGGCCCCATTTAAGGTCGATTCCAAACAATTTCAAAGACACCTCGGAACAATGTGAAACACTGATTGGGCCCATTTAAGAACGCTTCTCAGTGGTTAATTCTAAGGAAAAAAAGGGGGCGTAGAGGACGTAATTGACGCGGCCTCCCGTTTGATCGCCAAATAAATAATAAATAATTTTTCACGGTGTATATAGATTTTTGGTATAAAAATGTCCAAACATTTTTTTTATTTAATTGTCTGAAAAACTGGTCCGAGTTGTCTTAAAATGATTTTGACAAAATTTCCGAACGGTTGTTTTATTCATGAATGTCTATAAAAAAATAAGTCAAATGAAGCCATTGATTCACATAAATTTGCCAATGAATATTGACTGAATGCTACCATTTCCCCAACAGGAGGATCTTTTCCTTTGTCACATCAGTGAGGGTCTGGAATTCGGGAGGGGTGTCAGGCGCGGATTTAGGCGGGGCGTGGCGTGGGTTGTTTTCTAACTTATTTAAGTATCAGAAGACGCCATTCCATCTTTTTTTTACATTGACAGTATATAAAACAGTCAGTTTAACAGAATCAACGTGATTATCAATCAACTGACCTACGATTTTTTTAAGTTCTATAAATATTATATACCTAGTACTGAAAAGGAAGGTGTCAAACGCGGAGCTGCGTTTGATAACAAATAAAATAGGTTTTCAGTGGCGTAACTAGGTCATTTTTACATGTACGCCCGAACCTAGGAAAAGGGCCTTAAGGGGAAAGCGGTTCCATGCCAAAGAACCTGCTGGAAGTTGATAAGCACGGACAAGCCTCCGGAAGTTTTAGAGTTATCGAGAATGTCATAAAACTCCTGTCATTGAAATCTCGTCAATAACAATATTTTTTAGATTCAAAATTATTCATTTTCTATGTTAAATCTATTCATTGTGTTTAAAATTTGTTAGAATCTAATGACGGCCTTTGGCTTAATTTGGAGTAAACTTCCAAACCAGTTATCTTAGAATATGATTAATAACCTTCAATCATTACCGAGGCAGTATGCGGTGTCTTTTATTTAGGATTATTTTACTTTATGAAAACAAGATCAAGGAATTAAAATAGATCTATATACGTCCCTGACAAGATGGATCAATCCCAGAAAAGAGTTCTCGACTTCTTTCGTAAAATGATTTCATCGGAAATTGAACCTAGCAGAGCGATGGCTTCTGCATCTGATGTAGCAACGTTACTAGGTCTAACAAGTATTTGAAAGCTTGCCTCTCTGTGCAATATGTTATTTAACGGTGGCCAGATCGTCTGACTTAAATTGCGCAAAATCAGAAAAATGAACAAAAAAAATGGCTTCTGAAATTAACCATGAAAAAAAAACCACTTCAAGGAAGTTTATTGAATTCGACGAAGGTTTAACAAAGTAATTGATACGTGAATGTAATATATTTTAACATAAGACTGTAAATGCAAACGGAATTTTTTTTCTATAAAATATGAGAAAACTTATCATGTATAAGTTCGTCATTATGCTCTGGATACTCGTTTAAGCATACACAGTGTTTTTTCCAGCTACCGTAAAATTTCACAAATGTTTGACAAAGTTATATTGATATCTTTAAACTAAAACAACATAATGAACCTGCATGTAGATAACTATCATTTTGGCACCGCCGAAAAAAATTACGATCAAAATAGCTCGCTTTCGCGACATAATTGTCAATGGCTCGACAAAAATTGAAAACCACATATCGAATCTTAGCTCATAATGAATTTCTTTAAAAAAAATAAGGGAGATCTCGAGAGAGTATAGAATTAACGGTAGACTTAGAATTTGACAGAAATAATTTTCGTCACTTTTATTCGCATTTGCAAGCCATTGGAGAAAGACTTAAAAGGTTGATGTACTGTTAACCAATTCTTCCATTTTTATTCATATGATTTTTTTTTACCAAATTCAAATGTACGCCCGGGCGTTTTGACGTAAACGTAGCTACGCGGATGTATTCAGATAGAGTTCAAATCAACAATTTCATGTCAAAACACATACTTTTGAATCTATTTATTTGTAACTCTTTCTAACAGTCATGTAGACAAAATCTCCATTGTTTAACATTGACTATGGAATAGAGTAGCCAGAATGAGAGAGAAAATTTCACTCCACTTCGGGTCATGCATTGTTATCTCTCATTCTGGCTATTATTTTCGCAAAGTCAATGTTAAACAAAACATTATTATATAAATACAGCTATTGTCACGTGAAATATAACCACATAGTTAAAAGGGTTAATTAACCCTAGTGTTTGTGTTATGGCTCCTCAGCTACCTAATCTTAATTTGTTTTAAACAATACAAATTGAATGTACTTCTGTTGAGTGCAAACATGACATTTAAGTTAGATATTAATTAATTTGTAAAAAAATGTTTTACTTTGCCATCAACTTTATGACGTTGGTGTTTTTTGTAAGGTTAAAAACCTGTAAGGTAAATCATTTTACTTCTTGTTTGCTTCAATTTGAACCTAACATCACACATGTCACTTCAAAACCTCACATTGAGCTATCAGTAATAGTTTTCCCATGAGGACTCGGTGTGTCAGTTTAAGATCACCCAGATGGCCGCAGGCCAGAAGGTGATCTAACACTGACACACCAAGTCAGAATGGGATAACTATTTTATATCCCAACTGTTTAAGATAAGATGAAAAACCATTTACAATTCATAAAATATAGTTTAGAACGTGACGTCACACAACCGTTTGAATATACTTTAGACATTACTATATATTAATATATACCCTTTATGACCCCTAACCCAATTTTTAAATATAAAACCATGCCAACTCGCCCCAAACGGCCAACACTAAATCGCCACTTTCTAAAAATCGCCCCACTTTGTTTTTCAACTCGTCACACTTATGTAAAAAGGGTAAATCCCCCTTGAACAATCAGTCTAAACTCGCCTTATTTATGAAAAATGTTTTTAA